>VDFB02075321.1:148682001-148696598 GCA_007258455.2 Sequoia sempervirens
AGGGAGAGAGATCTTATTTTGCATTTTTTTATGTTTTATTAATGTGTACAATAATTTTATAATTATATAATACTTAATTTTAAAATTTACATAGTTGAATCCCATGGAACAATTGGATGGAACAAATTATATAAGTTGTATATAAGTGTATATAATTCTTGAACTTAAGAATTCCATGAAACAAATATAAGTTGTATATAATTATAATTTAGGAAAAATGATTTAAAAAAAAATCAGTACGTTTCAAATAAGGATTGAAAGCATATAATATGGGTTTACATGCAACCAAAAAAAGTGAGAGATGATGCTATCAAACATTCTTGAACTTAAGAATTTTCAATGGAACAAATATGTACATATAATTGTAATTTACACAAAATGATTTACAACTATGTACAAGCTACTATAAGTTCTCATTTGAACATGTATAGGGTTACAAGTGAACTTGAAAACCATGGATATAATCTAAGTCAAAGATTCTAGTTCTACCGCCTTCAATAACATGTAGAATTTTTTGGTGATCATCACTATCTAGTCTCCATTTTCTTCGGCCACGTGCATGTGGAACTGCATGGAGATGTAGACTGGCAGCAATTATTAAGTGACTATATTGATATACCTTATTATCAGGTTGATAGTCAACAAAATGAATCCCATGCTGAACAAATTTGACTTGCTTTAGATATGTCCCTTGTACTACAACAGAACCTGCATGGTAAACATGAACCTAAGGTAAGACATATGAACGTGTGTGCAATATTTTCGTGCACAAGGTTTGTACAATATATATTTAATGTTTATAATGTAATGTGCACATGTGAATACAATGTACATATATAAAATTTTAAATTCAAACTCACCTGCGGGAAATAACATTCCATCACTTGTTTTAGGTTTGGTTAGCTTATTCCTCTTTCCTCAGGCAACACAATAAATAATAGCTAATAACCTTGATGTTTTCAGCTCGCTATGACTGCAAAAACATCTCTTTATATACACCAAATTTACACAAAAATAATCTTAAAAAATTAGAAATGTCTCTAAAGATCATTAACTAGATATATATAATAAAATTTAAATTATTGAAAACTTACATGTGTACCTTTTCTAACCAATCCTAAAATATGGTCATAATCAATTGAAATCAAAGGAATGTCTTCAAATCTTTCTTCCTCGTCTTCATCATATGTTTTTGAAACAAGTAGTGGCACTCTATCCCATTTACCAACATATCCAAGTTCTTGATTGTTGCATGCATAATCAGAGTTTCCCTCAATGAACTCAGTGCAAAAACAAGAGTAATCCCTTGTGTCTAATATCCATCCATGGCAACTATCTGAACTCCTAACACAATGCAAAGATCTTGTTTTTTCTACCCTCTTGCATCCATGCATCGATCTTCTGTCCACGCCTAGATACATATGTACAACAAAAAACTTATGTGAACAAATATGTATATATATTTTAAATTTAAATAAATTCAAATTTTTGATTAATGTAATTTATACATACCTAATATCTCCCAAAACACTCTATGTGGAATGTGTTGGTTTGTTCTTGAAGATGTACCGACCACATTTGATGCAAAGTGTTTCTTGCACCATTCAACAACATCATGTGCATTGTCTAGACAATCTTCTGGAGAACTCATTTGATGCTTTCTTAAAGCTCGTTTGATGCAAGCTCCTACTCCATCATGCTCACCCTTTCCATGCCCACTCTCAAAAAAACTCCAAACATGTGGTATTTTGTAGATTTTATGATATCTACAAAGTGCATAGAATGGCCATGAAGATTTGAATTGTGCCACACATCCATCTGACCATACAAAATGATTTTCAAATTTGACACCCCTACTTCTCAAATTCTCAAAAAATATTGTAAAGCAATGTTGGACAAAAAGTGTGTCACACTCTTTATCATCACTAATATAAAAGTGATATTCTTTTTTAATGACTCATTCTTCATCTGTACTCTCAACACCATCCAATTCTGATTGTGCATGTCGATAACACACATGAACAATAATAGTGATCTTCTTTGAAAAGTAATACTCTGATTGAATCTCCTTTTGATGTACAAAGGAGTAATTTTCTGCAAATTCAACTATGGATAGAACTGTTCCATGTGGGAAAGTATCTCTCAATGTTTGGAATTGTTGTGCTTGCCACTTAGCAAAAAATGAATGATGTATGTATGGTCGTATCAATTTTTGAAAATCTTCCATAAATTTTCCAATGGGAATCTCCTCTTTCTTCTACACATAGATCAACCTTGTGGATTCTTTTCCCAAATTTTTTGCAACTTTACATACTTGTACCAGGTTTCCAAGAAAATATGTGAATAACTAATAAACCACACTTGATCAATGAAACATTACATCAAATATAGGAATCCAAATAACTTGATTTATGAGAAATTGAAACAAATAAACTCTCTAAAAATAGTACTTACCTCTTACAATTTACTATCTTTGGTAGGTCAGTATCCTCAATTCTTGAAGGAAATTTAGCCAAATTTCCACATGTCTCACAAATTCCTTTTATGCAGTTTATTTGAGGTCCATTTCATGATCACATAATATAGAATTTATGAACAAACTTTCCTGTTTAGGAGGTGCATTTTGAAACCCACATCTTTCTTCTCTCATCTTTTGAAACCCCTGATAGTAGGGATCAAATTCAATATGATAATAACAACAACGAGTTTCAAAAAACTTGTTTATCTTCACATAATATGGCTTTAACCTTTGAAACATTGTTTGCCCAATCTTTATATGAGGATATGCATTACAAAAGTTCATATACATCTCAAATTGTGTTATGTCTAGCCAATGTTTGATATGATTTTTATAAATACTAGGTCCAATCCTATATCTCATAACATCTCTAGTATTTGATGATGGACGAGTCTGATCATGTCAAAAACTTGAGACCAAGTTCCTAACAACATCTTCAATCCTATCCGAATGGGGAGCTCTACACATAATTGCCCAATTTCCTTCTAAACTCTCATCCAAAACTTTCTTTTCTCATATTTTATCAATGTGGTTCTACTATAACCAATTTCCAGCTGGAAAGGCCGACATTTTTTTTTCTTGCTATATCTTGATGTACAATAGATGTCAACATCACCCCTTCTTGTAGTGGCCTTATCCACGCTTGAGATCCTTTCCCAATGGAATCTAAACCCTTTTTAACATTTTGAACAAGAATCCTGTGTGTAACTTCATGTGTTTCTTCTTATTTGATGATGAATGGACACCCCAACAAATTGTAATGACTATTTGAGCTCATATCACTAAGAAACTTGATAACAATTGGGTTTTTCAAGTGTAATAAGATGATTGATCATTCCATTTACAAATCTAGTCATTGACCTCTTTCTCTTATTATAAGGCTGGTTGGCATAATATTTGAGTTTCTCCATATCCATTTCAAATAAATGATCTAAATTTCTATGAGAAATTTGTTTCCCCACCTTCTCAGCTAGTTTTATATGCTCATCCATACTAGTAGGAGGAAGTGATCCCGACCCCTCTCCAACATGCATTGTTTGAACTTGTGCCTCCTCCCTATCTTCAAGGACCATGCATTCTTGAGCTGATTCATTTGATCCAATGTCTACATTTGGCTCGACTTGAGCATGAAAACTTCCTGCTTGTTGAGCCCTTCCTACACATGTGTCACAAAATATTTTGCAAACAAAAGTGAGAGATGATGTTAAATATAAGTGAAGTTTATGTATGCAAGCAAACAAATTGATAAACATGATGAGCTATAAGTGAGAGAAGTTTGTGCTAGTTTTATATGCTCATCCATACCAGTAGAAGGAAGTGATCTTGACCCCTCTCCAACAAGCATTGTTTGAAATTGGGTCTCCTCCCTAACTTCAAGGTCCATGTGGTCTTCAACGGATTCGCTTGATCCAATATCTAGATTTGGCTTGACTCCAACTTGAGGAATCCCTAGAGCATAAAACATAAAAATAATTTGAGAACATTGAAGTGATGAAAATAAAAGACCAAAGACACAAAACACAAATATTGAAACAAAAATAATTGGCTTAAGTAATTGGAGTCAAGGATCATATAAAAATTGCAACTTACAGTGACCAAGATGACTCGAGGATATTTAAAAGTATTTATAGTCATTCATGCAATGATGGTTAGAAACCCTTCAAAAGTAAAAGTACTAAACACACACTTGAGAGTGAGAGAGAGAAGAAACAAGCATGTACCTTGTTTATTTCTATGATAATTTTCCAAGTTTTTTTCACACCTCTTATGTTCTTCTTCTTTTGACAATTTTCGTTGAGATTCATTTTTTCTTTTTCTTTGTTGTCCCATTTTCTTCAACTTAAAGATGACTCTAAACAAGTCCTCTACCAACTTAGTTAAATTATCCTCCAAAATTTTCCTTGATTGATAAAAATGAAAAGTTGTCGAGCTCCAATATTTGCCTCCTTGATAAATGTGCAAAAACTTCTCCAAAATCTGTGCTCCAAGTGAATCAAAATTATTCAACTGTACATGGAATAACTAGATCCTAGTTTAAATGAATCAAGTAGTAAACAAACAAGTTATTTCATTGGGAAGTTTGTTGTTATTTAATTCATAGGTATGCACAACATATCTAGTAATTTTAGAATTTTGGTAAAGTGTAAAAAATGTATAAATATTAGAGGTATAATTTAAATTGAATTTTCTTAATTATATTTGAATTGAATTTCAAGTTAGTTGTTGAAAATGTATAATAGAGGTATAATTTGAATTAAATTTTCTTAATTAAATATTTGAATTGAATTTCAAGTTACTTGTAAAAAATGGATAATAGCTTGATATAATTTGAATTGAATTTTCTTAAAATTATATTTGAATTGAATTTCAAGTTACTTGTCAAAAAGATTATATCTTGTTCTCAAATCAATGGTTCATGTTGCTTAAGTCATTTTTTTGAAAATATTTATTGTGATCAACATGAATGAACTTAATTATAAAATGGCATTGATTTCCCTAAAATTCTACTAGAGATCAAATGTATATTTAATATAAGGAAATGTAAGTTGTAATAGATCATAAAATAAGAAAACATGTATGCATATTGAATATTTAAAGCAAATGCATACATATATTACATGTAAACATGTTTAAACCATAAGCAAACACATGTACATATATGTAAAGGGATTCAATACATGTAAACATAACACATATTATAAGAAAAGAGGCAAATGTATGTATATATCATATAAGAAAATATATGTACATATATCATAAAAGCAAAATGCAAATTTAAGATCATCAAATGTCAAATACTAAATATCAAAAAATAAGCAAATGTATGTATATCATATAAGCAAGTGTAAGTTAGAGATCATCAAATATCAAATACTAAATTTTAAAGATCATCATATAATCAAATACACATCATGTGGTAAAGATCATAAATCTAGAATGCATGGCCTAATATGAATGTCTACTCCTAGACGAATGGCCATCTGAATGAGAACGGTCCTGCTCTGATGAATGTGCTGAGCCCTGCAAATAAAATTGTGTACAAGATGTGTTAAATACATATAATTTTTATTAAATAAATTTTATGAAAGTTATTTTTAAATGAACTTGTTTTTCAAATATCAATCTAGAACTTGTATTTATCTATGCATACATAAATATATATTTCATGAAAACTCACATGTCCACTGATAGCAGATTCATCCACATAGTCACATTGATCATGCACACGATCTGGACCAAGGCTAGGAGTGATATGAGGTATGTCCACTTGTAACAATATATTTACACATATATATCAACTTACATGAACATCTAGTTAAAAATAAATTTAAAAAATAATGAAAAAAGAATTGAAACATGCACATGCACACATACATGCACATAATCTGATAACGGATGACCTAAGTCCTCTGAAACATTCACCTCCACCATATACACCAAATGATCAAGCGACGAATCAACATCTACATCCATCTGATCTATCCCATGTTGGCTAGAAATGATGAATGTAGAGGACTATGAAGGTGACATGGCATCGGTGATGACGAACCAGAACCAATCAACATATCGGTAAAACCCATAGTCTGTGCAGCTACCATATGAACTGTAGGTGGATTTTGATGCGCACTAGTGCTCGGTTGAGAGTGATGGGATCTTGGAACTGAACGACCTCTATGTCTCAAATTATCTCTAACATGCTCTATACCGATCCCATTGTCTAATGAAATGTGGGCATATTCCTCCAATAGGTTCTCAACCAAACAATGTAGAGTCATGTGTGACATATCTCCTGTAAGTGCATCAAACTGTGTAGGAGTAGGGATGTCGGCCACTGTAAAAGGATCCATGGTGGTCCACTGTGCTAAAAATGGTGTGGATCTAGAATGTTTAGATATCAAATACTGACCTACATGATCATCAAATATCCTAGTGGTGGTAGCCACAATGTCACCTACAGTGTCAATTTCTTCCTTTTGGGAAGTAACAACAACCTCATCTGTTATGGGGGCTAGAGCTGGGGTGAGAGCAGGAGACTTGTCACCAACCAATACCCTAAACATTGGGGGTGGTATATATGCTTGATGATAGGTAGACCTATCAGCAATCCTACCACGCCCCTGACCAACATATGGTGGAATGTCCAGGTAGTTAACTTTGAGGCCCAAATGGACCTCAACATACAACTGTTAAACAAAATACAATGGAATCTGGTCATTGTTTGGGTATAGACCATGTGCTGCAAGAAATCGTGGGTAGATCAATGAGGCCATAGCATGATCAACACATCTAGTGACCTGGTATCCCCTAACCTTACACACATTTTGATAAAATGAAAAACAAGTGATTTTTATCATTTCTTTGGTCACACTTGTAGACATCCAAATTTGGACACTTAATTTATCCAAATTTATCACTTTTTCGTCTAAACATCCTCTTATCCGAGTTAATTAATTAATATTACTATTATTTAATTAATATCTTTAATTCTGCCAAATCCCTAAAGTATTTAATTGATAATTAAATACCTTACCCTCCTTAATCCTCTTTTCATCAAATAAATTAAATAAATATTACATTTATTTAATTCCTCACATGTAATTTTAATCTAATCCTAATCCATTTCCTAATTTCTTCATTAGGGATGTGCACATGCCTAATCCTTGATTAGGATGTGTCACATCCTCCAACTTTTGCAAGTTGGCTTCTAATCCTTATTTATCTTCTAATTATTGATTAATTAAGCCTAATCATTCTCCAAAGAATTTTTAATTCCTTTTTATTCTTCCTAAATTCCCCTCTTTATATGTGAATTTTTTAATTCACATTCCATCCTTCCAAGGCTTCTAGAACGGACTTGTCACAATCTCCACATGTGACCAAGTCCCACCTTTTGGAGCCCACCTTTTATCCTCTAGATCCTCTTAAGAATGTGAATTTTTAATTCACATTTATATCCCCAACCACCTTTCATTTTCCCATGTAGATTTTTGAGGAATTCCAAAATTCCTCAAATGTCTCTTTCACTCCCACTTGGGGACAAAAAATCCCTTTTTATGGAAATCTCCTCACTCCCCAAGGTGCATGTCTTTTTCCACCTCATGTACCTTCTTGACAACTCATCTTCACCTCATATCCTCTTGTGCATTTCACCCTCCACATGTCAAGATGTGAGGGCTTGTGGGTTCTCAACCCACTATAGCCCTTCATCTTGGCCTTGTTGGATCCATCTTGACCATTGAATTCTCTAGAGAATTCAAGATCCTCTATAAATACCCCCTCCTCAAGGGAATTTTTAGAAGATCTTTCATTGGGAGCAACCTTATGCTGCCAATTTTCCTTCTCAACACTTTGCATTTTGATAACTACATGCTGTCCATTTGAATCCTCAAGCCTTTTCAATCATTCAACCATCTTTATTAATCATCTTTCATATAGAATCTTGCATCTTAGTCATTCAATCCATCATCTAAGGAGCACACAATCCATTCTAATCAAGGGCCAATCAAGGAGAAATCAACAACAAGGAAGGTGATATTGTTTCTGTTTTGTTTATCCATTTCCTTTCTTATTCTATCTCTCTTTTGGCTAATCTTGAGGTGTCCTTGATATTTTGTTTTTCATATTTCTTAGTTGTTTTGCTCATTTAGAGTAGGATAGATATCAAGGTATCACATTTCTGGCACGCCCGGTGGGACCCACATACGGGTTTTGCATTTAATGTTTCTTTGAGTTAAGAATTTTACAGAAAAATCTCACAAAAAGGCGGTACCGCCCCCGCAGAACCGCGACATCGCCCTTCACAGAAGTGCGGCAGCGCCCTTCACAGACCCGCGGCAGCGCCCTTCACAGAAGCGCGGCAGCGCCCCAAAACAACACAGTTCGGAAGGTAAAATAGGCGTTTTTGCTTTATTTTGTTCCAGTTTTTTACAGCTTTTACGTAATAACTCTCTAACATTGTGGTGGCTAGGATATTGTTATTTTTCGCTAACGTTTTGCAGCATATTGTGGCGAAATTTGACCAAAGATGAAAAAGAGGACAACTAACATTTGTTTGCAGGGTCATCTACATAATCAGACTTTCAAAAAATTATCTCTGCTGTTTTCAAACATAGTCTAATTAGGGGGATTAAACCTCACTGTTTGCTATGGTTGCTTATTTTTGTGTTACCTAAGGGGGCATTGATTTGTTTTCACTTTCCCCTTGCACTTCGTGTGAGCCTGGGGAGTAGTTGGAAACAGTTAGTGTCTTCTTTTTAGTGGGACCTGCTTGAGGATTTCATCACCCCAAGGGATGATTCCAACCACGTGTACCGTGGGGTATATAAGGGGAGAGCGAAAGTTGTACCCCAATCGATTCGTCATAATTGGTGAGCGTCGAAGCTAGGGTGATACCTAGATAGACGTGAAGAGTTGGTCCGAGCCTTTCAGTATCTCGCTGGGGTTCCCGACTCACGCTTGTGACGGACTGATGTTCACGGTTGTGCCTCACATACCGAGAGTATATCGAGGACTCCCTAGAAGCCTTATGCATCCTAGATTAAGACTTTGCCTTACCATACCCGTAATATTAATCATAGGATTGTGCTTGCTTGAGGTGTTTTCTTGTGGAAATTCTGTCAAATTTTGATACTTTTGACTTGTTTCATCATTTTGTGTCCTTGCCATAGCCTTTGCCATCAAAAACAAAGCTTTGTCCCCACAGAAACGCGGTAATGCCCTACGCAGAAAAGCGGCAGCGCCCCCGCAGAAACGCAGTAGCGCCCTACGCAGAAAAGCGGCAGCGCCCCCACAGAAACGCGGTAGCGCCCTACGCAGAAACGTGGTAGCGCCCCTGCAGAAATGTGGTAGCGCCCTACACAGAAACGCGATAGCGCCCCACGCAAAAACGCGGTAGCGCCCCACGCAGAAACGCGGTAGCACCCCTGATTTACTGCAAAAAGCTGAAAATGCCCCTGATTTACTACAGAAAGCTGTCTACGCCCCTGATTTTACTGCAGAATGTTGATTACGCCCCTTTAACTTCCCGGGGCTGTCATTTACAAACCGTACGTCGAATCAACTTCATTCAAAAACCAAAGTTGTTTAATTTTTTAAGCTCCATCTAGTGGTACCTTCCATTTCCTCCTACCAAAAATTTGACCATCCTAGGGCGGCCACACCTCGCATCGCGGGGTGGACACGCCCCTAACTTCCCAGGGCCACCATTTACAAACCGTACATCAAATCAACTTCGTTCAAAAATAAAAATTGCTTAATTTTTCAAGCTATATCTAGTGGTACCTTTTATTTCTTCCTATCTAATCAAACAAATCCATTCCTCTGATCACCTAATCAATCCAAGCACACCAATCCGATCAAGTTCATCCAATCACAATTATCCAATCAATATCATCTAATCATTTGATCCTATCCAATCAAACTGATCTACTACTTTAATAAAATTCATCAAATCATCTACCTGATCCAATCATTCATTTATCGAATCCCATCAAAATCAAAATCAATCCCATCGCATCATCCAATCATCCTAATCTGAGCTTTTATCTAATCTTGATCTGAGCTTGACTTAAATCCCAATTTGAGCTTTCATCCATCTCCATTCAAAATCTTTGATCCATTCTATTTATGCTTTCACCATCATGAATCCTCATCCTCCATCAATAGTAGTCAAGGGAAACCCTAATTACGTGGATGACGATAACGAAAGTCTTGTCGATCAAGAAGAATATGACATAGATCCCCTTGACACTATCATCTCTAGTAAGCTTTCTCCATCCACTTTCCACAATCCAATCACCCCTTCCAATTATCCTGCTATGTCTTCGTCCATGCCTAATCATGCTCCTTATGCCCCCTTTGACAATGGATATCCAATATCTTCTTCATCCCCATATTTGTCATCTCCTTCATCTACATCATCCCCTTACACAACATCTACATCCTCTTATCCTCATCTTCCATCCCAATACTCCTATTACAATTCCCCATCCATGTCCCCCTATCCTAATCCTCTTTTCCAATCTTCCCATACTAATCCTACATCCACACCCTTTTACCTTAATCCTACATCCATGTCTCCTCATCATAATCCATCATCCCAATACCTTTATTATAATCCATCCCCCGCATCCTCTTGTCCCACTACACCACCTATGTCTTCTTGTCCTAATCCACAATCCATTTACCCCTATCTTAATTCACCACTCCAATATCCTTACCTTAACCCTCCATCCAATCATAGTCCTCCATCTACGCCTAGTCCTCCATCTACTCCTAGCCCTCCATCCAATCCTAGTCCTCCATCCACTCCTAGTCCTCCATCCAATCCCATTCATCCATCTACTTCTAGTCCTCCATCCAATCCTAATCTTCCATTTACTCATGGTCCTACATTCAATCCCATTGCTCCATCTAAACCTAGTCCACCAATCCATAATCCCTCATCCATTTCTACCACCTCAGCCAAGCCAACTATATGCAAGTCTCTCATTTCAGAAGTTCTCCAAGGACTCATTACAAAGAAGCCATCCCCAACTCCACATCTTGAAGTCATGAAACCATGCCATCTAGATCCATCATCCACGGTCGCTAGTGATGAGACCCTTCTCCATACCACACCTATTATTGACGTTACCACCCCTAGCACTGATCAAACCATTGAAACCATTGAACCCACTAAATCCATTGCACCCCCATCTCTTACTATGAGAACCACCGAATCCATCGAAAACACCCAATTCCAATCCACTCCCTCTACTCCTAGATCTACCGAATCCACCGAAGACACCCAAATCCAATCCACTCCTCCCACTCCTAGTAGCACTAAAACCCATTCCAATGAACCTCATGAATCTTCCATCCCTCCATCTTCCCTACTTGAAGAGTCCCAAAAAGACTCCGTTACCATGCTTCCCGCACACGATGAGTCATGCCAAGAGTCTAATCCAAAGCATGCCGACATATCCCCTTCTCCAGATCAAGATCCTACCATCCTATCTAGTCCACCCTCAAGATCATAGTCCCCCATCCATTCCATCACATGATCCTCTTGTCATTCAAGCTTCCACTGCTCCATCTCCATCTCCATCGGATGAGCCTACTACCACAAATCCAAATCCTATCATGGCCCCTACTCCCTCTTCTGATGTTGCTATCCCATCATCTCCTTCTCCATGATCCCCCATCATCCTAAAAATGCTATCCCCTACACCGCTTGCATATCCCCTTGGTCCTCTCACATTCCTCCATGGTGGTCTCCTCGCAGAAGAAAAACAAAGCATATACACCAACCCTCCTCTTCCACCTAATAATGAACTCGCATCATTCTTCTAGAATAATAAAAATCCTATCCTAGATCGAATACTCAAGAAAATGAACTATCAAGGAAAAGGTTTAGGCCTTCATGAGCAAGGTATTATAGAGCCCATCCAAGCTAAAGAACACTTGTATCCACAAGGTCTTGGATGTACTACTCACGACTCGCAATCCAAAAATGTTGGTACAACCTCTAGGCATCCTCAACGAGCCTTTTCCAAAAGAAATATCGGCTCTTCCCATCGCCCCACCGGATCATATGTGGCCATCCCTCCTCCTCTATCATATCACCTCAAAACAACCGTCCATCTTCCTCCTTCATCTGCTCCATCCATTTTGGGTCCTTACATCCCTCCATCTACCCTTTCCAATCCTCCATCTATTGTGCCCATGTTTCCTCCAGGTCCTACGTCTATTTTGGGCCCCTATATCCCAAAATCACCTCCTCCATCTCATCCTATCCATCCTTTTATCCATTCATCACCTATCCATCTCATCCATCATAAACATCCCCTCTCATACCCCTAGTCAGGATCAACAAAGGCACGTACCTGTACATCATCCATCCACATATCATCCTAAAAATTCTACCTCCATCCCTCCATTCATGTGTCCTCCACATCATCCATCCATTCACACCCATCCCATTGCTATTAAAAGCACTTTGGCTGTTAAAGGAAAAATGCATAAATCTAAGCATCCACATGAATTTAAGGCTCCCCATGTCCCCTCTAAAATACATGGTGAAGAGAAGAAAAATCTAAATCTAAATAAAATCTGTAGGCCACAAAGGCCCACCAAAGCAAAGATCAAAACCATGTGGATCCCAAAGAAAAAAGATGCAATGCCATCACATGAAAAATCAGTAAGAACATCCAAAGTCACTAATCCACAAGCTAATCATACACCCCTTTCATCTCCTACGTCTGTCTTGGGTCCCTATGTCCCGAAATTCACCATTCCATCTCCTCCATTATTCCCACATTCTCCATCCCTTAATCCTCTTATTTTTCCACATCCACCACCACATGTGCCAATGTTGGTCCTGAATGCATCTCCCCATCATACATCCACCCCATCATTCCATCCATACCCTTCGCAGCATCCCATCCATTATCCCATGTATCTCCCCTCTCAAATCCCCCAAATTCATCCTCTTGCATAAGGTTGTACCAACATCCAATAGTCGGTTTGAACATGAGCTCTTACTACCTAGTATGGAACTTGATGCTTGAGTCCTTCATCCATATCCTTATCGCTTGTCTTCTAAATCCTCTTATCAACATCCATATCCTTACCCATTTTCATCCCCTTGCTATCCACAAAACTCCAAAAATTCAAAAATCCAAAAAAAATAAAAAATAAAAAATAAAAAATAAAAAAAAATAAAAAGAGAAATAATCCATCCAATGGTGAAAACTTGCCAAACAAGCACCTTGGATAAGTACCATGATGAAAACCTGGCAAACAGGTGTTATGCGTAAATCCCCATCTGCACTTGGGGGCAACTTCCTGACATGCATTCCCTACATCCGCTATGCTTCTAGCTATGCACCCGTCTTCCTGTTATCCATCCTCTTCATAAATCCCCCCCATCCCACCTATCTTCCACATCCTACCATCATATCCCATTTATCTCCCATCCCTCTATCCTTCTTGTGATCTTGATCAAAATAGGGGCACCTATCTATGCATGCTTTGGACACCTATTGGTATACATTCCCTTCATCCATGCTCTATCATATTCCTTAGTCACCCATCCTATCCTCCTTCAGTTATCTCCTTTATCTTATCATCCACTCGTCTTACGCCCCTCATGCCTCATCATATATGACATATCTAGAGTGGGGGCATGTGCTTCATTTGTGACATAGTCCTTGGAGACATCATCTATCATAACATCCCTTCATCTCCCTATCCATCTATTATAGCATCCCTTCCCATCTCCCCATCCGTATCTTCGTATCCATCTATCTTAGCATCCCTTTCATCTCCCAATCCTTCTATCCTTATCCATCTATCACAACATACCTTCCATCTCCCCATCCGTATCTTCGTATCCATCTATCCTAGCATCCCTTTCATCTCCCAATCCCTATCCATCTATTATAGCATCCCTTCCCATCTCCCCATCCGTATCTTCATATCCATCTATCCTAGCATCCCTTTCATCTCCCAATCCTTCTGTCCTTATCCATCTATCACAACATCCCTTCCATCTCCCCATCCGTATCTTTTTATCCATCTATCCTAGCATCCCTTTCATCTCCCAATCCTTCTGTCCTTATCCATCTATCACAACATCCCTTCCATCTCCCCATCCTTATCTTCGTATCCATCTATCCTAGCATCCCTTTCATCTCCCAATCCTTCTGTCCCTATCCATCTATCATAGCATCCTTCCCATCTCCCCATCCTTATCTTCGTATCCATCTATCCTAGCATCTCTTTCATCTCCCAATCCTTCTGTCCCTATCCATCCATCACATCCCTTCCATCTCACCGTCCTTATCTTCGTATCTATCTATCCTCGCATCCCTTTCATCTCCCAATCCTTATATTCTCATCCATCCAAACAATCTCTCCCCTCCCCCATCCCTATATCTTTCTCCATTCTTCCATATTTAGCCTCATCCCATCCCATCTCACAATCCCTTGTCATTGGTATCTAGCTATAGGCCTCCCCCCCATGCAACCCACTGCCATTTATCTCATCATCATCACCCCTGCTTCTCTTGTACATCTTTCTAATCTCCTATCACTT
>VDFB02075321.1:148696698-149072323 GCA_007258455.2 Sequoia sempervirens
TGAATGGTTCTTAAATCCCAAGTTTTGAAAGTATATCACTTGTTAGGATCTTGCTTTTGATTGCTAACCACACAAAACAACCTGCCTTTGGCAATTCCATTGCATTCCAACAAAAAGAGAAGGCTCTCTGAGATTCCAATTGGTCTCCATTTTTGGAAATTTCTTTATATCCATACCTCATTGAGTAACTACCTTATTTTGAGGGAGCCCAAATTAATCTATCCATAGCTGATAGAAGGATAGGATGATGGAGGCAACGCTTGACAGGAGCAAGAGTTTGGTGTAGGACCACGGACATTGAGGGCCATGGTCTGCATGTTCCTGGTTCATGGTGCATGCTCGTTTGGGGAGTAGATTGCTATGTGGGGGTGTTTGTTTTCACTTGGTGTGGGTTCCTTCTTGAGTACGGGGTGTGGAGTCATCTTTTTTGTTGTTTTGTTGATCACTGCTTCGTACATACGGGTTTGTGGATTCGACAGGTTACTAAGTTTGATTGTTTCTCATTCTTGGTTTGTTTTTTATTAATCTGGTGGAGGTATAAGGGTGTTTTTTTTCTCCTTGGTGATGGATCAAGGGGAATTTTCAAGGGCCAATCCTGCTTTGGATTTTCAATCTGTAGTGGGAGTGAAATCTCCATCTCATGCAATGGGGTTTTTTTATAACAATCCATTTTCTAATGATTTGGGGAATGGAGGAGTTGCTCAGTATGGAGGTCCTCATATTCTAAAAATTAATGGATGCTTGGAATGAAGCAAATATAGGCCGGTTCTAATGATTCAACCAGAATCAATCGTGGAGGATATTGAGTATTACTCAAAGCATGCTTTACTTTGAAAATTCTTGGGAATGAGGGTTTCACTTCAATTTTTGGAGTCGTGGGCTCATTGTACCTAGTCCCTAGAGGGTGAGATGGAAATAATGTTGTTAGCAAATAATTATTTCATGGTCACATTTAATTGCATGGCAGATCACAATAGAGTGCTTGAAGGTGGGCCTTATTTCCACAACCAGATTGGTTTATTTATTAAACCTTGGCATGCGGGTTTTGATCCTTTGGAGGAGCTTTCGAATCAGGTTTCGATGTGGGTTCGTCTCCCTAGATTTCCAGTTGAATATTGGCACAATGATATCTTGCATCGAGTTGCTTAGCTACTTGAAACTAGTGGGTCCTTCTCAGCAAACACATGATAGAAAGGTAATGAATTTTTCTCACATTTGTGTTGAAATGGATTTAGATAACCCTCTTCCAGATTCTTTGGAAATTCATGCGGGTTCATACTCCTGGGTGTAGCAGCTTGATTATGAGACATTTCCCTTTCGTTGTTGTCTTTGTCATGAATATGGCCATCTACATAGGAGATGCCCAAAGTTTAAACCTTCTATGTCTCAGGCTTCTCAACCTCCTTGCAATCCTCCTAAGGTTGACAAAGGCAAGAACCCCATTCCTGGTGAGGTTGTTGGCGTAGAGGGCTTTATTCTTGCTAAGGCTCATAATAGGAACCAGGGTCAAAAGATGACTCTTAAGGAGTGTTAAGAAGGTGATACCTTTAATATATTTGAGGTTCTGGATTATCTTAGTCAATATGAGGTGAATCCGAGAATGATGTTTATGGGCCATGGTGTTTCAGATGAGGTTCAGGAAGGAATTATTCCAGATTTCAACCAAACTTCTCAGGAGACTGGGGCTTTACAAATGGAAATAGATCTAAGTTTGGTGGTTCATGGGAGATCTGAGACTCTTGTGGATACGAAGATGGGGGGGGAGAGATCTCTACTCCATTGGTGAAAGTGGGGTCCAAAAGGCAGCAAGGCTTTGCCTTCATTGGGAGTTCTTCAAAAAGACCAAAGGAAAGGGGTTTCTAAGAAGTCTTCTAAAGTTGGGAGAAAGAAGGATTTGGAAAAAATAAAGATGATGGGGGAGAATTTGGTGGAGTATGGATCTATTAAGACCCTGGATTCCCATTTTTATAACCCTCCAAAATGATTGTCCTCTCTTGGAATGTAAGGGGCTTGAACAATGGCCATCAAAAAAAATTTGTTCAAGATTTGGTGAGAACTTATTCTCCCGATGTTCTTTTTTTACAGGAGACTAAGTTAACTATTGAAGGTATGATTGGTTTGTTGCCTAAGCTATGGGGGGGGATTTCCAGTGTATTGGGGCTCATGGTAATGCAAGGGGTGTGGCTTGCTTGTGGAACCCATTGAAGATCTGTCCTCTTTGGTGGATGTCCTCCAAGTCTTCCATCTCTGTGATTGCTTCAAGTCTGGAGTCCGAGGAAACTATTATTCTTTCAAACATCTATGCGCCTACTGATTTTCTTGGTAAGCAATTATTGTGGTCTCATATTAATTTTATTCAGAGCCTTGCTCCTTTTTCCCTTGGATTATTGTGGGTGATTTCAATGTCATTATTGAGTTGGATGAGAAGAAGGGTGGTATTGCTAGAGTGGATCCCTCTTTACTTGGAACAATAGGAGAATGGGAGAGAACTGCATTGCTGAGAGACTTGACCATTTCTTGGTTTCATATTTCTAGGTTGGTGGATGGTGGTCTACTTGCTCTGAGATTTTGGACTAAAGGGGCTCAAATCACTAGCTTATTAAGTTATCTGCTACTTCAACACGTGTTTCTTGGTCCCCCTCTTTCAAGTTCCAGCTTATGTGGTTAAGAGATCATTCTTTGCAGGAGCACGTGGTTGAATGGTGGAGGAGGGGACGACCTGCTTATGGCACTGCTATGTATTCTTTTTCCAAATTGTTGCAAGATGTAAAATATCAACTCAAAAGGTGGCATAGGCAGTGCTTTGGCAATATTTTTCATGCTAAGGTTGTTGCTCAAGTTGACTTGGATGTCATCACTCAGGAGATAAGGGAGTTTGGTCTTTCTGAGGATTTACTCAAGGAGGATGTTAGGGCTTTGAAAGCTTTGGAGGAGTGTGAACTGCGAGAGGAAATTTATTGGAAATAGAAGGCTGGAGTTGAGTAGTTATAGGAGGGAGACAAAACACCACTTTTTTCTTCAACTCAGTGAAAGCCAAGAGAAATGGTAATTCTATGATTGTTCTTATGAATGAGAAGGGTGAGCATTTATCTTCTTTGCAGGATATGTCTAGAGAAGCTTCACAGTTCTTTGCTTCTTTGTTTAGGGAGGATTCTCAGGATGGTTTGGTGAAAGAATACCAATTTTTATCTTGTATCCCCTCTTTGGTCATTGGGGAGATGAATGAGCATCTTTTGGGTAATATCTCACCAAAGGAATTAGAGGCTAGTGTTTTCTAGATGAAGAAAGGGAAAGCCCCAGGCCCTGATGGCTTTTTGGGTGAATTTTATCAAAAAATTTGGGATATCATTAAGCTGAACCTTTTGGAGGTGGTTCATGAGTCTCAAAATAATAAGTAGATGTTGTGGGCTTTGAAATCTACTTTCCTTGCTCTCATTCCCAAATGTGAGGGGGTAGATTGTCTGAGTCAATTTCGACCCATTTCCCTTTGTAATGTAGTTTATAAAATCATTTACAAGTTGATTGTTGAAAGGATGAAGAGATGGCTTAGAGGGCTTATCTATGAGGAACATAGTGGTTTTTTGGAGGATCGATAAATTATGGATGGGGTGGTCATTGCTACTAAGACCATTCATTCTATGGCATCCTCGAAATAAAATGCTATGTTCATCAAGCTAGATATGACAAAGACCTATGATAGAGTGAAGTGGTCCTTCTTGCAAAAAATTCTTATTGCTTTTGGTTTTGTTGAGTGGGTCCAGTGGGTTATGTGATATGTTACTTCCACTTCTTTCTCAATTTTGATAAATAGTGAGCCTTCTTCTCTTTTTAGTGCTTCTACAGGCCTTTGTTAAGGGGATCTTATCTCTCCTTATTTATTTATTCTTCTTGTTGAAGGCCCGGGGAGACTGGTGAAACATAATGTGGAGTTGGGTTTTATCTAGGGTTGGGGGTGGGGAAATGGTTTTCCTTCTCAATCTCACCTACAATTTGTGGATGATACTACCTTGATGGGTATGGCTAAGATCAAAGAAGTTAAAAATTTGCGCAAGGCTTTGGATATCTATCTTGTCACTTCTATTCAAAGGATTAATGAAGATAAATCTTCCATTTTATTCTTCAATACTTTGAAGCTTATTCAACAAAGGATTGCTCGTATCTTGAGGTTTTAGATTGGTTCTCTCCCTTTAACATATCTTGGTATTCTTATCTTTGTTGGTAGACTTCCCAGGGAATCATGGCATAATATTCTAGACAAGTTTCATGTGAAGGTTAATCATTGGAATCATAGATGGTTGTCCTTTGTTGGTCATGTTCAGCTGCTAAAGTCTGTGGTGCAGGCTCTTCCTATTTATCGGTGCATGCTTTGGGTGGCTCATGTTGGGTTTGTGAAGGATTTGGCTTTGGGTGGCTCATGTTGGGTTTGTGAAGGATTTGGACTCTATGGCTAGATAATTCTTATGGGTGGGTAGCTTGTCCTCTTCCAAGTGGAGCTTGGTAAAATGGGATATTATGTGTAGCTTGAGGTAGTTTGGGGGTCTTGGATTGCGGCAATCGACTTGGTTCGGGTTGGCGTTGGCTGCAAAGCTTTACTAGAGGTGGTGTGTGGAGTAGGATCATATCTGGGCCAGGATTTTATCTCACAAGTACCTTCTAGGGGTTTTGAAGGAGGAGATTCCTAGGTATCCTTTGGTGGGGAAAGGTTCTGTGATTTGGGGAACGCTTAAGAAAGGGGTTGTGCTGATCAAGGAGGGCTTGTTCTGGATATGTAATAGGGGGCTGAGGCTCTCTTTTGGTCTAATTCTTGGGATGTATTTTCCCCTATTTTGTGTTAGTATCCTAATTTAGCGAATCTTTTTCAATGCTTCTTGGAGGCTAGTTGGTCAAGGGTGAGTGATTTTAAGAATTTTTATCCATCTGGGCAGCTGGAGGTGGCTAGGTGGAAGGGATCCTTGTGATTGGCTTGTTATCAGGTTGGAGTAGGATTGTGCTAAGATTCAAAATATTTTGGCTAGTAGGCAATGCAATTCCCTTAGGGATAAGGATATTCTGGCTTGGAGCTTGAATCCTAAGGGTTTTTTCACTATGGCTAGTAAATATCAAGAGTTGTTGTCTCGTAAGTTTGGGGGGTGGAGGTCCCATGGTGGAAACATGTGTGGAAAAAAAATTCATGGCCAAAGTGTAATTATTTTGTGTGGACTCTAGCTTGGAATAGATGTTTGACTTGGGATAATCTCCAGATGCAGGGATTCTAGGGTCCCTCTATTTGTGTTATGTGCAACTGCAATGAGGAGGATTCTTCCCATCTATTTTTCCATTGTCCTTATTCTATGTTGCTCTGAAATTTGTGGTGGTATGTTTGGAAACATCCATGTGTTCATGCTTATTCCTTGGTTGAGTTCTAGAGCAGTCTAGGAAGACCCCCTTCCCAGGCCTCTTTCCTTTAGATTGTGTGGTGCATTGGTCATACGTTCATCCTTTGGAAAATTTGGTTGGAAAGGAATCATAGGATTTTTTGTGGGGATAGGTTGATGGTTCAATAAGTTTGGCACATAATTTTTGGTATGATCCAAGAGACGGTGGAAACCAAATGTGATGTGGCTTTTTTGTTGGAAAGAAGTGATGATGAGATTGTGAATAGATTGGGCTTGCAGGGGTTGACTTCGGTCTCTGCTTGTGTCAGAAGAGAAAGGAGGGCTAAAAATAAGATTCAAAGGGTTGGAAGATGGTTGCCTCCTTTGAATTTTTTTTTGAAGATTAATACAGATGGTTCCTCTAGGGGTAATCCTAGGTCTGCTGGGATTGGTGGAGTTGGCAGAGATTGTTTAGGTTCAGTTATTTTATTTTTCTCCATCCATAAAGGGCGACATTCTAACAACTTTATAGAGGGGTTGGTGATTCTTTGGGCTATTGAGTGTGCTTGTGCCTTGGGTTGACATAGGATTATATGTGAATCTGATTCACAGATTATTGTAAATATGTTGCACAAGAAAAAGGTGGCTGAGGTTAATTGGCAGATTGCGTTGGTGGTTCAAAAGATTTTGCAGAGGTACTCTTCATTGGAAGTGGTGTCTTTTTCCCACATTCTGTGAGAATGGAATAGGGTTGCTGACTATTTGGATAAGTGGGCTTTGGAACATGTGGATGATTGAAAGATTGAGGGGTGGGGATAGTTATCCCCTGATTACTGTCATGATTTAGAGAGGGTGATTGATGATGATATGGAGGGTTAAGATGCAAGTGGTTGTATGGATGGTGGTTCATTTTTTGGCGGGTTGTTCTGGTGTTTTCCTTTAGGGGAGCCTTCAGGTTCCCTGATCCTTATGTACTATTAATTTCTTGATTTCAATAATTTTTTTACCCCTTTTAATAAAATATCCATAGTTGCTAACTAATACACAATCCTTTCACCTAAGATTTTTTTTAGGCTTATTTTTTTATCATCGAGAATTGGAAAATTTGACAAATCCTTCCAACTAACTTTACCTATTAAAATATCTGCATACTAAATATAATCCTTCACTTTTGTACCCCAAATTTCTAATAATATGTTCTCTGCTACTTCAAAATTTTGCATTGTATTTAAGGGAGGATTCCCATTCCAGGAATCCTTCCAAAAAAGATAAAATGTAAGAAGTAACATCATTAAACCTTTATCATTTGAAGGTTGGTGTATTTCTTTTGTAATCTTAAATGTAATATTTATATAACTTGTTCTATCATATAGTACTTGTTAAAGATAAAATATCACTAAAATGAAGATTCCGGTGGATTGGAATCTCCAAAGCATTTGTAAGAAGAGTTTAAATTTTTCATAGTGGATTTAATTTTTAATTTGAATAATCTTGATTGTTGCCACATCCACTCTTCATATTTCATTTTTTCCAACCATTTTTATTCATCTTTTAATTAATTATGTAAGGATGAAACTATTATATATTTTTCATTAGATTATTTCCTAGTGATTAAAATGGGACATCACCATGCAAATGATTAATTTTTAAGGTTAGTTAGATTAGAGCTCTATGTGATTGAGATTTGAGTTATAAAACTTAGAGTTAAGAGCTCTCCCTAATGTTGGGATAATTATTCAAATATAATTAGATAATAATTAGGATAATCTATTAGTTGACTTTTGTGTTCGAATGTGTAGAATAAAAGATAACCCAATATCTAGTGTGAGAAATAGAACTATTAATACTCTAAATATAGATTATTAATAAAATTAAAATAGTATTACAAAGTTAGTCTCCAAGAGAGAAATACAAATGCTTAGGAAGAAAAATAGCATTAGGAAAGTATAAAAACATGAAGCACGAGATGCTAATACAAGCTAGGAGAGTGAGTATATATAGACTAAGTGAGAGGGGAGAGGTTGAAAATACAATCAAAGGGATTACACCAAAATTATTCAAGAATATAGTAAATTGTAACTCTTATGGAAGATGTTGGCACCTCAAACCTACTCACCTAATTAATCTAAGAAGTCTTAATTAAAAATATGTAGGAAAAGCCTAGATAATAGGAAAAATAAATACACACTATGAAAAATTAACCTACACTAGTTTACTCCCCTTAAACACAAAAAATTAAACCTCCTACACCCAACAAAGCTTGCAGATGAATATAGTTTATTTCTATGAAGGTTTTGGTGAAAATGTTAGCAACCTATCATTAAGAAATGGTAGAGATCAATGGAATTTCTATGAATGATATCTTAAATGTAGTGGATGTGGACCTCAATATGCTTGTTCCTTTGATGATGTATGGGGTTTCATAAGATTTTAATAGCACTCTAATTATCACAAAAAATGATTGATGACTATCTAAAATGAATACCAAACTCAATAAGAAGATTCTAAAGACAAATAGCCCAAGTGGAAATATTTATAGCCCCCAATACTTGACCTCAATAGAAGATAGATCAATAGCATACTAATTCTTTCTTGAACAAAAAATAAAACTTGAACTAAGAGAAAATTTGTAACCTAAAGTAGAATTATGATCCTAAAAATCACCTGGCTGATCTAAGTCTATGTAGCCAACCAAGTTGATATCAATATTTATTTTATGGTTTTTCCCAAAATTATGAGCACCTTATATATAGTGGAGAATTCACTTGGCTAATTTTTAGTGCAACTCATGGGGCTTCTACATTAAACAAGAGACCATGCCCATAGCATATGAAATTTTGGATCTTGTGCAAGTTAGGTAGATGTGATTCTCAACAACCTATCATTACAAAGTTCCATCAAAAAAAGATGAACATTAAGCCTCAAGCTTGAATCTAAAAAGAAAGGGAGTCAGAGAAGGATTGCAATCAACCATATGAAACCTCAAGAGAAAATATAGACCATACTTGGACTATGCGATGGTGATCCTAGAAGTAGTTTGAGATATTTGAATCTTAAGAAAATAGGGTAACAATCCCAAGTCGATCATTAAAAAATTATTATGGAGGGTAGTTTTCACGACTTTAATGGTGGATGAGGAACTCCTGATCATCAATAGGTCATCAACATAAAAAACTAAAAATGAGTGAATCATATTTCTTGAAAATGTAGATGTTGGAATTTGAATGGTAACTAGAGAACCCAAGTGTGAAGAGGAAGAAATCCATTTTTGCATTCCAAACTTTAGGGGCATGTTATAAGCCATAGATAGATTTTTGGAGTCTATAAACCAAAGAATATTCTTGGAAAAAATGCTACAGTTGCTCCATAGATATCTCCTTGTCTAAGTGTCTATGAAGAAAAAATTCTTCACATCCATCCTCACATCAATGTACTATAATGATAGAAATTGTGAGTTGAATATAATTTATATTTATGTTAGGTCTAAAGGCATCAGTGTAATCAATACCAAAAACTTGGGAAAAATCATTTATAACTAATTGTTGTTATGTTTATCCATTGACCCATTTGTTGTGAATTTTATTTGATAGAACCATTTATGTTAAATAAGTTTTGAATTTTATATCATGTTTCTACCTTTTTTTCAGAAAAATAATAGTAGTTTAAGTTAGCTTAGGTGATAAACCAATGGAACCAACCCTTTTTGGAGGTTGATCTCTAATGACCAAATTCCACACTTTGATAGATCTTCTTATGTTTCAATAGATGGCTAAGTTTAGTATTTAGTAAGGGTGCACATCCTCGGTAACCTTTACAAATTTCTCCCAACTTCTAATTTTCAACAACTTTACAATGTATAACTTTAGAGGTAATATGTAGATTTATAACTCTTGAAAATTGTATCCCAAATTATGATTTTTGATATTTTTACCTTGTAAAAATTTAGAGTTTTCATAGAAAGTTGTAACTATTACATTTTTCATTCCAACTCCTAATTTCTAACAATGTTACTTTATGAAACTTATTAACTCTTTGAAATTGCATCCCAACTTATATTTTTTGATAGATTTACCTTGTGAAACTTTATATTTTCTATGAAAATTTGTAACTCTTAAGAATTACATCCCAACTTACAATTTCAAACAACTTCACCTTGTAAAACTGTAGATTTTCCATACAATTTTATAACCCCTGAAAATTACAAACCTCAAGTACAAGTCTAAGTACTATTGAAGAAATAGGCATGGTTCTCATCTTGCATGTTGTTAAATAAATTCTTGGCCCAAGTACTTTGAGAATTTACAACCTCTTCATTGTAAAAAGAAGTCCCAATGACCTCATTATCTATATAAACCAAATGCCTAATTCAAATGTGATGGAAATGCCAAATCTTACAAGGATAAACAACTACTTATAAAAGTTAACGTTTCAACCTTTGTTTCAACATTCATTCTATTAAAAACCATAAATAGATCACATATATACTAATTACATGTTAATTTCCACAATAAATATAAAATATTCCTTTTAATCATGTTTCAATGACCTAGACAAACATGAGAATTTTTTCACAAAGTACCATGCACATTCAAATGCAAAGTAAAAAAATACCAAAAAAATGATGGAGCTCATGCCACATATGTGGGTAGATTAAAATCCAATTCATAAATATCTTTAATCATTATTATAAAATTATTTACAAGGATTAAAACATCCCAAAAATTATTTTTTTAGTAAAAAATATAAAAATGATATTTTTATATATCTATAAGGTCAAGAAATCCTTGCACGTTCTCCAAGTTTCTCTAATGGATTCATGGGAGCCAACATTGATTCAAGATGCACACCAACCACAATGTGTATGATATATGACCATATCAATCGAAGTTTCATAACAAAAATACATATCATATAAGGATACCAACACATAATATTGGGAAAGAACACACAATCAACGCATACACAATTAGAATCACAAGCATTCATCATATCCATAAAATGACACATAAAAAGAGTATCATACCTATACATGATGGAGTTTCATTACAAGGTTCTCAACAATATTTCAAGGTTGAGGAGTATGTCTCTGTACCACGAAAATTCTCGAAAACATTTACATTGTTCACAAGGATCAAACTATTGTATTTCTTAGTCATGCAACATACCACATGTGCATACAAAAGTAAACTCATAGATTAATCTTGTTAATATTTTAAATCTCCAGCCCCATTCATTTAAATATTATTTTCTCTTTATCTCTTGCTCTCCATGTATTACATGTGGATGGGCATGAACATTCACTCCATATAACCCTGAATTCCTCACATCTTAAGGCCACAGTAAAAAATATCAATATGGGTGTGGCATGAAAACACTGTCTTTTCATAGCAAACCTATGACCATATGATTTCCCATCCCATTTCCTTTCCAATCCTTAAATACACAAAATATCCAAAACCTAAAACCTTTCAAATAAAATGTCCAAGCTACATAGGTTCGCTACACAAGACTCATCTCATAACTTAGGATCAAGTGAGATGGGAATAAAAACATAACATTTTTACTCAAGATGATTGTCTCCAATTAATCACCATTAGAGAAATATGTTCCTGTACACTTAATTAAAACATTAATTATATGTTCATAACATAAGATATTTAAAGAAAATTATATAGAAAATGTTCAATGGAATAATATCCAAAAGATGATATCAAAATCTATATCTAACTAAGAATCATCTAGCACCAACATGATTCAACTATAAAGATGAACAATAATAATCACAACGCTAAACTCAATAATAAAAATATAATCACATATAATAATAAAAATAGTGGAGTTGAAAACAAATAACTCAAGCATATAAAAATCCATACATATAAATCTTAATTACGTAACCACACACCTTGATGACAATGCAAAACACCATCAATAAGTACAATATCAATGTGGATGATAAAAATGTGAATTATGTAAAATAGTCTAGAGGTGGAGGTTGAGGGTGTTGGAGTCTTCAAACGGTAGTGGACTTGGTGGTCTTGTCATTCTCTCCAATCAAGGCGAGATCCTTCTTGTTGAGGTGGATTTGGAGTTGGTTTCCTAGTTCGAACAGTAGCTTTGTGTCCAATGGTTCGTTGTTCTCTCCAACTCCCCTATTGAGGTGGGGTTGTTGGTTTTGCTAGCATTTTTTCTTAGGGGTTTGATGGTGTCTTACACCATTAAGCATATTTTCTTTCTTGGCTTAGTGGTATCATCCATGAGTGGCTGGTTTGTTGATGCCTGATAGATACAGGTGGGTTCTTTATGTATCTAAGGGTTTCTAGTACCGGTTAAAAACCAGGTTGTACAAGGGTTTTGAGCCCTTGCTTGTTTATTTGATGCAACCTGTGTAATCATGTCTTCCTTTTAGTGGTTGTTGTTGGGTTGCTGATGGTTTGTGTTTTATCTTATTTGCAACTTGCTTATCTTTGTTAGGTTGATGGTTCCCTTTAAAACTGTTATGTACTAGGTTTCGAGTCCCATCAAAGCTTGTTTACCCCTAATAAAAAATAATGTAATAAAATTATTTAATTCACACATCAACAATCACTCAATGAAACTCAAGATCTTGGCTCATAATTAAATAACAAGCAATGTCATCATAGCAAAGACCTTGATTTGCTCCATTGTGGGTTGCTCTTCAAAGTAATATAACCATGAAAGCACAATGATAGTATGATGCAATGATAATGATAGATGCTCAAGGATGGATGATACATTTTGATTGATAACATTAGCTTTCTTGCTTGATAATGATAATTAGAGCTTGATATTAGTGTAGTCTTGATAGTGTAGTATTGATAGTAATAATGCTCTAGTGATCTTGTGATATGAAAATTATGCTCTTGATAATGTTCTAGGGGATACGAATGAATGAAGGTTTTGTATTTATATGCTTCTCTTGATATTTGATCAATGGTGAAGATTAATTGGAAAGATCAATGGATACAAAAAATCAAGATAGGGTAGGAGCTAAAATTTGAATTAATGAGGCGGGATAGTCAAAAGAATTAAATAAATTTATTATTTAATTCATAATGATGGTTGGAGAAATAAATAAAATATTAATTGTATTTATTTTAGAGGAAAATATTTGATTTAAATAAATTGGTTTAATTTATTTAATTTGAGGGAGGAGTGTCAGCTAAAAGAATAATTTTTGAAAATTATTTAATTATAGTGGACCAAAGATGAATTTGAATTTGATTTTAATAAACACTGGAGGGAAAATGATAAGTGATGATCTAATATATATATGATAAAAAGATTAAGATAGTTAAATAATTAAAAATTATTTAATTATTATAGATGAAAAGAGAAGATATTAACTTAACTAAAAATTAGCCGCCACGGGTAGTGGAGTTGGCTTGGGCTGTGGGTTTGCTCCCCATTGGTCTCAGGTTTGACTCTGCTCCCAGGTTTACCCAGTTGGGACTGGCTTGCCCGCTGTTGGGTCCTCCCGTAGAGGACTATTCTCGCTTCTGCTCGCCCTAGGTACCCAAGATACGGGCTGTTGGACTGCTAGGTGGGGTCACGGGGATACCCTTATCGTTAACACACACACAAAAAAAAAAAAAAACCTTAACTAAAAATTATTTAATTAATATGGATAGAAGAATTGATATGAATAATTACAAAATAAGACACATATACCTAGAACCTTACAATTTACTACACTAATTAAAATGTGATAATGATGTATACACACTTACCAACAATTTTACATCCACAATTAACCATTGACATTTTGAAATAAAATATAACACTAAGATTCCCTTTTCCAATACATTCACAAATATAAGACCATACTTGACTTCAAATCCTCTCCCCCTAACAACTTAAGAAAAAACATAACCCTTACAAAAACCCCTCTTAAAATATTAAAAGAATATTTTTGCTACAATCCTAAATGTACATGAGGTCTATAAATTAGAATCAATTAGGTTGACAAACCACTTTCTACCTAAATATTGAAGACTACTAGACTATCTTTGATCTTTGGCACCCTTTAACCTAGGCATAGTTAGGGAAGGGGGCTTTGTTTTCAACGAGATTCATACTACTTTCTTATATGGAAGACTTTTGAGACAGCCTTATGATTAAAGCTTTCTTCCTATTTCCAAATATGGTACCATTACCCAAATATGCTTTATTTAGGCCCAATTGTCAACATCTACTTCATATCCATGTTCCTTTTCTTTTCTTTTTTCCATTTTAGCATATGTTGTTTTGGAATGTCAACATTTATTGGGTTCCCAATTTTTTAACATCATTCTATCATAAATAATTATTCTAAAATTGGCTGACCATTTTTTTAACATAATTCTTTCATAAATAATCATTTCTAAAATTGGTTGACCCATTTTTTTAATATCATTCTACCATAACTAATCATTCTAAAGTGGGTTGCTTTCTCTTGTTTTTGAGTGCTTAAGATGGTCCTTTATAGTTTTATATTTATAAAGAATACCTAAGGGAATTATCACTCAAAAGTGGGGACAAATCAAATATTTAGTTTATTGTTTTTTTTAATCGTTTCTCAAGTGGTGGTTGACTGTTATACTTAGAACAAGGACAATATGTCCAACATATATTATTATATTACAATCACATTTTGACCAAATGTCGAATGTTTGTTGGAGTAAAACTCACTTCTTTCCCTTTAAAGTTGGGCTAGTCATTGCTTCCCAAAATATTTTATGTTATGTTTCATGTCAAATATGTATATAATTGAATGTTGAGTTAAATTAGAATAGAAAATTGTTTTAAATATATGAAAATGAATAGGGGTAAGAGGTCCAATTCGATTGGCTAAAGCATTCTCTTGTAGGCATAAGGTCACAAGGTCTAGTCTCCCCTCGCCGCTGTGGTACTGAAGCATGTTTCACGCCAACATCACCAATCACAGGAAGGCTACTTGATATATATACACGTTTTTAACTATTTAATTTAAAGTTGAATAAAATTAATTTTTATTTATAATAGACTAATTACTTTATACTTATATAAAATCATTTAATTAAATATTTAAATAAAATAAATTTATATATTCTTAATATTATTTATAAATAAAAGTGAAAAAATAAATTGACCTATAAATTATGTTTGTATATTTATTTTCTTCTTTATTCATTATATATTAGTTCTAGAATAATTATTAATATTATATAGGAAACATTTGAAATTCTATATATATAAATTATTTTTCTTTCTCTCTTACAATCTAATAGTTTGTATTTGTGTCTGTCCCTTCTTCATATAAAATATTTTTTTCTTTTTTCTTCTCTTAAATCTTTTTAATTTTTTTAAAAAATGAATTAGTGTTTGGGTCTTTCTATTTTAACTTTTAACATTATGTGATCTAATCAAATATAAAAAAATACATGTAAATTATCAAAATTCCTTGCAATTTCTTTTATATTTGTATTACTTATTTTTAAAATGGAGATAAATAATAGATATAATTCTTAATTTTTGAATTAATAGAAAATATATAATAAAAATATTTTTTAACAATGAAAGTATAATATATATATATATATATATATATATATATATATATAGTAAAAAACATTTTTGTATATGAAAGTGTTGGGATAAATGTGCTATACACTTTGTATTCTAATGTTTGAAATTGATTATTTAATATTATATGTATTATTTATTTGTAAACTATCATGAAAAATAGTATCATACTTATGACTTAATCATTATACCATGTGTATCAGTATGATGTGTAAGAGAATCTATAACAAGGATAGTGTGAAAGAGCATCTATACAACACAAAAATTGTAAGAGATAGTTACATTGTTTCCTTGATGTGACCAAGGATGTCTCAAATGTCCTAGGGATGGACAAGCATCCCCTATGAAAAATAATTAAAATTTTAATGAATTTTTTTTAAAGGACAAGGTGAATTTTCATCAGGTTATAATGGGGTGTGGGGGTTCCAAAAACCCTCTCATGCCCCTTACTCACCTTAATATGCAAAATATGCATTCTATTTTAACTTTTATAATTTTATTGATTGTATTAAAGACTATGCCATTGTTGTTAGAGAGTGGAAACTATTAAAATATCTGATATTAGTGACCACTATTTAATGTTTACTTACTTGAATACAGATTTGAGGGGTGGGTGTGCCTCCCCATGTAACACATTTTGATTTAAACTTTAAATTTTGCAATGAATAACAAAAGAAGCTTGAGTTGTACAATATATAGGGCCTTGTTTGCCATGCTTTCTTGAAACTTGAAACTATCATAAAAGATTCGAAGAATATATAAAGCAGTGGCCTTGGCAGCCTCAAAATATAAAAATAATTTATCAAATTGTCATTGATTACAAAAAAGTAAGAAACTTGTAGTTGAAATTGAAAATGAGATTCAAAGAAAGCATCAACTAGTTTAGCTATGACCATTGCATCAAGGCATGCCATTTTTCCTTTATTTAAAGTAAAATTTAGCTTGTTAGAGAGGATTTGTAATTAGTTTTAAAATATATTGGTTTCAGTTTGTTGTCACACAAAAAATGCTAAAAAATGAGCACAAGTAGCAATGATGGCAATATGAATTATGAGGGCAGTCAAGAAGTTGAAGTAAATAGAATATACCTTTCTTCTCATTTTGAAAATCCAAGCACAAATTCTATTAGAACTCCACAAAACTATTTTACATGCCCTTGAACCTCTCTTTAAAAATTTGCAAAAGGCCATTTCAACCCCCAAAAAACCCTTGTTTCAAGGTACCACCAATTTAACCATTAATAAGGGTAAAATATAAGGGATAACAAGCATCGGTTATGTCATATTTGCAAAAATGATTATCATGGGAGCTATAGTAGGGTTACACACCATTTATTGGGTGAAAGTGGACATGGAGTTAGAGTTTGTGCAAATATAACATTGGAACAACAATTTGAAATGACAAGGTTGGTTGGAGAGAGAGAAAAATTACTAGTACACCTAAGAGTAAGAAATGTTTATCCAAAACATTGCAATCTATCGATGACTATTCTAATATATCAATAAGAGAGAGTTGTGATAGAGAGAAGAGGAAGTCACTTCCATTGCAAATAAAAAAATACAGTGGTAGGGTTAATGAATATCAAAAACATGAGTAAAATAATGATTTAGTGACCAAATTTTCTTATGCCCATGCTATCTCATCTCATTTGGAAAGGTCTCCTAATTTCAAAGGAATATTGATAGATGTAATTGAAGATGGACTCTCTTATGTTCCCCCTAGAGAACTTAGATTTATTACCTCCCTCCTCAAAAAACAATATTCAGAGGTGAACATATTGATGGAAGAGATGAGACAAACATAGATGAGGACTAGTTGTTCCATTGTCATGGATGGGTGGATTGATAATTAACATCGACCACTCATTAATGTCATTGTTACATGCCCTATTGGATCATACTTTCTTAGAGCTATTGATTGGTCTAAGAAAAATAAAGATGTTGATTACTAGTTTGTCATTTTGAAGGAGGCTATAGAGGAGGTTGGGTATTCTAATATTGTGCAAGTTGTGACAAATTTAGTTTGTGTTTATAAGTTAGATGGTTTGATAGTTTTTGATAAGGAAAAATGGGTTTTGAAGGGCCCCAAAACCCTTTACAAAGACGACAAGCTACAAGAAAAATTAAGGAACTAAAACCAACAGCCCAAAAAACCAAAATGTTGACAAAAGATAAAACAATAGAAACCCATCAGCACACCAACAACAAAAAACATCAGCAACCAGGCTGATCAAGCAAAAGAGTCAGCAACAACTGCAACATTTTTTCCAAGACATTCATTGAGGCCATATTCTCCTCAATGACCCCCTCATGCATCTCCACAACATCTTTGAGTTCATCTAAAGAAACAACAACCCTCTTCTTACTCTTACTCCTCATCCTGAGACATGGTCCGACTTGCACATCCTTTTCCAACGCTGGAGCAGAATCCACATTTTTCTCCACCTGGTTCGAGCAATTAACATCTTCAATTGTTTTCTCCATTTCCCCCAGCTCCAGAGGTTTACTTGTCCATTTCAAGGCTTTCTCGTTTAAAACGGAAAGACCCTTAGCAGTTGTCTTCAAAGAATTGTTGCTGATGTTAACCACAGTTTTCAAATCCTCTGACAACTTACCAATTTTGTCCTCAATACTAACAACTCTATCCTCTAAAATCTTATTGACCATCATTTCCAAAGAGGAAATCCTCTCCTCATGAGAAATCCCCAGGCGATCAACATCAACAACTAATTTATCCAACATTACATTCATAGATTTAACCTTACCTCTTATTGCCCATTCCTTCTTATTGCCTCGGATAATTGCCATATAGATATCCTACCAATTTTTAACCTGGATATTGAGCTCCTTCACCTCTAAAAACAACCATTTCACCAAAGAAAGCAAATTTTGAATTTCATCCTCAATCATCTTGCAGAACATACCCATATTGACCTCATCCCAATTAACAAGAGGCGCATCATTCGGCTCCAAGTTATGACCAAGGGCATTTCTACGCTCCTCTTTCTGCTCCTCATCCTCTTCAACAAGAGAGCCCTCGACCTTGACCACTTCCACCTTAATCCTCTCCTTGTCAGGCAAATTAGCCAAATCAGCCAACACTTCCAACCACTCCATCTTCACAGCCCTCTCTACAGGAGATATAGGACGATCTAGAATAGGGTCAAAATCTTGAGTGTGCTTGACCGTCTCAATCCCCTGAACCTCCATAGGCATGGAATCAGGCAGTAGCTCGCCCACACCAGTACTAATATGCCCAATAGGGGCACTCTTAAGCACTCCCACATCTTCAAGAACCTTGACATCAAACGCAGGGGAGTTCACCACCACACTGACCTTCCTGGGACTAAAGTCCCCAATAGGGGCATTCTTCAGAATGTCCATAGCTGAAGGAACCTCAACACTAGTCACAGGTGAGCTATCCACCACACCACCCTTGCCAAGACACAAAGAGGCTTCACACTCAAACCAGGAGCATCCACCTCTGTCACCAACTCAATATTTCTCTTAGCAGAAGATTTATCTTTCCTGGGGCCTTTAGATTTCCCCTTAGAAGTCTTGCTTATAGACTTCACCATGGCTTCCCTCAATTCCACATTTGTCTCATAGCCCTTGGTCCACTCTTCATAATCATCAACCCCTTCCTCGAACACACCTTCATCCATAGACATATCATCATAATTTGAGTCTTCTTCCTCAGAACTACCTTCCCATTCTGCTGCAGAGTCCCCAGTATCATAACTAGAATTCTTAACCCCCTTCTTACCAGGGGTTTTAGGGGAAACATGTGTTGGTGTGTGGCGACTGATCATGCTATACTGTATAGCCCATGGTATACTGTACACCCTGGCCCCCCGTCCTCTTCGGGGTCTGGGCGATGGGCCAGGGGATTCAGCCCAGCGACAGAAAAATTCTTTCCCTACTTTTCGTGATCACGAAAAGGAAAAATCAATGAAAAAGGAAAAATCCAATTTTGTAGAACCCGAAAATCTGGAAGCTTCTAAGCTTGGTAAAAAGGGGGTTCGGATGGGTATTTCAGTATGATGAAAAACGCGATTATTCGCAAGATTGTAATAGGGTTTTTCACTGGATAATAAAATTATTGGATGGCTGCGGTTTGGTGGATGTAGCCTAGAATTGGGTGAACCACGTTAAATCTCTGTGTTATGATTTATTCTGTGAATGTTTTAGTTTCTCTGTTTTTGTTTATATAAAATCTGCATTTAATTGTTAGATCTGCCATCTCTAACCCTAACAACATGGACTAATTTGAGCTTAATATGAGCAAACAATAGACTCATAAGACCTTCATGCAAAATGACCTTCTTAAGGTTTTTATGGTGATCTTCAATACTCTTTTCCATTGAGAGTAAAAGGTAAAAAGGAAAGGAGACCAACACCTTATGACAGAAGTAATTCAAAAGCATGAAATAGTAACTATACATAACAAAGAATCTACCTTCGAGTGTGAAATAATGCATTAAGGCCAACACGAGATCCCTCCACAACGGTTTTAGAGACTTGCGAGCATAGCGACCACTCCCAACTTCCCAGAGCTTTTTCTTCTCATTGAATTTGAAAAAAATTGTAAAGGCTTTCTTGGTAGCACCCCTATCTCTGTAGAATTTCCTCCAAGAAATCAAAAGACCAGTGACCTCCACTATAAAATCCTCATCAATTTTAAACTCCACTCCCTTATAACGCAGAGTCCTTCCATTCCGACCTTTCACAAAAAACTCAGTAGCATCAAGATTAGGGCCTTGAATTCTTTGCATGTACTGCGTAACCCCACCCTGCTCCAAGTGCTCCCACACAACTGCATTATTCTGGAACTCCTTGCACGAGCTCGATTCAATTCTACAACGATCTCCACCCATGGTGGCATGAAAAGAGTAGGAACCCAACAACACCAGAAAGTTCTGTAAAAACAAAATAAACCTAGCTCTCCTCAAAACCATGTAAATAACACCCACAATACGTGTGGGATTTTCCTTCAAAGTACTTCCCCACCTACACAGCCAGGCCATCATTTTACGAAAACCAAAGATGTAATGATGAGATAGACAAGGCGAAGGTTCAATGTGCATAAACCAACTTAAAAACATAATGAAGAACCATTCCCCAATATTGACCACCTTACAAGCAAGCCACCTCGTCATCATTGGAAATATATTTAAGATTGAGAGGTAAAGATTCAAAAGAATCCTAATCATATTTAGCCACCACTCCCAAGTTGGCAAAATCATCAGCCAACATATTGGCTTCTCTAAAAACATCAGAGATTCTAATCTCCTCAAAATAATTAATGGTGGAGATTGAACCATTAATAATATGAGTGATAGACCACGATGGCGGGCATTTCTTCAAAGACAATTAATAACATTAAGTGAGTCCCCCTCCAACCAAAGTTTAGAGCCCCCTTGATTCTTAGCCAAAACGAGGCCATGATAGGTTGTAGCTGAGATGGTTTGATAGTTGAGAGTGCTTACAAACATATTTTTTGGACTCCATGTTGTGTACATGCTTTGAATATGATGGAAAAATAGATTGGTTCAATATAGCAATGGCCAAAGCTAGAAATATACAAATGCATATATATAACCAACACATTTCACTTGCACTATTCCAATCTTATTCAAAAAAATGATTCCTCAAATCAATTCGAACTATATATGCTAGTTATTTTATTTTGATGGAGAGGATATTGGAGGTGCAAGATGCTCTGCAATCCATGGTGGTTTGTGGAGAGTGGAAAAGCGGGCTTAATCAAAGATATAAGTGAAGGTGGTCAGAGAAAGTGTTTAATGACACTTGGTGGTCCAATGTTAGATAAGAACATTTTAGTCAATAATTAATACGTTTGTTTCTACCTTTTAAACTTTTTTATTTTAAAATTTTAATTTATGTTACTAATAGTGTTAATGTCATAATTTTTGAATGTTGCTTGCAGATATATTTGGTCTATTGTGTCACATGTGGGGTAGTCAAGCATGTGGATACAAACCCTCCTAGAATTGGAGAGATTTATGAGACTTTTGATAACATGCTTCATCAAATGAAGCAAGCAATTCATAACAAGGATATTGAATTATAATTCTATGAGGAATATCAGACCTATTGTCACAAAAAAGTGGAATGCAATAAACACTGCTCTTTATATGGTTGCATATGCTCTTAATCCCAAGTGGTATGCACCTAGAGCTAGCTAAATTCTTCCTTCTGAAAATGATAAGATAATGGAGGGGCTTGTGAAGGCCCTTCATAAGATGTATAGCAATGAGGAGGAAACCATATTTTGAGAGTTGTGGTTTCAATTTTTCAATCTTCAAGACCTTCTACATTCAACAAACTAGAGGCTAGGATGGATAGAGCCACTATTACACAAAAAAAAAACCATTGAATTATAGAAATTTCATGGAAAGGACACACCAAAGTTGAAACAACTTGTTATACATCTACTACCACATATTGCTAGTTCCTCTACTACATAAAGGAATCAACCCTCCTCTAGTTTCATTCACTCAATCAAGAGGAACATGCTTGCCTCTAAACAAGTAGAAAAGTTAGTTATAGTTCATAGTGTCATGAGACTTCAAGATCAATAGACCACTAAGTATTGACAATCTCCAGTAGCACATTGGCATGTTGATCCTGAAGATGTTAGGCAAATTGATGAGTAGGAAGTATAACTGGGCTTGGAAAGGGTTCCATTGGATGAACCACAACTTCAACCAAAGAATAACACAAATTTTGAGTCTTTTCATCTTAATAGTCTAAATGAGGCCCACTTGTATTTTGAAGTTTGACTATTTGAAACTTGAATTTAAAATTTGTTTTAAATTTTTTATTTTAATTTCTAAACTTCAAATTTTAAACAATCAAATATTGTTGCAATGTTATATAATATATTGTTTTATACTATTGTCATGATTTAGTTGTTATATTTGTTGAAATACTACTAGTACATTGTTGTCATGATTATATTTCATTCATGTTATATAGAGTTGTCATGATTACATTTGAGTATATCCCCTCTATATCTACTATTATATTGTTTTTTATTGTTATTATAATAAATTGGTACAAAGTTATAAATATAAGATTGTTGTTATACTTATAGAAATCTCTCTCTCTCTCTCTCTCTCTCTCCTAGAAATAATAGCCCTCAAACTACCATCTCAAAATGTATCCCCCATCGTCCCCCAACCTTGTCCCTAAAATATCGTAGAACATAGCCTCTTCTAAGTAATAATAGAGTTCTTCAATTCAAAAAACAAACTATTTCATTAACCCAAAAAAAATTCCTACCTTTCACCCAACTGATCATTGTGCTTTCAAAATTTGATCACCTTTTTGTAACTTTATGTCATTCATAATCACTTTTAATTCCATGATTGATTGTTCAAAAATATTTACCATATTGCTGACTTCCCAATCTCATATTCCACTTCTCATTACTGTAGGTTCCTACATTCAAAATGCCATACACTGCATCCTACTTTCACAAAAAAAAGGCAAGTGTAAGCTGCCAAGCAGATGATTGAATGCTCAGGCCATAGTCAATTACTTGATGATTGATAAAGTCGTTCTAATTCCCAAAAATTATAAAACAACAAATTAGCATATACGTGCTACATATATGTAGCATGACACCCTTCCACCATTCCACCACACTTCCTCCAAGCAATAGCCAAAACCGTCATTTTGAGGATTAAAAAATGTGTCCTTAATCAAATCATCATTTTATTTTTTGTTCTCTATTTTTTGATGATGAATTATGGAATTTGATTCAAAAAAAAAATCACAATGTCTCAACTCAACTAAATCTTCGAAAAAGTATTTAATGAATTATCCACTCAATGTTATACTAATCGAAACCAAATGCAAATTGTCCATTGCAAGTTAAAGGTTACCATTTGGATTAGCAAACGTCTACGAAAAGAACATAAGACCTTAATAAAAATGGCCTTTAAAAAACAAGTATTTGAACGTAATGAAGATTTTACTAGTTCTTGGTAATTTACATAACCCTAGTCATGTGCTTCACACCCAACTCTATGCAGAAAAGATGATTTAGCCATAGACAGAAATTGTAAAAAAATCATGAATAGTCACAGAAATTGTGATTCATCGGGTGTCACAATTTTTTCTCCAGAAAATGGCGACTTTAAAAACAAAAAATCACAGTTAATGTTCTTTAACCAAATTTCTTCCACATAATCATGAAAAATTTGCGATAAAAACTCCAAAATTGTGCGTAGCTGCGAGTTCTAACGATTTTTGACCATTTATTTTCAATTTTGACTTCAACCCACAATTTTATGGTCCAATTAGGATTTTCCACATAAAAAAAATATAAGGGAAAAATGAAGCTGAAAGCAATTTGCAGACAGTCGCTAAGGTACCTGATGGAAAGAAGGGCAGTATTTTTTTCAGTTCAGTCGTATTTTGAAAAGATTGCAAAAGGTTTTCATTGATTTGCAGTATTAAACAGAGTTACAGTTGCAAGAAAAGGCAGGGAATTTGAGGAAATGAAAATCCTGTCAGAAGTATTGTACGAGACTTTTATATGTAATGCAAGCTCGAAGGATCGCAGTCCAAGCTCTCTTGATTGAATCTGCACCGTGTACGTTTGAAGATTTGTGCAACTTAGTGAACTCTGAACACCGAGGAAATTGCAAAAAAAATGACCAGTTAGTAGGTAGAGAAAAGCTCGTACGATCACACCCTATATCAAAATGTTCCCACTTTTGATTCAATGATATTCTGTTCATAAAATTAAAAAAAGATTAGTCAACCAGATTTTTTTTTTTAAACGTCATATAATTTACAAGCATGATCACTCGTACATTCAAATAAAACCTTAATATCATAAGATCCCATTAATAGTTCAGTCTATTCTCCCCAGCACACAACTCACAAGGCCCATCAAACTTGTAAAATTATGTGCTAGTGCAGAATACCTTCTCTCTCAAAAAACTAATACTTGCAGAAAAGGATCTCAACACACAAAATTACACTCACAAGCCAGCACTAAAAAGGCCAATACACAATATTTTCCAAATACTTTACAACTGCAACAGTAGGTCTTTTGGTAAATGACATTAATGCATAGATTGAAGAATTAGAAAGGCAAGAAAAAGCATCTTATCTCACCCTAGAAAGATAATCCGGATTTACCTCATCTTTTCCTCGGTTTCAAGAAAAAAGTACATAGTGCTACCCACTCTACTAACAAGTAGAACTAGGATTAGTTATTTATCTTGAGCTATTTAATACTGCAATGTTGCTTTGTTGTTTGATTCATTGTTCAAAAACTTGGAGTCAACAAAAGCTCAGAAGACCAAAATTTTGGATTGAACTTAGGATTTAATAAAAACTTGGGGAAAACTGGGCATACTAAAAAGACACATAATTAACAAAACAAACTTAAATAGCATGCCCATTACTGTTAAAAGCATAAGAAAATAATTTAATTGCATAGCTAGAAAAGTCATTGAAAGGAAGTAGAGCTGCGGAATACACTTTCTACACTAATATATGAGAGAAGAAGAATGTGCAAAAAATTAAATGGTCATATAGTTATAGTAAAAAAACAATTCAACAAGAAATTTGGACTCTTCAATGGCTTTAAGAAAAATAGCTATGAAGATTTTAAAAATTTAAACCAAACATAATTGTTGTATGGCTTTGTGATGAATGGAGCATCCAAGGTGTAAGAGCAATCTTGCATCCCTAAAAAAAAATTGTTTATTTTGATTTCTGTTAGGTTTGGTGAATAAAATTCTAATAAGGGCTAAAAATTAAAGGGTTAATATTTTTAGTAAGTTGGAAGGGCTAAAAATAGCAGGTTACTATTTTTAGTAAGTTGGCATTTGTGCACATATGGACATGAAATCTTACACAGAGGTCTAAAATGATTAAATGAAGCCAATGGTAAAAAAATCACTTTGATACTATTTGTCATTTGTAAGATATTAATGTTTTTGTCTTCAAAATCCCTTTAAAAATATTCAAAGTCAATTTTGAGGAACCTAGAGGTTTCAGATGGGCCCAAAAAAGGTCAAAAAGGGAACTTTTGGCACACCTTCCGCTCTTCTAGAGCTTTCCAATAGTGCAAATGGTTTGTCAATCCGATGCTCGAATCAAAAGTTATGGCTCCCAAAAATTGGAGTAAATTTTAAGAATTTTTTTACGCCCAAATAAAGGGACAATTGAATCTGTTTGATGCCAAAATGGAAGTGACAGTTCGTTGGAAAGTGGAAAAATGATATAAAGTGGTCATGAATAGAAAGAGATCCATTCAGGATGGAAAGATAGATGAATTTCCTACTTTTCAGGACAGAACAGGAGTTGGGTTTCAATGGCCATTCACAAACTTGCATGTCTGATTTTTTTGCATGTGTTTGCAGACCAGATTTCTATAATAGCAATCTTGTGACCAGATAGTTGTATTGCATTTGATTGCATGTTGTGTTTGAGGGAGAGACTCCCTTCACCACTTTGCCATTATAAGCTCGTTATAAAGAGCTTAAGATCTTTGAAAGCTCTTGCTAAAATAATCAAATTCCACAATTGCTCCAACAACAAAAAGCATACTATTGAAAGGAAGTAAAGGTGCAAAATACACTTCCTAGACTAATATATGAGAGAAGAATGTGCAGAAAATTATCCATACAGTTACAAAAAGAAATAGCAAAACACATTACAACCATTACACAATGATTTAAGTGGGAAAAACTCTTTTGGGAGAAAAGTCCCACATTCCAAACAAAACCAACTATATTATCAACAAAAATAAAGTTACAATACAACTTTGACACTATGCTTTCATAACAATTTGTGCAAATTCACTATGAAACCTCCATCTCTAACATCCAATATATAGGAGATTGAATACATGAAACCATAAGTGGTAAACCACAAACCATGGGCAAATACAATGACCCAAATCTAGGGCCCAAATTCCAATGCCCACCTCCATGACAAGTAAACATGTTAAAAATAGTATTCGCTCTTAATCATCATAATGCTAAATAACTCCATCATAATTCACTCACCAAATTGGGGGCTCCATTTTGGCTTCATAATCTTCCTAAAAGCATGCATCATATAGTTTGTCAAGAGTTTTATTCTAATGTAACCCCCCTACAAGCATGTTGTTATACATCATAATATCTCTTACACCACTACCTTTGTCATAGATACTCTTTCACATTCTTCATAACATGATTATTCTCTTGCATGTCATTATACACATCATAATAAGGCATAAACATGGCATTATGGCCTCATAATTGGGACACCCTTTTCTATGTGGGCTCACAATAATAAAGGATATAAAATTAATTTGTTAATTTATTTTGAACATTAAAATTGCAAGGTGAATAACATAACTGTCCCAATGATCACCAAGATAAACACAATTTTTCTTAAAAATATTTCTTTTATAAACTATTAGGTAAGAAATATTCCAATGCTTCATACACACTAATACCTCGGTGGTATACCATGTTGCTCATGAGTTGCATACAAGTTTAACACTCCCAACACACCAAAGTCAACAACAAGGATAGCCAATCTCAAAATTATCATGTAGACCAATTAGCAACTTAATATATATCAACCCTCATTTAGTCCTTTTTATGAACATCTTTTCAAGATACTTCTAAGTTTGACCGTCCTACTACTATTCCATAGAAATGTGTTAAAAGATAAAATTAACCCCAGTAAACATATAAATGCACAACACCACAGCTTATAAGTTAACTTGCCTTCAACTAGTAGACAATTTGATCCTAATTTAATTTAAAATCTGGTGAGCACAATAAATTGTAGAAATAATTTAGCCAAGTGAACCCAATAAATACAAGATTCTGCAATTTAAACTAGTACATATATCTTAAATACACCTATCTTAAAAAATGTTGAGAGATATCAATTTGGAACTATTTTATTTACTTAAAAGTTATTTTATTTTACTTTGGAAGTATTTTATTTACTACATGGACACATAAATTTTATGTGCTTATTTTGGAAATATTATGTTTATGATATTGCTATCAGGATTCAACTGTGTAGTGGGGTTAACCTTGGGGGAAAATTCCATGGTTAAGCACGCTTGAGTTGGAGTAGTACTGGTATGGGTGACCTCCTGGGAAGGCCCAATGCTTCACCTAGATACAATGAGTGTTGGGTTCTTCTGAACCGATACTCATGAAACATGGTTCAATGAGCTTGACTCGAAAAACTACACAATTGAATCCTGATAGCAATATCATAATTTGATATGCTATGAAAAATACCTCCTACTTATCAATTGATGAGTTAAAGGGGCTCTATAATGAATGGTTCATAAGGTACAACACTTCTTGAAGGTTTTTCCAATGGGGTGGTTGTTGGGATTAAGGTGTCTCAACCTTAGAGTCCTAATATTGATTTCGTTTGATGTAATAATGTATTTATTTGTATTATTTAATTGCCTATGGTGTCATGACACAAACTGGGACCCATCGGCTAGGTGGCATCCCTGTTGGAAGTGACTGGATGACACATAATCATCCCAAGTGCACATAAGCATCCCACTTTAGAATCTATGACATATGACAGATTCTATGACATGTCATAAGGCATCTTTGAATGCATGGGAGAAAGTTGGCACCTAAGTTGGGTTATGACAGGATGTAAGAGAATCGACTATTTTTAGTCAGTTATGACAGATTCTCTTACAATTGTAAGTGTTGTCAGGAGGAAGGAATATTTGCATGTTTGACCATTGTAAGGGGTGTAAGGGAATATGTTACATGTGTCCAAATTCATGTTTATGGCGTGGAAGAATATGCCATGTGGATTTGGACGCCCCTCTCCTTCTAGATGCTTCTTGAAGCTTGTATCTCTCTACAAAATGAATGCCTTGCATTGTAGAATGCATAGTTTGTTTGCAGGTAACGAAGTGCTGCCAGTATCACTCCAGAACAGGTGTTCATGTTGAAGTGCTTGTTGAAAAAACTTTGTACTTGGTGATATCTTGCATTCATTATTTGAAGTAATAGAGAAAGTACTGTGCTTTTGGAGGGTGGGGTTTTTTACTCGAAAGGGTTTTCCCCACATATATCTATTGTTATTGTATTTGTGTACTTGTTGTTCTATTCTATTATGCTCCATGTGTATCTCTTATTGTAACAGAATAAAGTGTTAAAACGATTTTTTTGTAACTCTCCCCTGATTAGATTAGTGTAGGAAGCTATTTTTGCTCACCTGGCTTCCTTTCAGTTGGTATCAAAGCCTAGACAGCCTTGGTTCCTTTGTTGGGTTAGAAGGGTTTTTTGAGCCGATCTTTGTTTCAATGGTAGTTTTGCAGAAGTGTGTGTTTCGTTACCTTGTTGTAGGAAAGATATGACAGGCACATCTAGGAGGATCGAGATGGAGAAGTTTAACAGTGGTAATTTTGAGTTGTGGAAGCTCAAAATGGAAGACATGCTTGTAGACCATGATCTATGGGTTGATATTTCTAGAACCAAACCATTAGGCATGAAACAAGAAGATTGGGATCTCATGGATAGGAAAGCCAAGGGCCTTATTAAACTCTGTTTGGCTGATTCCATCCTCATGAATGTCCATGAAGAGAAAAATTATACTTCTCTGTGGAAGAAGCTTAGTGATGTCTATCAGGCTAAATCCCTGGTAAACAAGCTTATCTTAAGAAAGAATATGTATTCTCTAAAAATGGAAGATGGAGGGTCTGTAGCAGATCATCTAAATGCATTTAAAATGTTGGTTGCACAATTAGGTTCCGTTGGAGACAAAATTGATGAACAAGACCATTACATGCTCCTTTTGTGTTCATTGTCAGACTCTTGGGATCACCTGGTAATGGCTATTGGAAGCACTACTTCCACCTTTAAGATGGATGAGGTTGTTGCCTCATTATTATCTGAAGAGATGCGAAGGAAGTCTTCTGAGATGGCCAAGGAGGCCCTTGCAGTTTGTGGCAAACCAAAGGAGAGAGGCAAGAAGAAAGACAAGAAATCTAAGTCAAAGTCTCTGGGGAGATCTAAGTCTCTTGGTAAAAAGTCCAAGGAAAAATGTTGGAACTGTGGTGAAGTTGGTCACATTCAAAAAGACTGCAAGGAGAAGAAGAAGAAAAGCAATTCTTTCTCTGATTCTAAATCTGAGAAATCATCTCAAGATGATGGAGAAGTGTTTATTGCAGCCTTGGCAGTCGATGCATCGGATGATGTGTGGTTGATAGACTCAAGTGCATTCTTTCACATGACTTCTCATAGAGATTGGTTCTCGAAGTATGAGGAGTACAATGGCAGACATGTGTACCTGGGTGATGACTCTCACCTGAAGATTGTTGGTTGTGGAAGATTCAAAATCCAATTTTCAGATGGAAGAGTAAAGGGGATTAATGGTGTCTTGCATATCTCAGGTTTGGCACGAAACCTACTTTCTATAAGTAAACTAAATGATTTGAGAGTGCAAGTTGTTTTCTCTGGTGGAGGATGTAAGATGACTAGAGGGGATATGGTGTTGGCTAAGGGTGTTTGTATTGGCACTTTGTTTCAGCTTGATGCATGCACTGTACAGTGCAATACTTCTTCTAATGTACCAAAGAAGAGATCTTTGGATCCTTCATCCTCACCATCAGATCATGCAGAGAAGAAGTGTGTTGTAGCTACATCCAATGGTCGTGCATTTTGGGTACCTAAGGGTGCTCATTCCATTGAAATGAAGCTTCCTGCAGAGAAGACAATGTTATGGCACCAACGACTTGGTCACATTGGTGGGAAGGGTCTTAGAACCCTGAAAAATAAGAGCCTTTTTAAAGGCCTTGATGATTGTAATCTTGAGTTCGACTTTTGCGAACATTGTGTATATGGAAAACAACACTGTGTTTCTTTTTAATCTAGTTCTCATAAGTCTTCTGGGGTTTTGGACTATGTTCATTCAGATGTTTTTGGTCCTGTAAATGTTCCTTCATTATCAAAATTTGTATATTTTGTTTCTTTTATAGATGATTATAGTAGGACATTTGTTTATTTCCTTAGAATTAAAGCTGAAGTCTTTAGTCGGTTTAAGGAGTTTAAGGTCTTGGTAGAAAATCAAACTAGCAGAAAGATTAAGTGTTTGAGAACTGATAATGGTGGTGAATTTTGTTCTGTAGATTTTGACGAGTTCTGTAAAGAGCACGAGATTGCGAGACATAAGACAACTCCCTACACTCCATAGAAAAATGGAGTTGTAGAGAAGATGAATAGAACGTTAATGGGGAGGGCTAGGAGTATGTTGAGTGGTGCTAGCCTTGAACATAAATTTTGGGCTGAAGCAGTAGCCATTGCATGTTATTTGATCAATAGATCTCCTACATCAGCGCTTGATGGTAAGACACCCATGGAGGTGTGGTCTAGTAAAAATCCTTCTATGATACATCTTAGAGTATTTGGTTGTGAAGCTTACACTCATGTTCCAATTGAGAAAAGGTCTAAGTTGGAGAACAAGGTTGTTAAGTGTATCTTTATCAACGATGGTGTCGATGTGAAAGGGTGCAATCTTTGGGATCCAGAAGCTCAGAAGCTTCTCTACAGTGGAAGTGTGATATTTAGAGAGATGAAACCTTCCACTGTTGAGCTACAACCAGAGAAAGAGGAGAAATAGGAGGTAATGCAGATTCCACCTACTGTAAAGAAAGAAGAACCAAGTACTCATGTTGGACCTGATGATGATGAGGAGAGTTGTAGCTCTGAAAGTTCTGAAGAAGAAGGATAATCTCAACCTTAGCCTTTGAGGAGGTCTGGACGAGTTAGGCGGAGACCAAAAAGGTTTGGTTATTTGTTATTGGATTCTAGTTGCATTTTTTCCTTGATTACTAACAATGATAAGCGTAGGACAGTTAGGGAGGCATTGGGTATGAGTGATTTAGATTCCTAGATGCAAGCCATGGATGAGGAGATAGCTTCATTAAAGAAAAAAAAGACTTGGGATTTGGTACCTTTTCCTACTGGACGTAAACCTGTTGGTTGTAAATGGGTTTTCAAGAAAAAGTGTGGTTTGGATGGTAGTGTTGAGAAGTATAAGGCACAGTTGGTCGCTAAGGGGTTTTCCCAAGTGGAGGGAATTGATTATGGGGAGATATTCTCTCCTGTAGCCAAGTTGACATCTATCCGGATTCTGTTGTCCCTTGTAGCTGCATATGACTTAGAAGTGGAGCAGATGGATGTGAAGATAGTGTTCCTTCATGGTGATTTGGAGGAAGAGATTTACATGTCACAACTAGAGCATTTCATTGAGGAAGGTAAAGAAAATTTGGTTTGCAAACTGAAGAAGTCTCTTTATGGTTTGAAACAATCTCCTAAAAAATGGTATCAGAAGTTCGATACCTATGTGTTGTCATTGGGATTTCAGAGATTTAAATTTGACCATTGTGTATACTTTAAAATTGATAATGGTTGCATTCTCATTATTGTCCTATACGTAGATGACATGTTTATTGGGAATGGTAAAAGTATGATTTCAGATTTGAAGTTTCAGTTGTCAGCACAGTTTGAGATGAAAGACCTAGGTGCAACTAGGTACATTCTAGGAATGGAAATCATGAGAGACAGAGGTAACAAAAATCTTTGGTTAAGCCAAAGAAATTATGTGAACTCCATGTTGGAGAGATTCAACATGGTAGATTGCAGAAAATTAGTTGTCCCTGTGATGCAAGGGACGAAGCTTTATGTGAATGATTGTCCAAAGTCTCCTATTGAGATGGAGGACATGACCAAAGTACCATATGCAAGTATGGTTGGTAGTTTGATGTATGTGATGGTGTGTACGAGACCAGACATTGCCCAAGCAGTGGGATTCCTTATTTTTTTATGACTAATCTTGGACGAGTGCATTGGGATGTGGTTAAGAGAGTGTTTAGATATTTACGGGGTACCTCTGAATATGCCTTGTGTTTTCATGGTTATCCTTTTGGACCTTAGCATTCTATGAGCATTCGAGGATATGTGGATTCGGATTGGGCAAGTGACATTGGCAGCAGAAGATCCACCAATGGTTACATGTTTATGATGTTTGGTGGTGCTATAAGTTGGATGAGTAAGCGGCAGGTTGTAGTCGCGTTGTCCATGACAAAGGCAGAGTATATGGTAGCCACTCATTCCTACAAGGAAGCTATTTGGCTTAAGAGATTGTGTTATGATATTGATTAGATGTAGGATAGATTACTGTTTGTTGTGACAATCAAAGTGCGATTTTCCTAGCAAAGAATCCTACCTTTCATGCTAGAACAAAGCACATCGATGTATAGTATCATTTTGTTCGTGATATGGTAGAAGATGGAAAGGTGAACCTGGAGAAGGTTGACACTTTGGTGAATGTTGCAGATGCACCGACAAAACCAGTGAACATAAAGAAGTTCAGATGGTGTTCCAATTTTGTGGGCCTTGGGGCCCTGAGCAGATGATTATGTATGACTCTCGGCAGGTCTTCGACAAGTGAGAGAATGTTTGGATTAAGGTGTCTCAACCTTAGAGTCCTAATATTGATTTAGTTTGATGTATTAATGTATTTATTTGTATTATTTAATTTCTTATGGTGTCATGTCACAAATTGGGACCCATTGGCTGGGTGGTATCCCCAGTGGAAGTGACTGGATGACACATAATCATCCCAAGTGGACTGTAATAAGCTACCCCAAATTGCTTATAATTTTTTTAATTTTTACTAATTGAACTATCTGGGTATTTTGTCAAACAGTTATTCTGCACCATTTTGGTTAAAATGTTTAATGCTTTTCTCTAGGATTAAAGTGTTCTTATGTAATTTAACTAGAATATAAGCTCCACACAATTACAAGAATATAATTCAAAGTAATAGCTCACTGCAGAGATTTATTATTACTCAAAAATATTCTCAGGAATTACATACACAACAGAAATTGATAATGTATGCTGACCTATAAAATAAGACAACAAATTACTTTGATGACTTCTAATTCTTCATGTAACAGCTCGACCTCTTCATTCCCTGCATTGATCTTCAAATTGATGTCTTCATTTATTGAGAAAGAGATTGATATTCCCATGTCTCTTATGTCTGCCTTGATGATTATTTTAATCATACAACTTCTAAGATATTAAGCAGCGGCTAGGACATAATGTTTGAACACTATACATAACATATGAAAGACACGATGGCTTAAATATTAATGATCCAGAAAAAACCACAACTCCTAAAAGAGAATATATGACAGCTAAAGCCCGAACTTGTTTATTTTCTATCGCCACTGCGAACAAGAAAAGAGATTAAATGCCATGGCCTTTGGCATTCCACGACTCTTGCAAATAACGACAACTCCTTTATAGAATATTTACACTACCAATTTTCAATGCCAATTCATTAATAAAACTCCTCAAAGAAATACCGACTTTGAAGATTAGTTGCCTATAATATACTTGAAACTCTTCTGCTTGATTGCTCTGAATTAGCCTGACTCTTCCTTGAGCTCCCACGATAGCTGGAAATAAAGTATCATATTTCAAATAGAGTAAACTTCAGCGACATAAAACATGTGTATTCCCACATTTCCTCCAAACACTATTCAGGCAGGGGACAAACTTCAAGAATTCCCCTTCAGAATGAATCGACACCTTAATGGCAGTTACCTTACCTCAATGGAGGTTACAACCATATGACTCTTTCTTATGTCGTCCATAGAAGATGTTGCAAATAGTAATTTCTTTGGGTAATCTCGAACCAATATTTTATATGCTCAAAACTTCAAACTCTCGCTTCACCTTTAAATTGTCCTCCTTGCAAAGAAACTAACATGCCTTGCTTAAGTTAATTTATCTTCTCATATTATTTGCCACTTGAATATATCTACAAGCTTTTGAATATGTACTCACCTTGTTGTCTTTTCTATGCTAAACTCCCAATTTAAAATTCTGTCTCCACCTTCACTAAAATTCTTGAACACGTTCCAATTAAAACGAGCTTCAAATAAATCCCAAACACTCAATTTGATTTCCTCCTGATTTAACACGGCTAGAAACCAACATACAAATCCCTTAATTTTAAGTGATGGATTCATATAAACTATGCACCACAATCTTGGACTTCCACGATCAAAGATAGATATAGACGACGCTCATATTTCTTGACTCACCTTTTTTCCCTTTGAGAATGACACGGTAGCATCACTTCCTTGTTCGATGGCTTTGAATTGCAAGCAATATAATCTTGGCACCGTAAATATGAGTCTACAAACCTAGCGGCTAACTTGTACATTGAACAACTCGATATCAATAATATTCAAATATCTGAGTCTAATATTCTTTAAAATGTAGTGTTGCCTCCATAAAGAGAGATAATGGTTCCTTTACATTATTTGTAACTCTTCTTTATTTACCTAACATTGAAAACTCCCATCCCGAGTACTCAAATTTGATTATTCTAAAAATTCTTCAACCTTGTTATCATGCCAAAATTGGGAGTTGTCATCTCCAAAAATTACATCAATTACATCAATTTTCACAAACTTCAACATTCAAGTTCAACTACAAAATCTAAATGATTTTGCTAGTGCAGAAATTGGGTTTTCATCCAATTATGAGAACATGAGGGTTTTCATCCTCAAGTTACGAGAAAGCCAAGCTTTCCAAAACTAGACCAACCAATCAAAACATGCCTTCAATCAGCTCTCCTCAATTCTTTTATTACCTTTGTCATGTCCCTTGGCTTTCTAGTGGCCCAACTCTTCAATTTTCTTTCTTCTTTTAATTTTCAATTTGTGACTTAATTTTGAATCTGCATTTAAGAAGTTACTTTAAATATAATATTATTTAATTAATAATATTTCCTTTTGAATTGACATTTTGAGGAAAATATTAAAATATTCTAATAATATTATATTTCTCTATGTAATAAAAAATGGGACATTACAATTCCTTTTGTCCCAAAGATTGCTTGCCCTCAAGCAATCAACATCTACAAGCCAAACTGAATACTAGGATCCCAAATCAATTTTCTGAATTGACGATCAGGTTGCCGTTGCGCTACTTTGATTAAAACCATTGGCTCATCATGCACACTTTATCCTCCACTCTCTAACAACCCCCAAAGGAAAACATCAACACTCATACTGAAATTTTTGTGTGAACTGAAATCAGCATCATCAAAATTTTCCAACCAAGGCACCTCTATGAAATTCATAACTGAGATTCCATTATTTAACTCAATTATTCCATTAGTATCATCTTGTATCTCATGAAAATCTTCATCCAATTCAAGATGTTCAATGTTAATAACAAATTCAAATAGTGTATGAGATTCATACCAAGATACTAGACTAGACTGTTGTTAACACTCATAGAATTCACATATTCTTCATCATTTTCAATGTTGTCATCATAAATTTCATGCATACCTTCTTTCCACATTGGTTGCCAATCATTAACTGTTGATTCATGAAGTGTTTCAAGCTGAAAACTATCTTCATCACCTATTATATATGTTGTATCATGGGTTCAACCTGTACCTTCTTTTGAAAAATGATCCTCAAAATTTAAGAATTCAATGTCTTGATGTGGGTTCCATATCTTGTATTCATCATCAACCTTATCACTAGAATTAGAAATTGATTCATCCTCCAACATAAAAGGTGGATTATCAAAAATTAAATTTGCATCCCACACAAAAAGAGGATTATCTAAAAGGTGAAAAGATTTTATTTTCACTTCATCCAAACGATCATCTTGTTGTTCCAACACTCTACTTTCCAACTTGGAAGTTTGTTCTAAATGAAAATCAATATAGAGCTCATCAACCCGATCTATTACCTGTTTGATTTGCATAGCTCTTTCTTCATTTTCTTGCTCCATTTTCTGGTTCGTAGTAGCTAACTGAAATTCTACTTCTTGAAGAGTCACTTGAGTACTCTCCAAAATCTCCTTTGTAGATGTAAGCTCAAAAGTGAGCTTATCTATTTCTTGTTCCCTTTCTTTTGATGCCACCAAAATGTTTTCTACAAGCTGGACTTTCAAGTCTTGCAATGCAAGAGGTCTTTGATCAAGCTCATCAATGTGACATGGGCTGCCATACAATAAATTCTCTATTTTGATTTCGTTTGAAGGCACCATATCATCATTAAATTCAATTGTCCCATTAGTTGATGTCTTGCAATTCTCAAACAAAGAAGATGGGACAACGTTATGATCAAACACATTATCCTCAAAAATATTTGTCTCCTTCCCACAAGCCTTATCAAATTCAATCTCTATATCACCAACACAAATTATTTTACATACCTCACTTGTAGAAGCAACTTGTGGTTCATTTTCCTCAATGTCCACAGCATTACCCTACTGGAAGGAAACATTGTGAAAATCATTTACATCCACATTTGTTGATTCAATGAACTTCAAAACAGCAGATTGCTCTTTCTCAACATTATCACGAAGATCAATATATTTCCTTTCACTGATGGAAATACTTGAAGAGCTAACTCCATCTTCAATATTTGTACCATCAGAAACATCAAGAACATTTTCAGCCTCTTGCATCTCTTTTCTAGCCTCTTCTTCTTTTGTGATTTTCTTTTCTTCTTTAGAACTATTCACCTTTTCATCCAGGCATTGGTGGTTAGGCTCCTGAATTTCTTTACATGTGAAACAACAGTTTTGTCTTTTGAGCTCATTCTTGCTGATTTCTTTTTCCCTGTATTGAAAGATTTTTTTCCTTTAGTCTTTGTTTTCTCCTCATCTACAAATTTATCAATAGCAGTTACATGTGTGACAAGGCGGTCATTTTGATTATGATATCTACCACCCATGTGTGGTCTATGCTTCCACCTGAGATCCCTGTAGTCATGAAAAGATATTTCACTCTGAAAATCATCACTTGATTTTTTCCAATCTTGTAAAATTTGATCCTTGAATTCTTGTACTGTTACAGCTCTAAAACTTTGATTTGAACACCTGTAGTCTACAAAATCATTACCGTTTCTATAATTTCTTTTTTTCCCATTGTTCCCATCAACACATTGGGCCATTAAGGCACTCAACTGAGCTAAATTATGTTGTAATTCCCTCTGACCTTTACCAAAATCATTTAAAATATCTCGTGTTTTGTTTCCTGTAGTCTCTATGTTCTCTATCACCCATCACAACTTCCATTCTTCAACCTCTATCAGCTGATCATTCACATGAACCCACCAGGAAGGCAGGAAGAGCTGAGCTCTGATACCAATGTAATAAGCTACCCCAAATTTGCTTATAATTTTTTTTATTTTTACTAATTGAACTATCAGGGCATTTCGTCAAATGGTTATTTTGCACCGTTCTAGTTAAAATGTTTAATGCTTTTCTCCAAGATTAAAGTGTTCTTGTGTAATTTAACTAGAATATAAGCTCCACACAATTACAAGAATATCATTCAACGTAATAGCTCACTGCAGAGATTTATTATTACTCAGCAATATTCTCAGGAATTACATACACAACAGAAATTGATAATGTATGTTGACCTATAAAATAAGACAGCAAATTACTTTGATGACTTCTAATTCTTCACGTAACAGCTCGACCTCTTCATTCCTTGCATTGATCTTCAAATTAATGTCTTAATTTATTGAGAAATAGATTGATATTCCCACGTCTCTTATGCCTACCTTGATGATTATTTAAATCATACAACATCCAGGATATTAAGCAACGACCAGGACATAATCTTTGATCACCATACACACCATATGAAAGACATGATGGCTTAAATATTAATGATCTAGAAAAAAACGCAACTCCTGAAAGAGAATATATGACAGCTAAAGCTCAAACTTGTTTATTTTCTATCCATGACCTTTGGCATTCCATGGCTCTTGCAAATAATGACAACTCCTTTATAGAATATTTACGCTACCAATTTTCAATGCCAATTCATTATTAAAACTCCTCAAAGCAATACCAACTTTGAAGATTAGTTGCCTATAATATCCTTGAAACTCCTCCACTTGACTGCTCTGAATTAGCCTGACTCTTCCTTGAGCTCCCACAACAGCTAGAAATAAAGTATCATATTTCAAATAGAGTAAACATCAGCGACATAAAATACATGTATTCCCACGTTTCCTCCAAACACTATTCATGCAACGGACAAACTTGTAGAATTCCCCTTTAGAATGAATCAACACCTCAATGGCGGTTACCTTACCTCAATGGCGGTTACAACCATTTGATTCTTTCTTATGTCGTCCATAGAAGATGTTGCAAATAGTAATTTCTCTAGGTAATCTCGAACCAATATTTTATATGCTCAAAACTTCAAACTCCCACTTCACCTTTAAATTGTCCTCCTTGCAAAGAAAGTGGCGTGCCTTGCTTAAGTTAATTTATCTTCTCATATTATTTGTCGCTTGAATATATCTTCAACGAGCTTCTGAATATGTACTCACCTTGTTGCCTTTTCTATGCTAAACTCCCAATTTAAAATTCGGTCTCCACCTTCACTAAAATTCCCGAACACGTTCCAATTAACACGGGCTTCAAATAAATCCCAAACACCCAATTTGATTTCCTCCTGATTTAACACGGCTAGAAACCGATATACAAATCCCTTAATTTTAAGTGATAGCTTCATATAAACTTTGCACCACAATCCTGGACTTCCACGATCAAAGATAGATATAGATAGCGCTCAGATTTCTCAACTCACCTTTTTTCCCTTTGAGAATGACATGATAGCATCACTTCCTTCCTTGTTCGACGGGTTTGAATTGCAAGCAAAATAATCTTGGCGCCGTAAATATGAGTCTACAAACTTGGTGGCTAACTTGTAAACTGAATAGCTTGATATCAATAATATTCAAATATCTAAGTCTAATCCTCTTTAAAATTTAGCATTGCCTCCATAAAGAGAGATAACGGTTCCTTTAAATTATTTGTAACTCTTCTTTATTTACCAAACATTGAAAATTCTCGTCCTGAGTACTCGAATCTGATTATTTTGAAAATTCTTCAACCTTGTTATCATGCCAAAACTAGGAGTTATCATCTTCGATAATTACATCAATTTTCTCAAAACTTCAACATTACATCAATTTTCACAAACTTCAACGTTCAAGTTCAACAACAAAATCTGAATGATTTTGCTAGTGCAGAAATTGGGTTTTCATCCAATTATGAGAACATGAGGGTTTTCGTCCTCAAGTTACGAGAAAGCCAAGCTTTCCAAAACCAGACCAACCAAACAAAACATGCCTGCAATCAACTCCCCTCAATTCTTTTATTACCTCTGCCATGACCCTTGGCTTTCTGGTGGTCTGACTCTTCAATTTTCTTTCTTCTTTTAATTTTCAATTTGTGACTTAATTTTGAATCTGCATTTAATAAGTCACTTTAAATAATATTATTTAATTAATAATATTTCCTTTTGAATTGACATTTCGAAGAAAATATTAAATAATTCAAATAATATTATATTTCTCTATGTAATAAAAAATGGGACATTACATGGATAGGCGTCCCACTTTGGAATCTATGACATATGACAGATTCTATGATGCATCATAAGGCATCTTTGAATGCATGGAAGAAAGTTGGCGCCCAATTTGGGTTATGACAAGATGTAAGAGAATTGGTTATTTTTAGTCAGTTATGACAAATTCTCTTACAGTTGTAAGTGTTGTCAACTATGACAGATTCTATGACAGCTATAAGATGTGTAAGGCATCTTTCATAAGCTATTTTTAGCATATTCTAGGCACCCAAGCTTGGGGAAGGAATATTTGCATGTTTGACCATTGTAAGGGGTGTAAGGGAATATGTTACATGTGTCCAAATGCATGTCTATGGCGTGGAAGAATGTGCCATGTGGATTCGAACGCCCCTCTCCTTCTAGATGCTTCTTGAAGCTTGTATCTCTCTATAAAATGAGTGCCTTGCATTGTAGAATGCATAGTTTGTTTGCAGGTAACAAAGTGTTGCTAGTATCACTCCATAACAGGTGTTGGTGTTGAAGCACTTGTTGAAGAAGCTTTGTACTTGGTGATATCTTGTATTCATTATTTGAAGTAATAGAGAAAGTATTGTGCTTTTGGAGGGTGGGGGTTTTTACTCGAAAGGGTTTTCCCCACGTATATTTGTTGTTATTGCATTTGTGTACTTGTTCTATTCTATTATGCTCCATGTGTATCTCTTATTGTAACAGAATAAGGTGTTAAAACAAATTTTTTGTAACTCTCCCCTGATTATATTAGTGTAGGAAGTTGTTTCCACTCACCCGGCTTCCTTTTAGTGGCAAGCTAAGTATACTTAACCTTGAGGGAAAAGTCCATGGTTAAGCATGCTTGAGTTGTAGTACTTGGATAGGTGACCTCTTGGGAAGGCCCAATGTTTCGCCACTGTGAGCATCACCTAGATGTTCATTATCATGATAGATGGGTTCTTGTGAACCACTACTCATGAAACATGGGTTGATGAGTTTGACTCAAATAAACTACACAGCCGAATCCTAATAGCAATATCATAATTTGATATGTTGTTGAAAATACATTATACTTATTAATATTATGTTTATTATTAAATATTAATATTTTGATGAGTAAATGGCTCTCAAATTTGAGTTACAAGGTAAGATTTTTTGTTAACAACACTCATGCCATTGCACTTCACCCCTTGTTGCTATTGTAAAATGCCTCTTGGCATTAATGAAAACTAATTGAAAATGAAAATGATTTTGAAGATGATACCTATCTCCGCAAAGAGATGTGAAGCTATGCATTGTTTTTTTTCATTCCAGTGACAATTCCTTCATAGCTATTTTTAGTAGGGAATGGAAAGTCTAAAAACTAGAAAGTGAAACAATTTTCCTAAGAACTTTACAAGCCACCTCCCAAAAAGATGATAGGATCTTACTCAACATAAAACACAACAAAACACAATATCTTGATTCTCAGAACTAAAATTTTGTAGTTTGCAATTCTAAGGCCCTTTAGAATGTTTTCTAGGGGAGTCAATCTTCTCAAGCAAAAATGTAAATTGACAGACAACTTTGGTGGTTGTAGAAGATGACCTAAGCTTTCTAACACATTAAGTAGATACAAATTCTAGTACAATGGAGCTACACATGCCCCCATTTACAAAATTTGTTCCAAATTGCCTCCTAGATTAATCATCCTTTGTAGGGAAGCAAAAGGCCGCACTACTTCTAGTTCAAATTTATGATGAATAGAAGAACTTCTCAATGCATAAACAATTTGCTTCCAATTGAGTTGGGTGATTCATTTTCATTTTTACTATCAGTAAATATTTTTGAATAAGAATACCATTTAACCAACATCTAGAACTATTGTGATTGCAATTCCTACATAATTTACAAAGATGAAGATTCCTATATTGACTAGATAGTCAATGGAGGGAAAAACTCCATCCTTTGGCTTCTAGGGGAAGCTTGTGTCGTGTCTAATGCAAGGATTGATTACGAAGATGATGTTGAAGCTTTTGGCAAGGTTGGTACCTTAGTCAATAGTGCTTGTTTGATATTACAATTGTTGTTCAAGTGCCACTTCGAGTCTAACTGGATTTTGGCATTGTTGGTTCTTTGAGGTCCATCTACTCTTCCAATCTACTAGCATTTGTTTGGAGCAGCTTCCTCCTTTGAAATACTCTATATGTGCTCTTCCTCACCTTCCAAGGAAAGAAGTGCTTAGTAGATCCATCAAAGAGGGCATTTACTATTAGTTCATCTAGGTCATTTGACCTCCCTTATAAATTCTTAGTCCCAAACCAGCGTTCTACATTTAACATTTATTACATGTTGATGGGACCATTGTTGGGCCCCCCTGTTAGTATTTTTGGTCTCATGGTTTGAGGATTCCCCTTGGTCAATCACAAGTGTGCTTCCATCAACTTCATGTTGAGATGGACCAACATATTCTACAAGTGAAAGATTCTACCGCATTTTTTCTCTTTGGGAGGTGGAGTCTAAGGAGCATTTTATTTTCCAATGTCCATTCTACTATGACATTTGTGGAAGATACTATTGCTTATATAAAGAGTCAAGTGACTCTTTATTAACTTTCTTTTGCAATCCTAATTAGCGATGATTGGCACTTTTTTCGGTGAGGTCACCAAGTTAAGGCATAGATCTTTCTATGGTGGTTTCAAATCTACCAAACTAATTGCTTATTCCAACCCATCACAAATGTTTGGGGTGCTAAGTGCCCTTTGGATACTATTGATGAACATACAAATAAAGATAGATTGGTGAGACATTGCTCATCTTTGTGATCTACTATAGGTAAGCCTCCTCAAACCTTGACTCTCATTCTAATGGTGGTGGCTCAATCTTTTCCCGACATTGGCAAGCCACTCACATCCCTCATCCACAACATAGATATCAAGGCAAGCTCACATCACCAATTTTTACCATACTACTAATGGTTCTACAACTTTGTATGTTAGGTAATGTATATGCAAAATTAGTTGCCTCCTCGGTTTGTCTAGCCTAACCCCTTTAGCCCTAGACTTTCCCCAATAAGCATTCTCAAACTTGGTATTGGTACTCCAATAGTGATAGAGGGTAACATCATTGGCTCCTCCAATGGGGCACTAAACACTAACACCTGATAGTTTTGGTTCCTAGTTGAGGTGGTCTTTTGTTTCAATTTCTTTGCAAGGTTTGTTCTCCCCCAACTTTTATTTATATTTTTTCTTGTTTGGGTTACTCGTTTTAGATTCATCCCTGTGCTTCAACTATTCTTTTTGTTCTTTTTGCTTCATTGCTAGGGCCCTTTTGCGGCAATCCCTTGCTATTGTACTCGGTGTATATTCTAGTCCCTTCGATCTATTTTTGGTCATTAATGAACATTAATATAATTTCTTTCTTTCTTTCTTTCTTGTGAACATCATACCACTTTTTCAAAGAAGAATTTTATTAAAGGTGTTCTCCTTGGTGCTTACTATTAGACTTGATGCCATTATTACCAAGATTTTCATTCCTTTCTTGCCTTTATATATAAAATTTTCTTTGATCTTGACCACATATTGGTAGGCTTCTCCCTATGTCCTGACCTTCAAGAATTCCCTCTCCTCTTAGATGTGAAATTGCAAACTGCTGAAGCATTTTTAAACCATGTGCCTCTAACAAGTACTAGTTGTTGTTGAAAAGGCATGAAATGTATTCATTTAACTTGCACCATCTACCTTTGACCCTGGTGCAATTGTTGCAACTCTTTGTATTGATTATCATAATTCTTCATTGGGTAGTACTACTCCTTAATGACCTCTAAAAAGTTTGTGATTATTTTACCAAGCCATCCTTCCAATCAAGTGTTAGCTCATTTTGTATGGTTGTGCTCATAGTTGACTAATCATGTTTCATTAATAATATTCATCTACATTGGTATCTATACCACCTTAGAAGGTGTGATCTTATCATCATCCATCTCAGCTTAAAGCTATTTTTCCTATTATATGGATGACAATAGTGCGCTTCATTAATTTTATTTGGAAAGCAAAGTGCTCAATCATCCAAATATTTGTATCAATCAATTGGTAGTCCATAGTTGTATCTATCAATATTATTTTTTTGTGTGCTGTTAATATTAATCGAGACATCAACATTGGTATAAGAGCCATCACTAATCCTCAACCAGGAAACTTACAGATTGCAAGCTTAAATGGTGATTAATATAAAATCTCAAGCAACTCAAGAAATGACGTCACAAAAAAGTACGAAAACCCCACTTAAGAATCAAGGAGTGTACAATATGGATGCGCAGTCAACCATGGAACCCAAAACTCGGATGAGGAATAAAGTCACAATGAATTAGTTATAGGCTACAAGATTATGGCATAATGAAAAGTTCAACAATATTGAGAAGCAAAATAATTGATCAGAAATAAGTTGGCGTACCCCAATTAAATAATATATAATTAATTTTATCCTCACTGAAGTGTAATGACCTTTCAATTTTAAGCTATCCATTCGACTTCTAATGGGGACATGGATGGTGACTATTCAGCTTCTATGAAAATATATAAGTAGGCTCAATTCAAAGCCAATAGTGGGAGTGGTAGGCATACATGTCTTCAGATGAGTTTGTCAAGCTATGGCATACATCTTGTCTGATGAGTTTGTTGAATTATATCAACTCTCCTAAATAGAGTCCCATGGGCATACATCTCCCCCAAAATTTTGCCCAACTTGTATGGACTTAGTTCATACATCTCTCCTACGAGTTTGCCCAAATTGTATGGATTCAAGGCATACATCTCTTTCACGAGTTTGCCCAAATTTGTAAATATTTTTCATATTATGAATAAAACAATGCTTTGCATATTGTCTATTACGGTTTACAATACTACCAACACCTTGCTAAGTATTGCCCTCTGAATTCACAAAAAAATAATTTGGATAAATGGTATCAGAGCCAAGTTGGTTTTCCACTCGAGACAGCATAGTTGATTTCCATGAAAAGAAGTACATCTATAGTAGCTTGAGTAGCATTTGCAGGTCTGGTCAGCCTCTAAAAAGTAAAAACCATATTTCCGTTCTATGGTTGTTGTCAGAGCAAGTAGTGGAGGAGTTTCAGGGGTATTTGAAGGATTTTTCTTTCGCTGTCTCAAGTTCACTCATCACCATTTCTACTATGCCTAGTCATGACCAATTGGTTGTTACTGCCATCAAGTTTTTGACAACAGGATGAGGACGAGTAGCTATTTGATATGAACCATGTGGAATATATTGGAAGAGATATTAAGGGTAATGATCTTAACATGAGAAGATGAATCACCTGCAGATTAGTGAAAGGCCTCGCAGAGTTGCCACTTCAACTTCCAAGCATGGAAAAACTTGAAAACCAAGAAAGTGGGAAAGGAGAACATGTTGATGAGGGTTGCGACTGCAGTTGCATTTGACGCATCACATTAATCTGGCCTCTCACCATTCCAGGTATTTGTATTGAAGGCCTTCAAATGCTCAATGGAAGAACAACTCACAGTGGCATGCTCAATATTCACGTGGATAGGAATAGGCATATTGAGCTGTGAATGTGCAGTCAAGTGCAAGCAACTGGTTATCACGTCACCCTCTATGCTTGCACCCTACTAAAATTTTAGCCCTCTACCTCAGCGCTCTGTGGAGTTCCCTAAGACCATGGGAGAACATAGCGATGTTGTCTTCACCATAATCAGCAACCCCTCCAATGTCTGCCAGATCATATTGGCAACTAACAGTGTCCTCTCAGAATTTTCCCCTCCAAGAAAGCAGGCATAGATTCTCAAGCATGATGTAACAACTTATTAGCAATCAAAAGTTTAGTCAAGAACTGTCAAGGACAACTAAGCAAACACAAACTAGGCAAGCAAAGGTCCCAAGCAGAAATCAGATATTCCCAGTATACAAATCAAGATCCTTCAATCTGAATTTGATGGAGAAATAGCCCTACAAGAGTGGTTAGAAAACTTAAGATAGCCTTCAAACAATGAGAAGAAGGCAAAGTAACGGAGCACACTGCTACCAAAAATAATAGGAAAAAATAGGCTTCAGTTAATATGAATGAATGATCACATATCTTAAGGAGGCAAAAACAATAATCTAGATGAAAATAATTATTAAAACATGATTAGTCAGCTATGAGACTGACAATTAAATTACAATTAAATTATGTTGCACAAGGAGCACAGCACTCCTACATGAGACTCATCAGTACACAAAAATTCCGTTTTCTTTACTTTTTAAATTTTCTAGATTTCAAATTGTGTGATTTTGGGGCCCCTTTAGATCAATTTTTTAGGGTGGTCCAATTTCTCTGGCCAAAATGTACGCCTGTGACAACTTTTTAGTGCTTGTAGAGCACAACCTAAGGTTGCCAACACATTGAGTTGTTTCAAATTCCGATTGATGGTGAAAGAGTTACGCCCCCCAGCAATGTGACCTATTAGTTTTCACATATTTTGTCAGAATTCTGTCCTGAATTTCAAGCTGTATCACCATCATTTTTCAAGAGGGAAACATTGCCACTAAATATAGTGTCTCTCAAATGGCTAACTGTTTGCCTTCAGCAAAAATTGCAGGTACTAAAGACTACAATAAAATATATAACCACAATATTTTACCAAACAGTTAAAGGGAAGAAGCAGCAGCCAAATTCACTATTCAAAATTACTCCCTACAATCAAAGGCTTTGAAATAGTTGATTATTAAAAATTTGACAGCCTTTTACTCAAATGGGATGAGCTCAAGTGGTAATGCATCATGGCATCCAAAGAACAATGCCTGAGGCACAAATTCCCATGAGATTTGATAAATTGTTGAAATTGAGTGAAATGGCATGTCAAACATTCTTGGTACAAGGACTTCCAATACACAGTCCCACCTTCAAATCCCCAAAGAACATGATAAATTCTGAAATTGAATAAAATGCAACATTTAACTTCTGGGATACAACTTAATCAATGGGGAAAGGCTGGGTGCAACTCCTGGATAACTTTGACTAAAGAGATACCCCTTAATAATGGAAACCCTGCAAAAGAAATTTCCTTAATTTGAAAAAATAACAGCATTTTTCTCGTGGAATTCAATAAGATGCAATACCATGCATAGATTGCTTTAGTAGGATTAGAATAATGATTTTCTCTATTGTCTCCTTATGAAACTTGACATATCAATTTTAGCTCTCGTGAGATGGTGTAGAGATGGTTTCTGTTATGGAAATGGCCAGAAGCAAGAAGAAATTTGAAAATTATAAGATGCATGAGGCTCCACCTATAAACACTCCCACATGTCAATTTTCATCATCTTCTTTGCCTGGACTTGCAGGCTCATTGAGATGATGGCTGCATCCACAACATCATTTCGTATTTTATCATTAGTCTGTCATGCCCCCGAAATTGCAACACTAAAATATAAAGCATTGAAATATAAATAAATAATAATATAAATATTAAAAGATATAAATATTAACAACTTAAATATTATTATAATCATTATAATATAATAATAATATTATAAATATTGAATTATATATATATAACTGATATGAAAATATGCATATAGTATATATAAAATTAATAAAATTAGTAAATAAATAGCAACTATGTTAAGACAGCAATTGGTATAAAATCCATACTAAAAGACAGCAAACTCGGGCAGCAAATATATCATGAATCGGAGGATGTGAACTAGACAAAAGCAGCGATTTTATTTGCAATAAAAGAAAAGCAGCGATTGAAGAGATATGTGAGGTAATATAAGTGAAGAGCAGTGCTTCATTTAAGGCAGCCATTAATAATACAAAAAGAACTTAGATTATAAATGTAAATGCAGTGATCAAGGTAAACAAAGGGTCATGCCCTTCCAAAAGGTGATCTCCTTTCTAAGGGATGCATCACTTCACTTAGACATGGACATATATAAGGAAATTGAAATCATTTTAAGGAATCAATAGAAAATAAATTAGAAATCTGAATAAGAACAGCAGATTGAAAGATATAGAATATCACTAGGAATATAATCAGATTTAAACACAGATATATGGAACAACAAATAAGGATAGGATCGAATCATGGAGGGAAAAAATAAGAAGTCTAGAACATATTCCGGAGTGCAGCAGCAGATGTAATCAGATAAGTTCATATAAAATGATCATAGGAAGATTGATTCTGCAGTCAGTAAACAACAGCAAAAGGAATTGATCAACAGCATAACCTCTTATACATATACAGCAGATTCAATCAGAGTAACAGCATAATCAATATAAACAATTCTTGTGGTATGCAGAGAGTTGTTTTATGCTTATTTATCAGATAAATGTAGATATATAATTGCACCAATTAAACACCGATATAATATCATATTATGTAGCATATATTTACTGATATTATTAACAGCAATATGATTCTGGTTTGGCAATAATTGGTCACAAAGGGATGAGGCAAGACTGCAAGGAGGGGGAACTGTGAATGATTCAGTCATGTCCCCTCGCACCAGCACAACTCAACCAATGATCACACCATATACAAAGCTGGAGGAAGATATCGCTTTTACTCTCATAACCGAATGCATTAAAAGACTAAACAAAAATCGATAATATAAAAGACAATATTAACATATGTTAATTGTCTTTAAGAAATAATCGATTTAATTAAGGAGGAGGATGGGATACCTCCAACAAATAGACATGGCCAGAATAAAAGGACACAAACTTTCACACACATAGATATACAGAAGAAGCCATTCACGGAGGGATCATCATCAAACTAGAAAGAAAAGAGACAGATATCCGCCAAGGAGGTATTGGGCATGCAACGTCATTCTCAGCAGGTGGTATTTCTGCAATTCAAACATATAATCGATCTGATCTATATTATTCTAACTAAATCATTCTTATGCCAGTGATCTGATATATTTGTATGGGTTGATTATTCTTCACAGCGATAATCAGATATAATTGCATGGATAAATTATCCCTTATAGGAACGATTGATTGATTATTTCTTCATAGCATGCACATGTGTAATCGATTACTTATGATTCATAAACATCAGACTACACTCACGCAGTGATTTATTGTCTTCACAGCACCTAATCTGTTATATGGTGCATTGACTGCCTTGCATAGATCTGGTCTTATATAGAATTGTTGTTGTTTCATACGTATTGTCTAACATCCACTATCAATTGTTACTTCATGCATCAATATGATTCTTTAAGCATTTCTATATGTCATTTTAGGCATGGATTTAAATACTGTTCTTTATGCAAACCATAACATATATAGCACCTTATTGCATATTAATGAATAAGGATGAATATGAGTGTTTGAATCTGGTTTGAAAACCCGCTTGGGGGAAAGGGCCTGAGAAAGCAGGGCATGCCTAGAGATCTTAGTCAAGTTCCGCCCAACTTAAGGAAAGGATGGGCCATGGAGGAGTGGAAGTCCCACTCAAGTTCTGTCCAATCCAAAGGAAAGGATGGGCCATGGAGGAGTGGAAGTCCCACTCAAGTTCCGCCCAATCCAAAGGAAAGGATGGGCCATGGAGGAGTAGAGGTCCCGCTCAAGTTCCGCCCAACTTAAGGAAAGGTTGGGCCATGGAGGAGTGGAAGTTCCTAGACCGCTTGTGAGCTCCACCGATTCCACTAGTGGGTGAAGTGTCTTTTGAGGTTGTGACATGGATGGGGAAAACAGGTACAAGTCGCCCACAGGGAGAGTTGTGGTATACAACCTCTTAGGCTTGGCATATGGCTTCGGGCAGACCCACCATGTTACTCCTCCTAGTTCACAATAGGTTGCATTATTGATAGTCTATAAATGTGTTGCCCTAGATTAATGCTAACAAATGTATATATACATGTTTGGGAATGTTGTTCATGGATTGAATGCAAGTTTGCAAGTTCCGGATAACATCATCAAGGAGCTATCCATTTGGTAAGGTGAAAACCCTAACCCTAGTTTGTGGAGATTGTGACCCATAGGCGAATTCTAGGGCAAATTAGGACAAGGGACATTACAAATTCCTCACTAGGAATGCCACCTCATGATGATAGTTAAGGACCACATGAGGCCAAGGAGGATAAGGTCCTATCCATGGGCCTAGGGTTGAGGATCAAGGACACCCTATTATGCAAGGAGGGAGAACTGTGAATAATTCCTCACTAGGTATGGCACCTCATGATGATGGTTAAGGACCATTGGTTAAGGACCACATAAGGCTAGGATTGAGGATCACATACACCCTATTGCAGCTCTCTACTATCCCCACTTGAATCAATTATTGAAGTAAATAAAGAAGGATCTTCAATCATAAGAGGAGGGTTTGGCATGATGGAGGGGAACAGTGTAAAGCCCTCACTTAGGTACACCACCTCATGATGATGGTTAAGGACCATCGGTTAAGGACCACATGAGGCCACAGAGGATAAGGTCCTGTTGTTGGGCCTAGGGTAGAGGATACTTGGGGCACCTCATCATGTCCTCTACTACAATCCTCATTATGGTTGAGCCCACATAATCATTGGGACTTGTTATAATGATATATATAATCTCTCTTAGGCCTAGAATTAAATGTATTTCATGGATTATGTCTGCCATATTTATCTAATGTGGTTGCAGGTTTCCATAACCAGATTTACATCATCTCAATTTTAAGTAGGGAATTATATCTTTAACTATAATCTGCTATTGGTTTCATTTGGAATTGTGATTTCAGGGCAAAGTATAAGGTGATCCCAAAAAGGGGACATTACATAGTCATAAATTGGTTTTCAAGTTGTCTATAAAATCATGTTCTTTAATGCATTATTGCAGTTTCCATTCTGATAATCTATTCCTATGGTTGTCCTTTCTCATGGGATGAACTTCATTTGGTGGTCATTAGCTGCCACCTTGCTCTTCAACCACATATCTTAATCTCATGAACACAAAAGGACCAGGTTATATCTAAAAGGTAGTTTCCTTCTCAGATTAAAATTTTTGGCCAGCACTGTACTATACTCCTACTTCTAATTCAATTTGTAAGAATGTGTCAGGAACAATATAAGGTGAAGAGGATAACACAGGCTAATGAAATTGGCAAAGCCAATTAATGAAATTCCTTACTGTATACTCTGTTGACATGCAGATATAGCCACATGGGTGTGATATTGTAAACATTTGGTGTCTTAAATTAAGTGCATACAAATTAATCACACCCACAAAGCCTCTAACCAAAAAGGTTTCTTCAGTATTATTTTCACGAAATGCATACATGCAAATGGAGAGCAATTAAACTATTACAACTCATTGGGAATGTCCACATACACATCTGAACTCTAACATATCCTAAACACACTGCAATATGCAAAATGATTGCGCTACTAATCTTGGATACTCTGCATAGTCTTGCTATTGTTTTGCACCACCTACTACACTTGAGGGTTTTTGTTCCCAAGGATGCATAAAGATTCACACCTTAATAGTTCTATTGATTATCCAAATGATACTCTAAAATTCAATCTGTTGCTTGAGGGTTTCCATCCCCAAGATGATCTAATTTGCTACACTTGAAGGGTTCCATCTCCAAACACAGCAACTACCGTGATACTATGACAAACCTAAGAATAAAGTTGATTTTTGTTTTCAAAATCCTGAAATATATCTCCTTTCCTCCCCCAACACTGCTTATATTCCATGCTTCCTCAATCACAGGCAAACATTCCTCAATTGATGGCAGTTGACTAACAAGTTCCTCCCTCAATCAACAATAGTTAATTGGAAAGTTCATTTTCATATTTAACTAATCCTAACTGGAAATGTTCATCTAACTTATTCCCATATTTAACTATTCTAATTGGAAGTAACTACAATCCTAACTAATTGACCACATACCCTCATTAATCCAAACACAAACATTCCTAATTGAAAACTAAAAGTAACTATAGCCTTGCCACTCCTAGATCTAAAAAAGGGAAACATGACAAATCCTCCCTCCCCAAATTTGCTTTCCCTCAAGCAAGGAAAGGCTGGGTGATTTAAGATGTCGATCAACCCAAGTGGAATCCATCCACTAGTGATAAAAGACTTGTTACCATGCCTACTACTTGATACCTAATTCTGCCTACTACCTGAAACCTAACTCTTCATATTTTGAGCAATTGTGCATGGCTCAAGCTCTTCCTCATCATTGAAGTACACTTCAATCAAATGTACTTGCCCCTTTCCCAGGCACCTATTGTCGAGACCTAAGGCTCTTTAGAGTTAAGCCATAACTATTTCCTCTACATCTCATTATAGGTCATGTCATTTGACTACTAATTCCTACAGGTGCGTTTGCCTCCTAATGACCCATGGGTTGCAAGAGTGCTACCTCCAATCTCTATGAAAAAGGTTTGTGAGGATCCTCTACTACTCCAATCGTGCTCCTATACTCACACCTCTAGTGGTAGACCCTTGGAAGGATTGTCTAGGTGTACTAGTCTCCAATGTGCAACGCCTCATGTGCAACCCCTTTGAGATGATACCACTTAGAAGATCCTTCCAAGAGTCTACCACTTAATGATGAAATGAAATTGGCTTTGGAACCTGAGGCTATCATCAACATGAATGAGAGAGAAGGTTAAGAAACAAGGTCATTCCAAAGTACTTGGTGAAATGGAAGAATCTCCCACTTGAAAATGCTACATGGGAAGGAGTGAGGTTTTTTATCATCCAAATCTAAAATTGTTTGAAGACAAGTGATATGAGGCAAGGAGGATTGTCATGTCCCCTCTTAACAATCTTTTTTAATATATTATTATTTAATAAAAAGTGTTTTTAACACTAACCTTATAATAAAAAATTAAATTAAATTGAATTAAGAAATAAAAAAAGTTTAATACAAACTTATGAGTTTGGCACCCAAGTCATTGATCCCAAGCACTCCTAACCAGTAGGTGTTAATGAGATTGAGAAACAACTTGGCAAGACATTTTGGAAAAGAATGGTGTTTGCTAGTTTATCTTCTGACCTACAATATGGGATGGAAGCCCTACATTGCAACCCTCTGAGGTAGGTCGAAAACCCTCCTTACCATTTTATCCCACATCCTAGGAAGTTTGCTAGTCTAAATTGTATGATTTATCTATTTTCAGGATAGCGAAACAGATTAGAGACAACATGTGACGTGCTCAATCATAGAACACCACCGACTGGAGAATCTCCCTATGGATTGGTTGCCAGTCAGTCCAAGTTGCAGCACCTACACATTGAATTTTGACTATATATCCACGCCTAGCAAGTTAGCTATCATTCACCACTTAAGGAAACCTATTAGCTCTCACTTTGACTTGCACCTAGGTGTCCATCACCTGAAGGAAATCACCTAATTTGCATTCACTTCCAAGCAGCGTTTCTTGGCAAGCCAAATCCACCTTATCCAAAGGCATCAGTAGCAAGGGATCTAATCACATATCAACATAGCTAATATAGGTGTTGAAACCAGATTTGAGCAAATTTCATTAGTTGGGGATCAAGGATCATGACAATTAAATCAATTAGTCATTTCACATCTAACTACACCATAACAGGAAAAGAAATACTTGATCAATCATCTAGGAAACTCACCAAAATTGTAATAGCATTAATTCCACTAATGATCAGTGAGGTGATTGTATTGAAATCCACCTAATTCCTATGTAATTCCTTGATGCAATAAAATCTCAATTTCCATATTGTCTGACAATTCTAGTCTAAATTAGATCAAAAAACATTTCAAATTATAAATTGCATATTTTATTTGTGTCAATATGCTTATGAAATCAATCCAATTTGAATTTGAGTTAGATCCCACCAATGAACATTAGATGTTCTTTGTCCTCGAGTGGCATTAATACCTCATTTCCCTGTCACTTTCTAACATGCAATTTACAAATGTCTTGAATATTTTGGTTTTTCCTACCTTTTTATTGATTTGTTTTGTTTTTATAATATATAACTTTTTTGTGTTTTTAACAAGCTAGCAAGAACACAACTCTAATAACACTATGGTGTCCCAAACTAAATGCATACAAATTAATCACACCCAAGTAGCCTCTAACTACAAAGATTTTTTTTAATATTATTTCATGATATACATATTTGCAAATGGAGAGCAACTAAACTATTACAACTCACTAGGAATGCCCAAAATATAGATCTAAACTCTAATATATCCTAAACACATCATAGTATGCAAATTGATCACCCTATTGATCCTAGATGCTCTGAACAATCTTGCTATTGTTCTACACCACATACTACAATTGAGGGTTTTCATCACCAAAAATGTATGCAAATTCACACCTAAAGGGTTCTATTGATAATCCAGATGATACTCTAAAATTTGGTCTGCTACTTGAGGGTCTCCATCCCCAAGATGATTTGATTTGTGATGATTGGAGGGTTCCATCTCCAAACACAACCTCTTGTGATAGCCACACAAGCCTAAGAATAAAGTTGATTTTTGTTTTCAAATTTCTTAAGTATATCTTCTCTTCTCGCCCAATCCTGCCTATATTCCATGCTTCCTCAACCATAGGCAATCATTCCTCAATCAATGGCAATTGACTAGAAAGTTCCTCAATCAACAACAATTAATTGACAATTTCATTCCCTTATTTAACTAATCCTAACTAGGAGTGCTCAACTGCCTTATTCCCTCACTTAACTAACCCTAATGGGAAGTAACTACATTCCTAACTAACTAAATACATGCCCCCCTTATTCCAAACACAAACATTCCTAATTGAAAAATGAAAGTAACTACAAACTTGATACTCCTATGATGCCAAACGACTCACTCAACTATAGATCTAAAAAAGGGGGCATGACAAATCGTGAGTCTTTCACACTTTTGTCATGGCACTAATTATATTATGCACTTAATATGGAAATTGTGGGTTATTATGTACAGATGTGGGTATATATGCTAGCCAATAAGTACATGTTATCTACACACAACCCTTGCACCATGTATAAGGATGTCGGCAGTTGGATAGGTTAGTGGGTTCATTATCATAAGTAGGAGGGTCATGTACTACATACACATGCCCACTACACATGTATTAGACAATTAGTTGTTTAGAGCTACCATTTCATAGTACTAGATGCATTGAGAAATTAGTAAGAAAGAGGAGATAGCTTGGTGTATTCATGTTTTTCCTTTGATGTGTTTATGAAGCTCCGTACAATTTGTGTTCATCTTCATGTTCATGCTCTTCTTTTATGCCATTGTCATGTTGATGTACTTGCTTTGTGATGTGATGGTTGCATGTGAATAATATGGACATTGGTAGTATGTTGTAATTCCGGATAGTTTAACATCTTAGATAAGTTAAGGTTTTTCAAACTCTTTGTGCATCTCTGGTGAGATTACTCCCTTGGGGGTTGATATCCACTCTTTTTGGGGTGGATAAACCAATGAATATGTCTTTGAGATGTCCCCTTTTTGTATCTTAATTTTATTTTTATTTTATTTTTGTATTTCCTGAATTTTGACAACCAAAACAAACCGGAACAGCAAATTGAAATTGAAAACAGATAGATGGAAATGCTTGATCAAATCCTCAAATACTGAAATACCATTTCAAATGATGAATCTGAGTCAAATTTTAACAAGTATATTGCTGGTGTGTCTGGTATAAACCCTAGGTTGCAATATAATCTCAGATCTGAATTGTTTCAATGATCAGGGACACCAATACAAACTCAATTCCACCAACCTAGCTTGTGAGTAATAAGAAATGCAAATGACCACAGTAAATATGACAATTTGGAATCTCCTCATATCATGGTATTCATATTTGACATCTTCAACATACTGATAAACAATGTTATATGACAGCAACTGAGGTGACAAACCTCTTATTTCCCATAGAGCATAATCTGGAAACTTACATTTTATTTGATGATGCTACTAAGAATAACAGTTGATATGCTTGGAATCCAAGGCAACACCTTAGACAATTGCTACAGTAGCTGCTAACCTGTGATATAGGTAGAAAATGCAGTGGCCATTCCAATATTTTATGATATCCCTGCAATCTGGACAGAGTAAGTTATGACCACTCCCATATGTGCTCATATCCCTGCAATCTGGGCAAATTATGGTGTAACTAGCATGGTATGGATGCCGGAAACTTACATTTTATTTGATGATGCTACTAAGAATAACAGTTGATATGCTTGGAATCCAAGGCAACACCTTAGACAATTGCAACAGTAGCTGCTAACCTGTGGCTGTGATCTAGGTAGAAAATGAAGTGGCCACTCCAATATTTTATGATATCCCTGCGATCTGGACAGAGTATGTTATGATCACTCCCATATGTGTTCATATCCCTGCAATCTGGGCAGATTATGGTGTAACCAGCATGATATGGATGCTGCAGACAGTGTACAAGCTCTCAATTTCCTCATTCAACAGCTGTGATCACTCTTGACACATTAAGTAATGACTAAGATGATGAATACAACGGCTGGTTTGACTGATAAAATGCCCTAAATGTCTAAATTTTACTTTATCGATGTAGCACTCAGCTAGAGTAACTCAGATCCAACTCCAAATGATGTCCAAACTCCATAAAAAATATGAAACTTGATATATAAACCCTCAAATATGTGTTGGTGATGAAATGATAATTTTTGCTTGCCAAAAACACTGTAGTAATACTATAGTAAAATCTAAAATCCACCACAAATCAGCACAATCATGATTCCCAGGTGGAATCACCTGAAATTGGAAACAAGGGTTTTCGTCCTTGATCCAAGATGATGAATTCCAAGAGGGTTCTCATCCTCTAGAATTCGAACACGCCAAAGGTTTTCGTCCTTGGGTGCCCTAAATAGAACAATTGCTCAAATCTGAAAGTAGTATGCAAAATGATAGCTTGAATGCTCCTCAAATGAAGATAGATGCCTCCTTGATATACCTTTTTGAATTGAACCTTTGGGTCCTAAATTCCCCTCCAAGCATTTAAAAATACTTTTAATTTTTTATTTTATTTATATACTTATTTTTAATTTTAAGTGTGTAAAATACTTCTATTTTAATACTAGTGTTTAAAAACACCTTTTATTTTAATTATAAAAATATTATTAAGTTGCCCTTAAAATTAGAGATAATTGGGTCCAACTTAAACAATATTATTAATCATCTTAATTCAAAAAAAGGGGACATGACAGTCTTCTAAGTGCTAGCCTAAGGTCTACATGCACTATTAGGAAAGGTGTCTCAACCTTGCATCTTAATGTTAAGAAACCAAAAAATACAATTGTTAGGCTATATAACACAAACATACAATTTTCAAGGCTCTAGAAGTCACTTTTGGCCCTAAAAAAATGTTGAAATGAGCCTTAACCAGATTACAATTGTTATGGCAACATGGACATCTTTGAGCTCTAAAAAAAAATCTAAAAAGGGCTTAATCATCTTCTCGGATCAAAAGTTATGGCCTCCAAAAGTTGGGCCTCGCACATCAAAAATGTAAGAGCATCTATGACACATAAGAGAGTTATAAGAGGGAGTTACACATTTTGGTCAACTTATGGCATGTGTTATGACACATCATAAGGCATCCTTGAATGGAGATAATGGAGCTAAAATGGAATGCACAAGTTAGTGGGATTATGATGGGCTTGCGGCAAGTGGAAGGAAAATGCTATCTTTAGCTTGGATCAAAAGTTATGGCCTCCAAAAGTTGGGCCTCCCACATCAAAAACGTAAGAGCATCTATGACACATAAGAGAGTTATAAGAGGGAGTTACACATGTCGGTCAACTTATGACATGTGTTATGACACATCATAAGGCATCCTTGAATGGAGATAATGGGGCTAAAATGGAATGCACAAGCTAGTGGGATTATGATGGGCTTGCGGCAAGTGGAAGGAAAACGCTATCTTTAGCTTGTGGACCCATCTTAAGATTTGGACATTGGATTTTTAACTAAAGATTTGGGTGTCACATTTTGAACAGTTTTAGCTTGTGGTTTCTTGATTACCATTTGATGAATTCATTTATTGCTTCTATTTATTGGGTGCTTGAGATGGAGGTTTCATACTGAGTTTTGTAGGTACTGTTATGTTGTCAAAATTACTCCAAATCTCTTGTTGGTGATACTCTTATAAAGACTGAATCTGCAAGTGTACTGTAACCATTGATTGTTGAATAATCTATTGAGTTTCTTTGAAGTGTGGGGTTTTTTCTCCCAAAATCTCCACATAACTCGTTGTGTTATGATATATTGATTTTGTGTTTATTTCCTTGTAATTATATGATTAATTTAATTTTTGCACATACCTTCGCTCATAGATTAGTGTAGGAAGTGTATTTTGTATCTCTACTTCTTTTAATTTGGTATTAGAGTCCAATCACCTCAAATTCTAGATGTTAAAGACAAGGTTTTTAGTACTAATTTTGGATGGAGAGGGAGCTTGCACAAAAGATGATCTTGTTGCAAGAAAAGTCGCAAGCACATCAAGGATAATGATGGAGTTCACGAGCACTAACTTTGCACTTTGAAAGCTCAAGATGGATGATATGCTCATAGACAAAGATCTATGGGCTGCAATATCTAGATCCAAATCATCTACAATGAAATAAGATTGAGACATAGTGGACAAAAAAACGAAGGGCCTAATTGTACTCTGTTCGGCAAACTTTGTGTTGTTAAATTTACATAAAGAAGCCATCACAATAGATCTTTGGAAGAAATTGGGAGAGATTTATCAAGTTAAATCCCTAGTAAATAGATTTCCCTTGAGAAAGAAGTTGTAAACCTTTATGTGGAGGATGGTGGTTCTCTAGCCGAGCACCTAAATGCATTCAATATGATTATAACTCAATTGCACTCTGTTGGAGTGAAGATAGAGGACAGTCATTGCAAGACACCACTACGTTCTTTTCCATAATTGTGGGATCAATTGGTGGTGGTAATTGGGAATACTACCTCTAAAATCAAGATGGATTGCATCATTACTTTTAGAAGAGATACAAAGATAAACTTCTGAATTAGCCAAGGAAACCCTAGTTGTTCATGGAAGATCAAAAGAGATAGAAAAGAACTTAAATAAGACAGACAAAGTCTAGATCCAAATTTCCTAGAAAGATAAAGGCTAAGTGTGGGAATTGTAGCAAGCCTAGGCATTTTAGAAGAGACTACAAGGAGGAGAAAACAAAAAAGAAAAATGATTTGGATGATGAGTCCAAAAAGTCTCAAGATGATGGTGATGTTTTTGTTGCAGCCCTAGCAACACATGCATTGGAAGGTGTGTGGTTGATAGACTTAAAGCTTCCTTCCATATGACCTCACATCAAGGTTGATTTTCAGATTACGAATAATATGATGGCAAGAAGGTGCACCTAAGAGATGACTCTCACTTAAATATTATTGGTCATGGAAGAGTATTGATCCGATTCCCTAATAGATGTGTGACGGGGATCAATAGAGTTATACACATCTCTGGTTTGACACAAAGCCTACTTTTAGCTAGCAAACTCAATGATGTGGTTGTATAGGTTGTTTTCTCTAGTGGAGGGTGTGATATGGTACAAGGAGCAATGGTGCTTGCTAAGTGTGTTTGTATGGGCACTTTGTTTAAACTAGATGCATGCATTGTCCATTGCAATAGTTCTTATGTTCTTGTAGCAAAGAAATATATAGAATGTACAACTTCACCATTAGAACCAGCAACAGAGTGGATAGTTGTGTCTACTTTTGATAGCCTGTGTTCTAGGTACCTAAGCAAGCTCTTGTTTCTAAGAGCAACTTACTTGTAGAGAAGGGTATAACCGTATAAGGACCTTAAAAAATAAAATCATGTAGAGGGTTTAAATGATTATGCTCTTGCGTTTCACTTATGTAAACATTGCATATATGGTAAAGAAAACATTGTTCAATTTTACTTTAAGTTCTCAAAAATCTTTAGGGTGTTGGATCTTCATTCATTCAAATTTATTTGGTCTTGTAAGTGTTTCTTCTATTTCAAAATATTTGTATTATGTATCTTTCATAAATGACTATTCTAGAAAGACATGAGTGTATTTCCTTAAAAATAAATCTGAAGTCTTCAGTAATTGGAGAGATTTTAATGCTCTTATATAAAATAGGAAGAAGGGTATAAGGACCTTGAAAAATAAAATCATGTAGAGGGTTTAAATGATTATGCTCTTGAGTTTCATTTATGTAAACATTGCATATATGATAAACAAAACATCGTTCAATTTTACTTTAAGTACTAAAAAATCTTTAGGGTGTTGGATCTAATTCATTCAAATATATTTGGTCTTGTAAGTGTTTCTTCTATTTCAAAATATTTTTATTATGTATCTTTCATAAATGACTATTCTAGAAAGACATTAGTGTATTTCCTTAAAAGTAAATCTTAAGTCTTCAATAATTTGAGAGATTTTGAAGCTCTTATATCAAACTAATAGGAAGATTAAAGTTCTGAGAATTGAAAATGACAGTGAGTTTTGTTTAGAAAATTTTGTAAGGAGCATGGGCTAGAGAGACATAAGACAACTCCATATACCCCTCAACAGAATGGAGTTACAAAGAGAATGAACAAAACACCAATGGAGAGGGCTAAGAGTGTGCTTAGTGGAGAAAGCTTGTAGTAGAAGTTCTATGTAAAATTAGTTGCTAGAGATTGTTACCTAGTTAACAAGTCCTCTCCATCAGCTTTTGTGGATAAGACACCTATGGAGACTTGGACAAACAAAAAACAGCTTTTGTGGATAAGACACCTATGGAGGCTTGGACAAACAAAACACCCTTGTTGCAGCATCTTCATGTTTTTGGTTGTGAGGCACATGCTCATGTGCCTAAGGAGAAGTGCTCAAAGTTGGAGAACAAGGAAATTAAGTGTATCTTCATTAGCTATTGTGTTGGTGTGAAAGAGTACAAGCTTTAGGATCCTATAGCCGAGAGAATTTTGTACAACAGAAATGTTGAATTCAAAAAGATTAAGCCTTCTCCTACAGTTTTGCAATTGAAAGAAGATTAGAAGAAACATATGGTTCAGCTACCCCCAAAGACCAAGAAGGTTGAACTAGAAGCTTGTGAAAGACCTAAAAAGGAGGAGAGCTTAGATAGTTCAAAACTTCAAACAATTTTGAAGAGGAGGTGGAACCTCCATCTCAGCTATTGAGGAGGTCCACTCAATAGAGAAAGCAACCAAACATGTATACTCCTAATTGGAGATGTACTTTTGCTTTGATTACTAATACTAATGAACTTAGAACTGATGTGGGTGACTCTGAGTACTAGAGAGTGGCTATGGATGAGGAAATGACTACATTGAAGACGAATGACACATGAGACTTGATACCATTGCTAGAAGGAAGAAAGCCTATTGGATGTAAATGGGCATTCAAGAATAAGATCAGTTTAAATGGTGGTGTTGAAAAATAGAAGACAAGATTGGTTGCAAAAGGATATTCCCAAGTTGAAAAAAAAACTTTGGTGAGATTTTTTCCCTGTTGCAATTCTGACATCTATCAAGTTTTTGTAAGAAATAGCAGCTTTTGATTTAGCAATAGAACAGATGGATGTGAAGACAACATTTCTATATGGTGACTTGGAAGAAAAGATTTACATGACACAGCCAAAGCACTATGTTGTTAAAGGCAAGGAGTCTTTAGTTTGTAGATTGAAAAAAATCTATGTATGGTCTCAAACAGTCTCCTAGAACGTGGTACTAATTTCTTCAATCCAAATTGGGTACTAATTTCTTCAATCCAAATTGGATAACCATGTTTAGTAAAAAATAGACAATGATCAATTGCTTTTTATTTGAGTACATAGATGATATGTTGTTTTTTTAGTAACAATAAGGATGTGATTTGTGATTTGAAGTCTCAACTTTCAACATAGTTTGACATGAAGGACTTGAGGGTTGCAAAGTATATTTTGGGTATGAAGATTAGAAGAGATAGAGTGAGCATTAAACTTTAGTTGGGCTATGGTAAATATATAAATTTCATACTACAGCACTTCAACGTGACAAATTGCAAACCATTGAGTGTTCCTATTTCCATGGGAACTAAGCTTTCAGTGGAGCAATGTCCAATGACACCCACAGAGATTGAGGATATGGCCAATGTTCCTTACATCGAATTTGACGTATGTTATGGTCTATATTGGACTAGACATTGCCCCAAGTAGTGGGTCTCGAGTCACTTTATGTCTAATCCCAAACAAGAGCATTAGGATGGAGTTAAAAGGGTCTATAGGATACCTACGAGGACTTCATTCGTTATCATAGTGATTCTACAGGGGACTAACACTTAGTGGATACTTGTGGATTCAAATCGGGTAGATGTCAATAGCAAAATATCCACTAGTGGATATGTGTTCAGTTTATTTGGTGGTACTATTAGTTGGATGAGAAAGCAATAGGTTGTGGTCACTTTGTCCACTATAGAGGTTGAATACATGCCAACTACTCATGCCTATAAGGAGGCCATCTAGCTTAAGAGACTGTGTTCAGATGTGGGGCTCAATCAAGTAACTATTAGAGTTCTTTGTGATAATAAGAGTGCCATATGTTTGGCAAAGAATCAAATAGATGTCTAGTACCATTTTGTTCGTGACATGGTAGAGAATGAGAAGGTTATGCTACAGAAAGTTGACACTTTGAAGAATGTTGCAAATACATTGACAAAGTCAGTCAACATAAAAAGTTCAAGTGGTGTGGTGAGTTTATAGGCCTCACGGCCCCTAGCAAATAGTTGATGGTGTTGATATTCCCTTTGCTCTTGCAAGGTGGTTGACAAGTGGGAGGAAATTAGGAAATGCGTCTTAACATTGCATCCTAATGCTAAGAACCCAAAAAAATGCAAATTATTGGGCTGCAAGGGTCAATTTTTACTCAATAAAATGTTGAAGCAAGCCTTGACCAAAGCAAGTTGGTTACAGTGACATGGACCTCTTTGAGCTCTTCAATTGAAAAAAAATGGCTCAATTGGTTTATTGGATCAAAATTTATGGCCTCCAGAAGTTGGGCCTTGCACATCAAAAATGTAAGAGCATCTATGACACATAAGAGAGTGGTATAAGAGAGTGGTAAGAGGTAGTTACACTAGTAGATCAGCTTGTGATGCATGTTATGACACGTCATAAAGCATCTTTGAACAGAGATAATGGAGCCAAAATGGAGCGGCCCAAGTTGGTGAGTGGTTTACGATGAGCTTATGACAAGTGGAAGAAATATGCTATTGTTATCCTATGGACTTATCTTGGGATTTGGACATTGAATTTTTAACTAAAGATTTGGGTACCATATTTTGGGCGGTTTTAGCTCATGGTTTCCTAATTATCAATTGATCATTTCATGTATTGCTTCTCCTATTTATTGGGAGCTTAAGATGGAGGTTTTATAGGGAGTTTTGTAGGTATTGTTATGTGGTCAAAATTGCTCATATCTCTTGTTGGTAATACTCTAAAGATCAATTATTATACAATACATTGAATTTCTTTTGAGTGAGGCTTTTCTCCCAAAAGGGTTTTCTCTACATATAAATCACTAAGTATGGTATATTGCTTTTGTGTTTATTTCCTTGTAATTGTATGATTAATTTTATTTTGCACATACGTCCTCTCATAGATTAGTGTATGAAGCATATTATGCACCTCTGCTTCCTTTCATGCACCGGCCCATTTAAACTAACATACTTATGATGCCAAATATCAAAATAAGTCTATAAGTATGATACAAAGATTCCACAGGCTTGTATAAACATAAAATCAAACACCTCTTAAAGTCACATCTCCAGTCATTATCTCGCTTTACATGTCAGCAACCTCCGTCAATGTATGATAGATTATGCTAATGAAATTTACTGATGAAGTTTTTCCCTGTATCCTAGAGAACATGCATCGGAACTTGTGTTACACATTGAAGGAAATGAGCATATGACCAAGTTTTGGAATATCGAAAGAAACATTAAGAAATTTGAAAGACATTACAATCAGGCTTTGTGGACCACTATCGAAGCCATCATAGAAAATGTCCATACTATTAATAGAAGGGCGCCTTTTACAGAGAACTAAGCATTGATTGCAATAATTTAGAGATATGTCATTACAAATATGAATGTTGCAGTCCTACATCAGTTCCCTGCATATTTAAACTATTGATCCGATTAACTGGTAGCCATTTTCGCTGGCTAATAAGACTGGAGGCAGGCAACTTTATTCTCCACCTATCGCTGGTAATTATTAATACAATATTTACACTTACCTATAATTCAAAACAAAGAAAAATAAAGCTCAACAGAGAGCTGTGAACAGATAACGAAGTATACATTGAATCAAATTATGTGAACATTGATGATTTTTGAGAAATAGAGAAGCATAGTCATCCATCCAGCTACAGTTACACATCTCTATAGCTGAAAAACATAATAAATTTTGGAAGGCACAAATGTAGCATATACAAGTCAAGGAAGTAGGCATGCTTAGCTTTCATAGGCCCTGATAACTTCCTGTACGTCCATTTCATCATCCACTGTTATTTGTTGTTTCTCAATGATGTCTTCTGCATCATCTGCTAAATTTCCATCCTCCTCCTTGACATTGCCACAGCCACCTAAACATTTTCCCACGTAAATACTCTCTTCCCTGTCATAATCACCTCTGAGATCAAGCTCAGCACCATCTGTAGCTTCATCATCATCCAAATTAATATAAGCTACTTTAACTCTCTGCCGCCTCCTCTCACCCATTAGCTTTTCAACCTTCTCCTTCCATAGTACAAGTGGACTCTTTTCGATCAGTTCAGAACCTTCATATGCAGTTGTCAAAAACACATGAAATCTCTTCCCCTTCTCTGAGACATAGAAGATTCCAAAATACCGAAGAAGAAGTCTCATTAACTTCTGAGGCAACCTAAACTCCTTATGAAAATGCGTTAGATGATCTGCAATCAACCTCTTCTCTAAAGTAAAACTTAGAATCTCATGCAAAACAGCAACAGCTCGCTTTTCAAACTCTTTCGATCCAGGGATCAAGTCACTAGGATCTGCGTAAGGAGATAAATATGGCAATTCTTGGAAAATCTGGATTGCTGTATCAGGTATCTTACGCCTTGGGTAATGTGAGGGCCACCTGAGTGGAAAGGGTACAGTCAACAAACCTGGAGATAAATTTCCTTTTCTATGAACAGCAAGCTGCTCTGTATTTTCATTTGATTTCCTCTCCAACTCTGTGACGGCCAAGGCAGGATCCCATGATGTAAGCTTCAAGTATAGGACATCGTCATCTTTCTTGACCACTCTGAAAATTTTTGGAAACTTGTAAATCCAATCATTCCTAAAATCATCTGGTAGAGCAAATTCCCGCTTAAAATGGACTAACTTATCAATTGGCAGGGTTTTATCCACAGACATCATCAAGAACCTTCTGATGTAATTAACTGCTGTGCTTTCGTACTCTTTCTTGAGCCTCCTTTCTTCCTCAAGTAATCTCTCAGCTTCTGTAGTAAACCCACACCATGTAACCCCACGTCTGTCTGTGTATAACTCGAATATCTTGGGATATCTTCTTAAAAACAAAGGAATCCTGTCATTACTGGTGATATTAAGTCGGGTTCTATAAAATGCAAGGTTAGCCAATGTAATGACTTGCTCTGGCTCATACTTCAAAATCTCCATAAGCATTAACACCCTTGAAAGCGGTCCTTGTCTTTTCATCACCTTCTCAAAAGCAGCTTCTTTCTTTTTCTTACTCCTATCCCGCACCCTTCGGCTTTTCATAAATCGTTTCTGGCAATGCCAAGTATCATGCATCGATGGATTCCTCATATGTTCAACACTGACGAGAGTTGAAGAACCTAGAACGTATTTGCAATCTGCTGCAGCTGACGCAGCAGAGACATCCACATATTGAATTGCAAACAAAAACTTTTGCATCACCTTCCTTAATGCCATTACAAAATTGAGAGTGCAGCAAGAGCAGTAACATTTGCATATAGTATTGCAAATAAAAATTGTTGTATTGCCTTCCTTGATACCATTACAGAATTGACAGTTCAGGACTTCTCAAATATGTGAAGATCATATTGATCAAAGGGTTTATTTTCAAAGTCTGTCGAATTTTCATATCCAAACAGACTCCCTCAAACTTCAATAGCAGAATAGATGATACGAAATGCCTCTTTTAAGAGGAACGGAGTGGACAGAATGCCACTCAGTTGTCCTTCAGCTAAGGACGCATCCATGCTATCAAATTCACCCAGGACTTGCACCTAATCTCATCAACATCCATCGAGGCTAGAATAATAAATCCAGACAATGTATTTTGACTAGGGTTTCCCTGGATTTTAGGGTTTATACAAATTCAAATTATATTGCATTTTCTAAGGTCCATTCAAGGTATTGGGGTTTAGGGTTTATCCAAATGCAAATTATATTTCCTTTGTACATTAAAGATATTGAATTTGCTCCGGGTGTTCATAAAAAATTGAGCACTGCAGCCTTCCTTAATGTTATTGCTCAAGGTTTATTCTGACACCAAATGTGTTCTTTTCTTTTCGTCGCAGGGGTTAGGGTTTAAAACTAGGGGAGAAGGCCCAGTAGTCGTGAACCCTAACTTCGCGCTTCTAATTATCCTACTTCGAAATTTCAAATCACTCCCAATTTTTTACAGCAGCTTACTTGGCAAGTTCTCTGCTTATAACTAAGGTTTCAGGGCCACATCATCAAATATGATGCCACATCAGCATGCGTTTTTGTCAAGGTGTCCAAAAAGGCCCCAAAAAATAGTGAGACCAATTCTCATGCATTACATCATGAGTAGTTGAGCGCTGATGTGGTATCACATGATTGGTTGTTTTTTAGATCAAAAGCATACATTTTGTTTAATTATGGGTAGTCAATTCACAACTACTAGACATTATATAAACGACTATTGGGTATTATATGTACGATTGGGTGCACGACTATTGGACCCCGCACGACTATTGGGCCCTCTCCCCTAACATAAATTCGTGTTTTTCATAAATTGAAAGCAAGGAAGAATTTTGCACAGACGTACCACGAAAAATTGTGCACTGACGCCTAGTTTGATCTGCACACGTAATTTAATCGATCTTCTGCACTTTGCTTAGACCCTCCTAATTTTGTAGATTTTGGAAAATAAAAAATAAATTGCAATGAAATTACTTTTTTTTTTCACGGGGCTTTTGAGCTTCGCTGGTATTATGTATACTTCCTTTCTTTATTTTATAATTAGTTTTATTACGTCCTACAATGGCATTTTGTGTGTTCAAAAAAACTCACTTAAATTAAAGAGAGCTCTTGTATTACGTAGAGAGACATCTTACAATAGTATTTTGTGTGTTTAGAAAAAATTCTACCTTAATTTAAGGAGAGCTCTTGAAATCATCACCCTTTATTTATTTTTATGTAAATCTTGATAATGCGTAATAAATAGAAATAAAGGAGAAGAGAGGAATTCGTCATAAGATTAAATCACAAGAAAATTTGTTTCCTATGTAATTGTTTTTTTGGTAACTGTTTATCTCCATTTAGGTTTTTTTTTGCTTTTCTTGTTTTGTTGTGTTTTCTGAAAATGGTCCAAAACGCTCCATTTACTATATTCAATATGTTTTTTTCTATTCATCAATGGGGAAAGCACATATTTGTGTAGTGTTTGAAGTGGAAAATATGATTACGGAATAATGTAAGTTGGTGTTTGAAGTCTACCATTGAAAGGAAAAAGAGGATCAGATGTGTACAATCAGAGATTTGGGAACTTGGCTAATCTTTAATACAGAGTTTGAATGAATTCGTGGAGTGTAGTTCTAACATTCAAAGAATTGTTATTGATATATCAAAAGATTATGTTGGCTTTGGATTTTGTTAAATTTAGACCTAGAGATGGGTTTCAGTTTCCAACTCCAAATGTATCTATCATGCAAATGAAATCTTATTTCTTCTAATAAGCATGGAGATGGGTATGTGATTTTCACTAAAAGAAGTAATTGTTTTTTTGCATGAGTCCTCCTCTACTCAATATATTCTACAACAATACATAGCAGCCTCAAGAGGTGTGAAGTTCCAAAGTTTTGTTAGAAATGCCTATGCTATGGGAAAAGCATGAAGATGTTGGCATGTGAATACGAAACAACTACAAATTTGATGAAGAATAAAAATGCTTCTAAAGGTGCTTAGATTGGTGGATTTGTACTATGGCAAATGATGCCTAATATGTGGTATGTAGAGCTAGCAGTTGGAGGCAACAAAGTGCATGCAGGAAGCAATGGAAAGATAGTTTGGAGACACACACCATGGCTTGGTGCCCATGCGACAAAAGGGCTTATCAGTCCTTTGTGTAGAGCTTTTCAAGTTTAAAGTGTGGCCTTGTTTTTCTTTTGTTATACATATCTATCCTTATTGGATAGTTGGGGAAATGCATGTATTACTGTAGAATATGATACGAAATTTTGCATTAGTAGATTTCGAAGAGATAATGCAATTAATGGGCTAAGGGCTGAAATAGAATATTTCTCTCATATTTTGATAGATTTAGTTGTTTCCACAATGTCAATTTGTTGTTATGAAATTTGTATGGTGGAGGGTTTGATACAATTCATTATTATTTATGATTTTGGTGCTAAATCCACTCTTTTCATTGATTGTGGTTTGAGTGCATCAACTTTTGATAGATTACAAATATTTTATTTTTGCCTATTTAAAAGTTAAATTTGTAAAAGAGTTATCAACTTTGTATGATCCTTATCTTCAGTATTGGTTGTTTGTTGTTCTTCATTTGTCCAAAAGCTAGATTTGTTAGATTTGTTGATTACTTGTAATATCCAAGTGCTAAAATTTGGTATTTTGTTCAGGGCTTGGATCCAAGAACCACTGCAAGCATGTTTGCTAATGTGAGATGTATTGGGGAGAAGCAAATCAATGGAGAAGACTATTTTATTTTGAAGTTTTATGCAGATCCTTCAACCTTGAAGGCTCGAAGTAATGGCCCTACTGAGATCATAAGACATGTTCTCTTTGGCTATTTTAGCCAAAGAATTGGACTTCTTGTCCTTATGGAGGATTCTCATCTAACACGAATTCAATCTACTAGAACTGATGCTATTTATTGGGAAACCACCATAAATTCATTTCTTGAAGATTACAAATCTATGGATGGAATGATGATTGCCCATTCAGGCCAGTCTATTGTTACACTCTTTAGATTTGGAGAAACTGTAATGAGCCACACCAAAACTCGTATGGAGGAAGCTTGGACTATAGAAGTAGAATTCAATGTTCCTGGATTTTCCTTGGATTGCTTTATCCCTCCTGTCGACATTATGTGTGGTTCTATCAGTGAAGCCAACAAGTTGCCTCAAGAAGAAAGAGGCAAATCCATGGCTAGAAGCAACCGCAATAAGGTAGCTACACTAGAGAAACCCCAAGAGAAAGCAAATAATATCATTTGAAGAGTAGAAGTTTGAATGTCCCTTTTCATCTGTAATGAACCCTTCCATTTACACGAGCAATTAATTGAGACATTACTAATGTTTCCCAAAATATAGGTTATCTTTCAAGCCAATGCAACTTGCTTCAGAATGCCTAGGAAATCACATACAGAGTTTAAACCTTCATAGGATGTGTATTAGGGTTGTAAATGTTTATACTTTAAATGTAAAAGCTCTCCTTATATATATCGATCTTCGTATGGCCATGACAAGTTGAATGGTTTTAGGAAGCAATGCACTCTATCTGAGACATGTAACTCTTCTTGCTTACATCGACAAATAATAGCTCCTCAATTAATAGCTCTGCATGCAGCTTTAATTTTTATATGTTTGCTAAGCAAGCTTGGCATTTTTCAAAGTTTTGAAAGCTTTTTCCTCCCCCTTGGGCATAAATGTTCGTCATGTTATCAATATGTGAGGTACCAATAGTCTGGAGGAACTTGATTTGGGTGGATTTTTTTGTGCCCTATTTGTAAGTCTTGATTTGTATGGGATGTATAACAAATTAGTGGCCGGCTATGATTGTACTAATTTTAAAGAGTCACTAAAAAACTCTAAAAATATAAAAAAATTGACCCTCCAAACCATCAACGAATACAAGAGGTTAGCTCCAAGCATCTTGCTGGAAAATACTTTTACCATGTAAACAAATAGATGAATATGGAACAAGAGAGGAAGAGTGAGACAAATAGATAGAGGTAGAGATGAATATAGTACGAGAGAGGAAGAGGGAGAAAAATAGATAGAGATATAGAGAGAGGAAGAGGGAGAAATAAAGATAGAGAGAGATAGGGAGATAGAGGGGGAGAGATAGAGAGGGATAGATGGTGATGAAGAGATAAAGAGGAAGAGAGAGATATAGAGAGATATATATGGCGAGATAGAGTGATATAAAGATGGAGATATAAGGAGATATAAAGAGGGGGGAGAAAAAGAGAGAAAAAATAGAGATAAATAGAGAAAGACAAATAGAGATGGAGATGGAGATAGAAACAAGGGACATAGAGAGAGAGAGAGAGAGAGAGAGATAAATGGAAGAGAAAGACATAGATATAGAGATATATGGGAAGATAAAGGACAAAGAGGTTGATAGATAGATAGATAGGGAGAAGGAGGGATGGAGAGAGAGAGGGGAGGGAGAGATGGAGAAGATAGGGGAGAGAGAGAGGGAAGAAGGGGAGGGAGAGATATAAATATAGGGTGATATAGAGAGAGATAGAGATGGAGGAAAAGAGATAAAAATATAGGGAGATATATGTAGAGAAGGATATGGATAGAAAGAGATAGAGAGATGAGTAAGAGGGAGATCGAGTGAAATAAAGATAAAGATAGAAGAGATGGATGGAGAGATGGAGTGAATAAGATAAAGAATGAAGGAGGAGGGGGAGGGAAAGGATATATATGTATAGGGATAGAGATAGAGAAATAAATGTAGAGATATGGATAGAAAGAGATAGAGAGAGGAGTGAGAGAGAAGAAAGAGATAGAGGTAGACGTAATCAGGTATAGATAGAGAGGGGGAGGGAGAGAAAGGGAGATAGAAATAGAGAGGGAAAGAGTGAGAGAGAAAGGTGATAGAGGTAAGTAATAGAGAGGTATATAGAGTGAATTTTGATGACACTCTTATTGTATATGATAATATAATTCAATGAGATTAAATTATGATGTAAATAATAAAAATATTATTACAAAACACAGTATTAATATTAATGTCATTTTGGATTCCTACAATTGATATCTCTCAATGTTTTCTATATAGACTATGTGATAGGATAGATATGCTAGTTAATTATCAATCTTAGACATTTAATTTTAAAGGATAAAAGTGGAGATTTAGCCCAAAAAAATTGTTTTTTATTTATTTTGGTTTTGTCATTAAGTGTTATTTTCATGTTTAATTCATAGGATTTTAATGTATGATGTAACACTCCAAGTCACACATCTAGGACATTAGTCATAGAACATTTTTTTATAAAGAAAAACACCAATAACAAAGATACAACATCATGTTGTATTATGCCACAATGTGCACACAAGTGTCAAATGAAACACAATGACACAAGGACACTAACAACATGAACAACCTCACCATTGCTATAAGCAAGGTGGCACCAACGAAAGACTTACCAATCATGGGATGAAGTAACCAAGATGAACTTATGAGAGAGAGAGAGAATGACATCCAATGGATGATCAATTACTAACCCTTGATCATGCTCTCTCATGAAGACAATACAAGGGTAGGATGAGAAAATTTTCAACCTCGAATCCCCATCAAACCACACTTGAAGACACTAGCAACACCAAAGGAAACTTACACAAATGGCAGAATGAATAGGAGATATTACATCTCAACTAAATGGCACAACCATCTGTAATAACCCATTCTAATTATTACTTAATTCTATTATTACAAATGACTATAAATATTTAATTTTAAAAATGCATAACTAAGCAACTATTTTCAATCATAGTAACACATGTCTAATTAAAATGAGTCAAATATATATATATTCATTTCCAATGTCAATTACAATATCCAAGTTGGCTTGGATCATAGGGCCACAAAGTCAATACAATATACAATTTTACATCAAGATTACATCATAAACCCTCTGATGGAAGCATCCAAGGTTTCCTCTTGACGCTCACCTCCACTGGTGGACAAGAACATGGCTGAAGCGCTTTACCACCCAACCATGAAGCTTACGCTTCCTCGGTATTCTTTCTACTTGAAGAATGTCCGACCCTGCACAAAAAGTTTAGCAAGAGAACAATTTGCAAGGTGGAATATGGTGTGTGCCCAAACATCAACATGCATCTCTATTTATGATTTAGAAAAATGCAAGATCTACGCTAGGAATGGTAGAGAGTGTTATCACAAGTCCATACATACATAATGGGCTAATTTCTTGGCCAAGCATAAAAATTAAGTTGCAACAACAAACATTAGGTTTTGGATCAAGCAAAAACATATACTCTATGTTCCCCATTTTGACACCCATCTTGGAAGGTAACTTTCAACATCACAATTATTCCTTAGCAACCATCTACCCCCTAGCAGCATCTACTATGTGGTGCTCTAGTCTACTTAGGTGTTGTTGTTCTACTAAATAAAGAGGATAATTTTTACACAAATATCAAAGAAAATGTACTTCAGTCTACTTAATTCCTCTACTTAAACGATTTCAGAAAAATAATTCATGAGGATTTGTTCAATGCTTTATTCATTCAATTCATACACATTTCACATGATACTTTCAACAAAATTCAATGTTTATCAAAATGAATTAAATAAGTAACAAAAGAAGGTATGTCACAAGTATGTGTATGTATGTAGATGAAGGTCTATGTGCATACACATATATGTTCCAACTTAAGTTAATATATTTGTGCATACATTCCAAAACAAAAACTAGTATAACAAATTTCTTTCATTCAAAATATTGATACAGATTGTCATATTGTTGACAATAATACTAGACATGTAAATTTTCCTTTTCAAGGAAATAAGAACAAATTTGTTTGAATAGTTTTCACATAACAATGTTGTTTGTATCATAACAATGTTGTTTATATCAAAACAATGTTGTTTGTATCAAAACAATGTTGTTTGTATCTGTATACACCTAAAATTGGTCATCATCTTTAATTAAATAAATACTATCTATTTGATTAATATTTCGACTACGTATATGTAGACATCGAAAATATACTGATTGACGTCGGGCATTTGATCCTGACTTACTAACATCATTTCTTCTTGAATCATCCCTCGGTTTAACCATTTAATCAAATTCCCCTATCTGATTAAATTCATCAATAGTCCTCTCTTGATTAAATAAATCACTTTATCTAAATCAAGTCATCTCTTTTGTTAATTAAATCAATCCGTCTGATCTAATTATCCCTATTTAATTAAATAATCAATTTATTTGATTAAATTTCTAAGGTCTGTCCATTAAATTAAATAAATTAAAACCTTATTTGATTTAATCTAACACCATCCCTTTTAATTAAATAAATAAAAATCCTTATTTAATTAGCCTCTTATCATATTCCTCTCTTATTTGATTTAAATAAATCCATAAATCTAAATCAAATAAGTCACATCATCTAATCTCCTTTTAAATTAATTAACCCTTGCTTAATTTAACCTCATCTCATGTCACATCCTCTAGATAATGCAAGTTGCACATGAAAATAGATTTAATTCATTTATTAAATCTCTATTTTCCTCACAAGGCATCTTTTGGAATATTCTCTCAATTTGAATTCAAAAATTTCAAGTCAACATGTACATCCAATAAGGCAATAACTTCATCTTATATGTCCTTTGCCTTGAGCCAAGTGGCATTTATTGCATTTTCCCTTCCCTCTTGCATGTTATTTCAACAAATTTGAATTTTAAATATTGGCATTTATTGGCACAAACCCCAAATCTTGCACATCCATCATCCATTCATAGCTTGACAAGTGGCATCATATCATTAGATGAATGTTAGTCCCACATTGCTCAAATTTGGGCATTCATCCATCTTGAAATCCTATAAATAAAATGTTCATATCCTCATTTGATCATCCACAATCCAAGTAAAGTTACCATGCTCAAATATCTCTTGAAATTCATCCATTATCATTGAGTCATAGCTAGGTTTTGCAGATTTTTGGCTTGGAGTTCTCATTTTTCATCAAAGTGGATCAACATCATCTTCAACATTCAAAGCTTGCATCTTAGAAATTGGGAAAGGGCCAATTTTCACATCAAATTGGCACCAATTCCCCCATGGGATCATGAGTTTGCACATTTAAATTAGGATTCAATCTAGTTTTGTCATTTATATTGTGTTCTTCGTTATTTTCTTTCCTATTTTGAATTTGTAAATGGATTTCATGGGGAATCATTGTTTTGGCTTGCAATATCTAACTTGAGGTGTTTATTCTCCTTGTTTTGCAGGTACCAAGGTTGGGGTTCGCACAGTATAAATAAATTCTCAATTTATTTATATTGTTCATTTTCTAAATTCTCCAAATCTAAAACATATTCTTCTAAATTTATTAAATAAACAACTTTCCCTAAGCTTGTTTTATTTAATTAATCTCCACTAATCTCAATTAGGAATTAGAGCACATTTCTATAACTTTTTGTGTCACCTCACCAAGGTCACATGAAAATAAATAACTCTAATTTTTAATTAGAATTATCTTCAACTTGTTTTAAAAAGCACATGGCTCATTCCTCACACACTTCCACCAATTTTGGAGCACATGACTTAATCCTCCCACACTTCCACCAATTTTGGAAGCACATGGTCTTCTCTTCTCACACTTGAATCTTCCATCCAAATGTCATGTTGCCCATTGGTCAAGAGATTCTCCCATCCAAATGGCATGTTGTCTTTGGTCAAGGGTGTTAGTGTAATTAATTAATTATTACACTAGCATAAGTTAACTTAGGTCTTGCATTTAATTAATTAAGTCCTAGGTTGCATTTATTAGATAAATCATTAATAATGGGGTAATTCCCCTTTCCATGTTTGTAGGGATAAGATTCCTTCTAGAAGATGAGTTGTCCTTCTAGAACTTATCTCAATATTTTATTATTTCCTAGGTAGGGTTCACATGTTAACACATGTTAGATCATGACACATGGCAACATCATATTGCGTCTTGCATTTCTCTCATGCCTATATATTCAAGGCATTTGTACATTTGTAATCATCTAATATATTATATTCTAGATCAATAGCAATCTCCATTTGCATGCCCTTAGTTGCAACACTTTCTGTGTGGTTGAATTTCTCCTTGGCAAAGGTCCTCTTGAAGGTTGTAGCTTCAAGGACATTGTGCATCCATCATTTCAACATGGTATCAGAGCCATTCCATTGAGAGTTCATCCCAAGATCAAGAAAGTTGGGCTCGTGAGATTCATTGCAGGCTTGAAGGTTCCTATTGCAGGCTACTTGACTCCACCCATGGACCAAGCTAATTTCTGGAGTAGATAAAGTCAGATCCAAGCTCGCCATTGTCTTCATAAGGCCTTGAAACTGTAGGATCGCCTGTTCATTCACCAAATTTGGACACATCAACCCAGGAGCCATCAAAGGTATTTTTGGGTTTGCAAAATCAACCGTACTATCCGTACAATTTGCAGTAAAAAATCACCTCGGTTAGTTGTCCTCTGAGGCAAAATTTTTTTATCCACAGGCCATTTTTCATTTTAGAAAAATCAAGGCTTTTTTTCTATAATTTGGCAAAAAAAAAATATTTGGGTATTTTCTATAGTTTGCAGAATTTTTTTTTTGAGCAACCACTAATTTATTCATAGTCGGCATCAAGGAATTTGTTTTTTTAATTCTCAGCTATATATTTTAATCACCGTCGACATGTGATATATATTTTGCACATATATTTTTAAATATTCAATTGACATTTAAATTTTGAATTGCCAATATTTGGCAATATTTAAAATTTTTTGATTATCGAAGTTTGCAGATTCTCCGTCAGCTATATTTAAATATGCAAGGAAGGTACTGTTGGCCACATTGAATTCAATCTGCAGAGGGTACTTGGCCTTGTTATCCCACTTGGGGGCACGTCACATCTTCGTTTGTTGGCCCCTGTGACCATGCACCATCCCGTCCGGTGTCATCAGCTTCCGCCGATGCCCTGTGCCAATCGACTTATCATTGTTGGCGCCCACAGATTCCAACTCTTGCTGGTGTATGGATGGTCTTTCCCTATCGCCGATGATCCATTCGCCGAGACCAGACTGCCTCGACCTGCAGTTCTATCCGAAACCGAGGGCTTTGCTCAAGGGGTTGTGTCGCCCAAAAAAAAACCCTTCGCCCATGATCTGCTCTAGGAGGGAGCACTTTTTTTTCCAACTCAAGCGCCAAGGCCACATCCAAGATTGAGAGCTAAGCCTAGAGGGGCTTATTTTTTGCCCCATTTTAGCCTGCAGAGTGCCTCATCTAGGCATTTTTTCATAACTTTTACCCATAGTATCAAAATTCAGCAAACTAGATATCATGATATTGCTATCAGGATTCAACTAGATATCGTCGGAAAGAGAATTTGATCTACTTTCCAGTGGTGACATCCATTCTATAGAATTTTTCTCGTAGAAAAATATATAGTCAATTGAAGTCAAAACCCTAATTTAGACATAAAGGCTCATATCTTCTCATCAGAATGTCAAATTTTAGTGTTTCCATTGGCATCAGGAAGGTGATTCAGAGCCTTTTTCATCAGTCCATTCACTTTGATCAGTTTTAGCTCCAGGTACTCTTGCATTAGATTTTTTCAAGTTGGTGCATTTGTTCAATAACTTGGATATCCTAAAGCTTGGGAAAATAATTTTTGATTAAGGTGGCATCACTTCAGTTGCACATCAGTTTTGGAAGTCTTTATTTGTTGTTGAAGGTCAGTGTCTATATTTTGGAGAAATCATATAGTACATTATGGGGCTTGCATATACTCCTTCTTTGACTATGTTGCACAAGGGAAACTATGAACAATGGCAAGATGGGATCAACCACCATCTCAAATCACTTGATCTATTGCCACATTTGTATGGTATAGTTCCTCATCCAAGTGAAGGTATTCATGAATTTGCTTGGAGTTGTAGCAGGTACATTGTCTTGGAGATCATTGCTATGCAAGTTGATTGTGATGTTTTGAGTTCCATTGATCATTGTGATTGTCCTCATATCCTTTGGACTAAGCTTTGGGAGATATATGGAGGTTTAGATACTCCACCCTTCCCCGATGGTCATGATTCAAAATGTCATTCCTCATATTAGGTATCCCATGATGATATTGTTATGCAGGAGGTTGATTGCTTTGAATCTTCCAAAGAGGTTGACAAGGTTTCTTCAGATGCTTCTTCTCCATCAGAGGCAGTTGGTATCCCTTCACATTCAATGATTCCTTATCCAAATTCATTAATTGAGGCTTCCATCATCATCATTCATCAGGACACATTTAGTTTTCTAGACTTGACATCACATGATGGCTTTATTTCAGGTATCACTAACTTGGCTACTTCTATAGGTTTGGAGGACATTCTTGAGGGGATATCACTCCTCTATTCAGATCTAACTTTGGAGAGTTTTATTGAGTCTCCTTATCCTTTTGCCTCAACCTTGATTAAGGATCCTGAGACTATCTTGGAGGCACTTGGTTCCTCTTTAGAGATTTCATCTATGAGACTTCTTCCCTCTCATTTCATCCAGGAGTTGGAGTTTCTTCAACATCTTCCATTGGATTTACTTCTTCCTAGCGGGAGACATGTGGTTTGGACACCTTTGTTACTTCAAACTTCTTTCAATGGTTTTGAGGACACTTCATTCCAGGGTGGAAATCTAGTCTCCATCACATTTGTTGCATTGGAGTCTTTGAATCCAGTTTGGCATCAGTTTCCACTTCATCCTGGTTTGTCACCCTCTTCATTGATTGTGGCATATTCATCTTCAAGCAAGGAGACACACGAGCAGTTTTCAAAGACATCATCACCCATTTTCATCCTCCTTTCCTACAATTCCTATCCAGAATGGGAAGTATCTCTACACTTGCACGTGGTTTTTTTTCTTTCGAAAGGGTGACAAGTTGTTTGTCGACATTGGATCTTGTTTTGTCTTCAAACACTTACCATTTTTGTAGGTGATCACATCTTCTGGGGGGGCTATATAGTCTCTCTCTTTCCTCCCTATGGGGGGGCTATTGATTGCAATATATCCATGTGATGGATTGTTGTACTTGGGGGTTATTTGGGAGTCCTCCATCCTTCCCATCCTTTCTCACTTTTCTATATTTCCATCTCCTTTTTGGAGAGGGGTTTTGTCCCCACTGGGTTTTCCCCTTTTTCTCTGGTTGTGGGAGATTAGTTGCATCTTTCATTTTCATCATGTAAATGGGTACCTAACATGGCCTCGTAGTCGGGACCCATCCTATCATCTTTGCACAATCATTGCATTTTTCTCCCTAAGTTACACTTATGGGGGGTGTTAGTGTAATTAATTAATTATTACACTAGCATAAGTTAACTTAGGTCTTGCATTTATCAGATAAATAATTAATAATGGGGTAATTCCCCTTTCCATGTTTGTAGGGATAAGATTCCTTCTAGAAGATAATTTGTCCTTCTAGAACTTATCTCAATACTTTATCATTTCCTAGGTAGGGTTCACATGTTGTCACATGTTGTTAGATCATGACACATGGCAACATCATATTGCATCTTAAATTTCTCTCATGCCTATATATTCAAGGAATTTGTGCATTTGTAATCATCTAATATCTTATATTCTAGATCAATAGAAATCTCCATTTGCATGCCCTTAGTTGCAACACTTTCTGTGTGGTTGAATTTCTCCTTGGAAAAGGTCCTCTTGAAGGTTGCAGCTTCAGGGACATTGTGCATCCATCATTTCAACAAAGGGGACAACATCCTGATTCTCTTCATCATCACCATCCATTTTTCTTATTCGAATTTGGACCGTCGATTATTGCTACCTCACTATATGCTTGGAAAAGGCTATAAATACAACCCTTGGGTATTGTATTTTGCATCCACATTTGAAGTAAAGTTATCATGCAGGTTTATCATTGGAGCTTGGATCATTTTGGAGTCTTATAGCTAGTATTTACATCATTTTTTGCTTTGCATTTACATCTTAGCTTTAAATCTTGCTTCATAGTTGCATTTTATCATCCATCTTGCATCATAGTTGCATAATTTTTGATTAGTTCATTTTTAGTTTGCATTTGAGCATATGTAGAATCATATATAGATCATTCTAGTTCAATACCATAGTATCCACCTCCACTTGTCCATTCATCATAAACATCAACATCCATTCATCATAGTATCCATTATCCTTTCCATCGTATGGTTGCATGTAGGAGCATAGTTGGCTTGCATGTTGAATACTAATCTCGTTTCTTAAGTGTCATTCTAATAGCCTTTGTGCACATAGAAATATGAGGGCCAAAAGGTTAAAAGAATCATTAAGAATAGAGGACAATGAGACGTTTTTGAAAGATTCGTTAAATTTCAATTTAGAATAGTTTACTTTGCTTTGAATCTTTGAATGTAAATCGTTTTATTAAGGTTTGTGTTGATACTAATTTTGCACATTTCACACACACAAAAAATGGTGCCCACCGTGGGGCCTTGCCCCGTTTATTACTAACATGCTTGAAATTTTATGTTTACAGGTTCGAATGTGAGCCTTTTGGAGCCTCTTGGAGCCTTTTGCACCTGTTCTAGTGCCTATTGTCTCTGTTAATTGTCTCTGTTTTGACACCTTTTTCTTCTAGATTGGCGCTTTTTCTCTGTTTTAGCACTTTTATAGTCAATATTAAAATGGTCGTATCTTGGTCATACAAAGGTCTTTTTCAGAGCTTTTTTTTAAATGGGGTAGAATTTCATAAGCTATGCAATGGTGTAGGTGTTTCTCAAATTTTGTCTCTATTTTGGTGCCTTTTGTCTCTATTTTGACACCTTTTGTCTCTGTTTTGGCACCTTTTGCATCATTTTGGCACCTCCTATCCCTATTTTGGCACCTTTTGTCTCTATTTTGACGCCTTTTGTCTTTGTTTGGGCACCTTTTGCACATTTTGTGATGCCTTTTGTCTTTGTTTTGGCACCTTTTGCAATTTCTGAAGGCTAATACTTTGTCTTGTTGTTTTGCAAGATTCCCAAAAATGCTTGTCAAAGACATTCTTATCAAACTACTAACATATTGCAGGGGTTGGAAGTGATCTACTTGTTTCCTTTTGGTTAAGTTAGGAAAATAGCTTAATTAAAAGGTCAATGAACACCATGTTTCTATTGAGATTATGGATGTACAGGGTCCCTGAAGCTGCAGTCTTCAATGGAGGACCTTTGCCAGGAAAGATAATCAACCACACAGAAAGTGTTGCAACTAGGCATGCACAATGGAGATTCTATTATTGATCTACACTATGAGATTGGATTTGATGATTACAAATGTACAAAATGCTTGATTATATAGGCAAAAGAGAAAACCTAAGATGCATGAGATGTTTCCATGTGTCATGATCTAACAACATGTGACATCATGTGAACCCTATCTAGGAAATTATTAAATGTTGAGATAAGTTCTAGAAGGACAACTCATCTTCTAGAAGGAATCTTATCCCTACAAACATGGAAGGGGACATTACCCTATTATTAAATGATTTATTAAAAATGCAACCTATGACTAAATGATATATGACCTAAGTTAACTTATGCTAGTGTAATAAATAATTAATTACACTAACACCCCCCATAAGTTCAACTTAGGGAGTAAAATGCAATAATTATGTAAAGATGATGATGATGGGTCCTTGCTACGAGGCCATGTTAGGTACCCATGTACATGATGAGGATGCAAAAAATCTCCCACAACCAGAGAAAAGGGGAAAACCCAGTGGGAACAAAACCCCTCTCCAAAAAGAAGATGAAAAAGAAAAAATGTGAGATAGGATGGGAAGGATGGAGGACTCCCAAATACCCCCAAGTACACCATCTATCACATGGATACAATACAATAGCCCCACCATAGGGAGGAAAGAGAGAGACTATATAGCCCCCCTAGAACATGAGATCACCTACAAAAATGGTAAGTGTTTGAAGACAAAACAGGATCCAATGTTGACAAACAACTTGTCTCCCTTTTGAAAGAAACAAAACCAAGTGCACGTGTAGAGATGCTTCCCATTCCGGATAGGAATTGAAGGAAGGAAGGATGAATGTGGATCCCAATGATGTCGCTGAACTCTGCTCAAATGTCTCCTTTCCTGAAGATGAAGATGCCACAATCAATGAAGAGGGTGACAAACTAGGACGATGCAAAAACTGATGCTAAACAATATCCAAAGACTGAGATGTGATGAATATGATGGAGACTTGATAGCCCCCCCTGAATGAAGTGTCCTCAAAACCACTGAAAGAAGTCTGAAGCAACAAATGTGTCCAAACCACAAGTCTCCCACTAGGAAGAAGAAAATCCAATGGTAGAAGCTGAAGAAACCTCAAATCCTGAATGGAATGATAGGGAAGAAGTCTCATACATGAAATTTCTAAAGAGAAACTAAGTGTCTCCAAGATAGTCTCTGGATCCCCAATCAAGGTTGAGACAAAGGCATGTGGAGATTCAAGAAAAATCTCCAAAGCCAGATTTGAATAGGGGAGTGATATCCCCTCAAGAATGTCCTCCAAACCTGTAGAAGTAGCCAAGTCATTGATACCTGAAACGAAGCCATCTTGTGATGTAAAGTCTAGAAAATTGCACATGTCCTGATGAATGATGATGGTGGAAGCCTCAATCAATGAATCTGGACAAGGAATCACTGAATGTGAAGGGATACCAACTGTCTTTAATGGAGAAGAAGCACCTGAAGGAACCTTGTCAACCTCTTTGTAAGATTCAAGGAAATCAACTTCTTGCACAACAATATCATCATGGGGTACTTGATCTGAGGAATGACATTCTGAATCATGACCATCGGGGAATGGTGGAGTATTTGAATCTCCATATATCTCCCAAAGCTTAGCCCAAAGGATGTGAGGACAGTCACAATGATCAATAAAATTCAAAACATCACAATCAACTTGCATAGCAATGATCTCCAAGATAGTGTATCTACTGCAACTCCAAGCAAGTTCATGAACACCTTCACTTGGATGGGGAACTATACCATACAGATGAGGCAATGGATCAAGTGATTGGAGATGGTGGCTGATCCCATCTCACCATTGCTTATAATTACCCTTATGCAACATAGTCAGAGGAGAGAATGGAAGCCCCATAATGAACTTTCTCCAAAACAACAAAGCCATATGACCTTCAACAACAAATAGAAGCTTCCAAATATGATGTGCAACTGAAGTGATGCTACTTGGATCAAAATATATTTTCCCAAGCTTCAGGATGTCCAAGTTATGGAACAAATGCACCAAACTGAAAAATCAATGCAAGAGTACTTAGAGCTAAAACTGATCAAGGGGGTTTGGATTGATGAAAAAATCTCTGAAAATACTTCCCGATGCCGCTGGAATCACTAAAATCCGATGAGCGGTTGTGAAGATATGAGCCTTTATGTCTAAATTAGGGTTTTGTCTTCAGTTGGCTGTAGAATTTTTTGCAAGAAAAATTCTGTAGAACAGATTACACCACTGGAAAGTAGACAAAATTCCCTTTTTGATGGTATCTGGTTTTCCAAATTTTGATACCCTGGGTGAAAGTTATGATAAAACTAAAAGAATTCCTATATTAGGCACTTCGCAAGCTAATTAGGAGAAAAAAATAAGCCCCTCCGGGCTTAGCTCTCAGTCCTTGATGTGACCTTGGCACTATTTGAGGCAAAAAAATAGCTCCCTCCTAGAGCGACGATCTTGGGTGGAGCTTCTTTTGGAGTTTGGTGGTGCCACTTTGGATGTTTAGCGGAGCCCGTGGACTTGAATATAACCATCCGTGTAGAGAATAGGGGTTGGCACTAGATGAAACCACAACAGGTGATACAGCGGTCGGTAGAAGATTCCCACGTTCGGCAGGAGAAGTTCACTGGGCCCAACGTCGATGAAATGAACGCCAATGATGCAGACAATGGATTTTCAACAGGTTGGCGAGAGTTGAGTTGATGGCCTCGGCGACTGGTGGATCATATGCCGTCAGAGAATGAGGAGAACAGGCCGACAAGACCGATGATGACGTCCGGTCAAACCACAGACAAAGGTACATCAGACGCAAAAAAACTCTATAGACCTTTAATGAAAGTCGACCCTAGTATACATTTTTTTGAATATTGCTTTAAAAGCAATTCAAAAAAGAATTGAATGTCAATGATTTAAAATATATCTGTAGGAAAAGTATAAGAATGCTGACTATATAAAAATATAGATGTCGATAATTTTGAAAATATCAAACCCCATAATGCCGCTCGATATGCCGACCATATATTAATAATTGCAGTCGATGAAATTGTTTATTCTGCAACTATAGAAATGCCCACAAAATTTTTTTTGCCAAAAAAAAAATGCAAAAGCCCTAATTTTTTTTTTTGAAATAGAAATGGCCAGCGACTAAATTTTTTTGCCTCTTAGGACAACTGGCGGGATGGATATTTTTACTGCAAATTTGTATGGATTGTACCAGTTGATTTTGCAAACCCAAATACCTCTGATGGCTCTCGAGTTGATGTATTCGATTTTGATGATTGGACAGGTGATCCTAGGGTTTCAAGGCCTTCTGAAGATAATGGCGAGCTCATATTTGACTCTATCTACTTTAGAAATCAGCTTGGTCCTCGGGTGGAAACAAGTAGCTTGCAATGGAAACCTTCAAGGCTGCGAAGAATCTCGCACACCAACTTTCTTGATCAAGGGTTGACGTTTCACTAGACAAGCTCTAATACCATGTTGAGATTATGGATGCATAGGGTCCCTGAAGCTACAATCTTCAATGGAGGACCTTTTCCAGGAAAGATAATCAACCACACAAAAAGTGTTACAACTAGGTATGCATAATGGAGATTCTATTATTGATCTACATTATGAGATTGGATTTGATGATTACAAATGTACAAAATGCTTGATTATATAGGAAAAAGAGAAAACCTAAGATGCATGAGATGTTGCCATGTGTCATGATCTAACAACATGTGAACCCTATCTAGGAAATTATTAAATGTTGAGATAAGTTCTAGAAGGATAACTCATCTTCTAGAAGGAATCTTATCCCTACAAACATGGAAGGGGACATTACCCCATTATTAAATGATTTATTAAAAATGCAACCTAGGACTAAATAATATATGACCTAAGTTAACTTATGCTAGTGTAATAAATAATTAATTACACTACGAGTTTCCTTTTGGTTAAGTTAGGAACATAGCTTAATTAAAGGGTTAATGAACCCCATGTCTTTTGTGCTTGACGGATGGTAGGCATATGTTCCCTCCTTAACTGGGTGACCAAAAAGCTAGACCCATTCACTTTTCGTGTGCGAGTGTGAGTTGAGTATATCGCATGTGCTATCTCTTTATTCATGTGGAATAAAGATTGATTGAACTATGGGTATACTTGCTTGCTTTTGTTTATCTTATAGGGCTTGCCTTGTGGGAAAAAAGTAATCACCCAAGGGAACGACCCAACCGGTAACACGCTAAATCCAAGCACCTTCAAACCAATATATAAATGTGGATACTAGAACAAAGACCAGTATCACGAGGATAGTTCTGATGAGAAGGGAAGCAATGGTCTCTCGCCACATGGATTATCCCCCATGAACGAAATTCCTACATTAAAACCCTTGTTATAGTTTGGCCAAAAACCTTTATCTATTCTTTGGTGCAACAATGGTCATTGTGAATGCATCCACATTCTCACAATTTTTAGTAGAGATGAAAAATATGCCATGGGAGATTCATGGGTATTGATGCTTGGTTGCCTCAAGAAGTGAGTGTTGTGGAGGGGAGCCAGTGGGGTCAAACATCTAGTCATCTGCTAAGAATAAGTGCAGTTGGGGTAAAACCCATGTGGAATCCAAAAGAATATAGTCTTTCACAACCTTATGAGTGTACATTGCTTGATGTGTCTTTATCAAAGTGTTTTCAAAACAAAAAAAATATCACATATCGAAAGTGAAAACCCTGATTCAAGATTGCATTTAGTGAAACAACCAAGTCTCCCATTGGAAAATTAGAAAAAACTAGGCAAATTTTCAAGAAACTTTCAAAAAACCAAGTCTGCACCTATTCTGGTACCTTTTGTCTCTATTTTTGTGCCTTTTGCTCATTTTGTGGTGCCTTTTGCACATTCTGTGGCACCTTTTGTCTCTGTTTTGGCACCTTTTTCAAAACACAAAACAGTGACCTAGGTCCATCTCCTATCTGACAATTAGTCTTATCTTGGGAATCCTCATAAGTATTCAACCAATCCTTAGGTAAAACAAAGTCTAAATATGTGTGTTACCAAATGATTTCACGAAAGATCAAAATCCAGAAACCAAAGTCCAAACCTATTAGTCCAAAAGAACATCAAAAACGTCTCTCAACACTCTACAAATTTAGAGAGAGGTTGACCTTCAATTTATACCAAAGAGCTTGCAAGAACAATCCCAAATTATACATCTTTTACTATTGTCAAAATCCAAGACTTTTCCAAATATTTGAGTACCTTGTTTAGGAAGAACATTTACCTTCGGTTTCACAGTTTGAATTGAAATTTCAAAATTTTCTCAAGTCCAAGATCATTCCTTAGATACCTTAGAAGTCTAAACTTGTTAAAATTGACCTCAACAAGTGGAATTTTCCAACCTAAACCAAGATCTAACATCACAAAGTACCAACATCATCAAATTTATCATACCTTTGATTATTAAGCTTAGTTTCATCATTAGGATTTATCATCCTCTCATCATGAAACGAAGCTACGTAGTCACATCCAACTTAGTCTTATTATAATTTGTCATTCTATTTGGCTTAGTTGTAATCCTTGGTACTTTTCCAAAACCTAGATCAAAGTTTAGTCTAAACTATAACACTTGTATGCCCGTTCAAACAAGGTTACAAAAAAAAATCTCAAGGAAAAAGGACTTGAAAATCAAAACATTGAAACTCCAAACATTGAAATTTCAACCATTGAAACTCCGATCATTGAGACTCAAAACACCAAAACTCAAAATAGTGAAACGCAAAACACCATGGCGAAGGTTGAAGAGAATCCTTTTCATGGACTCAACAACAATGAAGGGGATGAAATAACCAAAGATGATATCCAAGATGCTAAACAAGATCCCAACTTCCACAAATGTTTGGAGAATATTTTCAAAAGAAATGGGGAAAAATACCTCCTTATGCTAGCCAAACAAGGTGCCAAATTGCTAGACGACTTTGATGTGAATCAATTGAAGGCACCACCCAACAAGCCCGAAAATTATCTTGAACAAGTAGTTTCTCTAACTCACCAAATGAAGAACCTTCAACAACAAATCGTTGATATGCAAAGGGGAACCTAAAAATGATACTTGATCCAAGCCATTTGTCCCTATCCATTTGATCAAGATATCCACCTGATACCCTTTCCCAAACATTGTGAATTCCCAAAGTATGAAAAATACAATGGTAAAACCGATCCGATAGACCATGTAATGGAATTTAGGACCATGAGTCTTGAATTTGCTTATGAGGAAACATATTTGATGATATTATTACCAAGAAGCTTAGGTGGACATTGTCTTGAATGGTTCTCCAAACTCACCCCACCAATTAACACCTTTGAGGAATTAGTCAACAAGTTCGTCACCCAATATTCTTACAACATCCAACATGACATTACTATGAAAGATCTTTGTAGCTTGAAACAAAAGAAGGGTGAATCGTTCCTTGTGTTCTTGCAAAAATGGAGAAGGTTATTTGCACGATATTCTCGTCCTGTACCCGAAAAGGAAAAGATAGAAATATTTATTGACAACTCAATGAAAAGATGAGTTATAGATTAGAATTCCAATGTCCCCCAACCTTCAAAAAATTGATTGAAAACATGATTAAAATTGAAGAGGCTTTAGTCAAGAGAGGATTCATCAAAATATACAATGAAAAAAACTCATCAAACTCCTCCAACAATTACAATAGTAGTGACAAACCCAAGTTTTGGCAACGCAACAAAAATGTTGGTAACAACGATGCTTCAGCTAAAACACAAAATAAAAAACCCTTATTCAATTTGAGAGCCGCTGCCACCAAAACTAATCAATATAAAAACCCAAGCAATAACAACTCTAAACCAACTTCAACCTCATACAAAATACCATTATCAAATCAAAGAAGGTTCACACCTTTGGGACAATCCTTAGAATCAACACTGAAAGAGCTTGTTGAAGCCAAGGTTATAACGTTACCAGAGGCACAAGATTATAACCCACAAGTTAAACCACCATGGTGGAATGATGCACATTTCTATGAATTTCATAGGAACAAAGGACATAAAACCAATGACTGCATACGACTGAAATATTTAGTGCAATATTTGATTGATAACAAGACAATATTTGTAGAGGGACCTCAAACAAACATTGATCATGGAGCGTTTAAGAACCCTCTACCAAACTATGAAAAGGGGGAATCCTTGTCAGCGAACACCAAAGGAAAGAATGTAAAATATGTCTATGATACTACTGTTCTTAACATTTTTGTTGTTGTAATCCAATCAATGATAAACAAAGCATTATACTAGCTGATTCGAAAGTTTTCCAATCCCAAGCTATGGTGGGACATGTAACCACACCTCATTGCCTATCATTTACTAAAAACGATGATGCATCACTCACCCATTCACATAATGCTCCACTTCATATTGAGGTTTTCATCCATAAATGTCTGGTCAAACATGTTCTAATAGATGGAGGGGTTGGTTTAAATATATGCTCTTTAAAGTTTATACATGCCTTGGGATATTCAAAAAATGTAATAGACTCCAGTAAAAATATTACCATGAAGGGATATGTTGCAGAAGAGCGCTTATCTAAAGGATCAGTTACTCTACCAATTAGAATTGGCCCTATGGTGAAAGATGTGGTTTTCCAAGTCCTTGATCTCCCCTTGACCTATAATATCCTCCTTGGAAGACCGTGGATACATGAAATGCAAGTAGTTTCCTCTACATACCATCAATGCTTGAAATTTTTGCACAATGGATTCAAAATTACAATACAAGGAGATCCTAATTCTTTCATGTCTGGCCATGATCAAAGTCCTAAAGCTGAAATCACCATCCCTAGAAATTGTGAAGCATCCTCCCCTCAAATAAATGTTGATCATGAAACCATCAAAACATCCACTCTAGTCACTACACTATCAAACCCCAAAGTCCAAATTCATGATCTAGGATGTGGAGAATACTGTCTGGATAAGTTGCTAATAAATGACACTGCTACTATTGTCGAGAAAGGTCAGACTTCCAACAATGATGTTGAGACTACTATAGAAGAAATGCAGAAAGATGACTGTGTTGGGATTGAAACCTTTTGGGATCCTGATGATACACCTACCCTTTCCATATCTAGCTGCACACTAGCTTTTGATACCTATGATAACCCCCTATTTGGCCAGGATATCTGTGATAGCCCACTTTTTGACCACGATCCTACTGAGGATATCTAACCGTCCTTCCATCACACTTGCCCTGGGCTAGGGTATGAATCTCCTAATGTTCCCTCTATCAAGTCATCTTTCCAAGTCACTAAGGATGTGCAAGCCTCCATTGATGTTAACAATACCAAAAAGGATAGTATCAAAGACTCCATTGATGGAATCACCACTCCCACTTCATTCATCTCACCCACATCCATCCACCTTGTAGACATGGATCAACAAGTATCATCTAAAGAAAATATAAAGGAGGAAAATAAAAAATCAAAGGTAAAAATTCCTTTTTCAAAAGGAGATTTAAAATCAAAAGAAAGCTTTCCATGAAAGAAAAATCAAGAGAAGTCCCTTAGCCAAAATAAAAAGCTATTGGACAAATAAAAAGTAAAAAAGGATCAAGCAAAGTCCCTTAGCCAATACAAAAAGCTATTGGACCAATCAAAGAGAAAGAGAGATCCAGACAAGTCCCCTAGCCAAAATAAAAAGCTACTAGACAAATAAAAAATCAAAGTAAAAAATAAAAGCGACCAAAAGTTGATCTCCAAACATGCCTCTCCCTCAAAACTCATTGGTCTATCAAAGAAGAAAATCAAAGAAAGAACTTGTTGATTCACGGTCTACATCCATGTCACTCATACCACATATTCCCTTCCACCCATCCATGTTCAAATACCTATCATATCATTACACTTCCATTGGTGATGTCTTTCAATGTGTCTTTGATGGAAACCCTTTCACGTACTATAACTCAACGGTTTCCCAAGCTCCTTTTTGTCTAAAACTTGATGGCCCATATAGCGTGCACATTAGGGATCCTATCATAACCTCTTTCATTTTTCACCTCTATCATCTGTCATATTTTCCACTCATGTTATTCATTCTGATAAGGTCCTTTCATCCAACATGGTCATTCACACAAGTTCGAGGCATTGTCACAACAGTCTTTGGATCAGGAGCATATCAGCTGTCTACACCAGAAGAAGATTTGTTTGATGAACTCGTCAACAACCTACATCTCAAGAATTTCTACACTTGAATCGACCAAGTGCATTAGGGAAAAGGTCCTTAAAAAAACCAAAAACATCAGAAAATTGAACATAAAATCAAATCAAAAGGATGATGCTCTTCTGAATCATGGGTTTATCACGTTAAACACAAATGTTCAGTTGTTGTACTTTGATTTTTGTTATCATATCTCTGGAGCCCCTCGATGATGTATCAAACTAGAGGAGCCAGGAAGGAGTATGATTTTTATTTGTCTGCTATCTGTGAGTTGATCATTATTACTGTGCAAATTGTCGCAGGACGTGCTCTACAATGTATCACTAATGAAATTCTGAATTTGCATAAGAAAATGGTTAACTCTTATCTATTTATGCAAGCAATGCTTAGGTCATCTTAGTTTAATTATACTTAGATGCTTGTGTTAACTTGCACTATCAAACATCATGGAAGTAGTACTCAGGTCATCATGGTCTAAATATACCATTGATGCTTGTACTCACTTTCAACATTTTAAAGGCCCAATGATGATAAAAAGCACGAAAAATTGGCTGTTATGAATGACAACTTTTGTATATGAGATTTTCATGGTAAGAATAGATTGCATCCATGTTAGTTTACATCTGTATTTATGGCCTTTCCAAAGCTGCGACAATGATGCTATCTCTTGCATTAAAGGATTGAGTACAATTGACATTACCAAAAACACATCATTTTCATATAGTTACACATCACTTGCATTATCATGTAATTTGGTTGCATATCACTTGCATCGGAAAACATTACAACATCATTCATCCATTCATCCATCACATCATAATATTTGCATCAAAAAACACAAAACGACATCCATCGCATCCCATTTACATAATCAAAAATCATTTCATATAGTGGCATTAGGGAAGTGGTTCACTAAGCTTAAATGAGTGAGTCTCTTCATATCTCCAAAAGAATTGGGAAATATGTCAGGTTTTGTGAAAGCTTAATTTAATAAAGAATCAACTGACGAAAACCTTCCCACAACTCTTGGAAGTTGGATTGATTCACTCATTTAATCTTAAGACCCTAGAACACAATCATCTGCATAATCATTTACATCACACAATCATCATTCATCATTACAAAACATCACACATCATTTGCATCGCATCCATACATAATCAATATAAACATCACATATCCTCACACATCATTTGCATAATCAAATCCATCTCCCATAGCACAAATATTATCATTGCATAATCATCATGATCATCATCATATAAACATCATAACAACATAGAACTAGACACCATCATACAATCATTTCATATGAACATTCATCCATTCATTGCATCAGAAAAGTACAACATTAAATACATCACATTTCATTGGCATAATAGGATCCATCACATACATCATTTATACCTCATTCATAAAGAATCATAGAATCATAACGCATCAGTTGCATCATCATTTTCATCCATAACATATCATATCATCATCATGTAGAACATCACATAACATCATAACATAGAAAGTACATGCATCCATCATTATCATCATAATCATCATCACATAAATCATAGACACAGATCAATCATCATCATCGTTGCATATCATATATACCTCAAAATAATGTCAAGTCTACAAGGATATCCAAATATCAAGAGGTACATCATTAATGTCTCAACTGAATTAGTGTATACAACAGGTCTTAGTACATCATCAAGTCTCAATACATTAATCAATCCTATACTGGGGCATATCAATCAATCGTAGAAGTCAAACCACATAGCCCAATCAAATTTGAATCCGCTTGCACCAGATGCAGAAATACTCCTATGATCATAACATATCACAAATCAGAAATCTTATCAATCAATCAATCAAATCTAATCAGCTCTGATGAGACTTTGATCAAATATTGTGATCATCAATCAATTCAACCTCGCCTATCATGAGGTTCATCGATCAATTTAACCTCGCCTATCATGAGGTTCATCAATCAATTCAACCTCGCCTATCATGAGGTTCATCAATCAATTCAACCTCACCTATCATGAGGTTTATCAATCAATACACCTCGCCTATCATGAGGTTCATCAATCAATGCACCTCGCCTTTCATGAGGTTCATCAATCAATTCAACCTCACCTATCATGAGGTTCATCAATCTATCATTGATCCTCACCTATCATGAGGCCAATCATCAATCTATCATTGATCCTCACCTATCATGAGGTCAATAATCAATCTATCATTGATCCTCGCCTATCATGAGGTCAATCATCAATCTATCATTGATCCTTGCCTATCATGAGGTCAATCACCAATCTATCATTGATCCTCGCTTATCATGAGGTCAATCATCAATCTATCATTGATCCTCGCCTATCATGAGGTCAATAATCATCATCCTATCATTGATACTCACCTATCATGAGGTCAATCATCAACTATCACATCAACATCATCAAATCAATCGGCTGAATGCGATCATCAAACGTCAAACACAAGGAGGCAACATGAGGCATAAATTAATCAATTAATCAATCTGGCAAGCTCAATCTTATTTTTCAAGAGATAAATTGTGTATGTTATCAAAGTATCATTGGTTTAACATTGCATCATCATAATATCATTGAAAAATCATCAAATCATCAACAAATCATCAAAATTCCAAAATTCACCGATTTATCTCTTGAGAGGGCATATATCCATCAATACTTGAAAATCAATGTCTGGGGCATCAAAAAATTTCTTAGCCTTGATATCAAATTTTTCTTTGAAGCAACATGTAAACACATTACTTCAAAGAGGGGCAAAATGTATACACCTAAAATCGGTCATCACCTTTAATTAATAAAATACTAGCTATTTGATTAATATTTCGACTACATATAAATAAATTCTCAATTTATTTATATTGTTCATTTTCTAAATTCTCCAAATCTAAAACGTATTCTTCTAAATTAATTAAATAAACAACTTTCCCTAAGCTTGTTTTATTTAATTAATCTCCACTAATCTCGATTAGGAATTAGAGCACATTTCTACAACTTTTTGTGCCACCTCACCAAGGTCACATGAAAATAAATAACTCTAATTTTTAATTAGAATTATCTTCAACTCATTTTTAAAAAGCACGTGGCTCATTCCTCACACACTTCCACCAATTTTGGAGCACATGACTTATTCCTCCCACACTTCCACCAATTTTGGAAGCACATGGTCTTCTCTTCTCACACTTGAATCTTCCATCCAAATGGCATGTTGCCCATTGGTCAAGAGATTGTCCCATCCAAATGGCATGTTGTCTTTGGTCAAGGGAACAACATCCTGATTCTCTTCATCTTCACCATCCATTTTTCTTATTTGAATTTGGACCGTTGATTATTGCCACCTCACTATATGCTTGGAAAAGGCTATAAATACAACCCTTGGGCATTGTATTTTGCATCCACATTTGATGTAAAGTTATCATGCAGGTTTATCATTGGAGCTTGGAGCATTTGGAGTCTTATAGCTAGTCTTTACATCATTTTTTTCTTTGCATTTACATCTTAGTTTTAAATCTTTCTTCATAGTTGCATTTTATCATCCATCTTGCATCATAGTTGCATTTTAGATTAGTTCATTTTAAGTTTGCATTTGAGCATATGTAGAATCATGCATAGAATCATATAAATCACTACCATAGTATCCACCTTCGTTTGTCCATTTATCATAAACATCATCCTCCACTCATCATGACATTCATCATCATTGTTTTCATATAGTTTCATGTAGGCATTAAGTTGGCTTGCATGTTGAATGTTATCTCGTTTCCTAAGTAGTCATTTTAACAACCATTGTGCTCATAGAAATTTGAGGGCCAAATGGTTTAATAAATCCTTAGGAATAGAGGACAATGAGACATTCTTGAAAGATTCGTTAAGATGCAATTTAGAATAGTTTACTTTGCTTTGAATCTTTAATATAAATCGTTTCATTGAGGTTTGTGTTGATACTAACTTTGCACATTTCACACACACACAGTATCAAAACAATGTTGTTTGCAGAGGTTTACAAGTTACTGTGCCTATGTGTCTTATTAACAAATTCAAGTTAACCAGTATATCATGTAAACTATCAATGTTCAATCATTTTGGTTATACAAGTATCTAAATAGTACTAGTGTCCTTTTTGTGCAACAAGAAAACGAATGACATGCTTGTAATTTCTAATCACATACAAAGTTGAAACATCTATTTTTTTACTATTCTGAGTTAAGAAGACCCATGTTTCTATTGGTATCTATTATGGATATCAGATCAAGCTACTGTCATTTTAAAAATGACTAATAGTCGAACGACTGTTTGGTTTATCACAAAAATTATCATTAGTCGAGCCTAGGAGAAATATCAATTATCAACTTACCATGTTTGACGGTCGGTTGATAAAAATATTCATAGTATTTGTTCTAAGAATGATATGTGCATGCAAATGAACTAGTGTAAACAACCTATGCGAGCATCACATGTGTGCAAAGAAAATGTGGTTCATTCTATTGAATGATTAAATGCTCATTCTAATAGCAATCTAAAATCTGATCCTAAGGATCGAGCTTCATTTTGATAAAGATTATCAACGCAAATATTCTGCCTTCATTTACTGTGAACGAGGCGACCTAGATTGTACACAAGCGGTGACCACCCTTCATTCTATGAATGATATCAAAGGTCATCACTCCCATTTGGAGTAGAATTCCCATTTGGCCATGCCATCACAGAGAACAAATATAAATAAAAAGTTTAACAACAGAGAGTCACCGCTTTAGGCAACAATTAAAAGAAACATATAAATTTTGAAAACTCTGACCATCGGCTTTTTCCGATTAGCCATGAAAATGGCTATGCATTTCACATGCAAATAATAAAATGATAGGGAGGAACTATTGCACAACACATGGGATATTACATGATTGGCTATTCAGCCAAATAGAAATACATACAAGGAAAGGCTGATTTGGCTGATGCAACAACAAAGATCACTACCAAACACTTCGATGTCTCCCAGACATCGAATGCAAAGAAATGTATTTATAGAATATCGCATATCTATGATTTTTGTACCATTTCAAAGAGATTGACACTATGAAAAAGGTACAATATGATATAGGAATTCTAAAATAAAATCAAGCATATTTCATTTGCATCAAGTTACCTTGGAATCATGAGTTTTTCCTCTATCTCTTTTTCCTCTTTTCCCCAATTGTTTCGATCTTTTTGCCTGCTTTTTTTCCTCTTCTTCTGTTGCCATCGTCTGTCTCCTTCAATCATTGCCAAAGAAAATTGTGCTACCCCCAAAATGGTATTTGTTCTTCTCTTACCTGTTTGCATTGTTGAGGGGGCCATTTCATTCATAATTAATATTAATTTTAGCTGCCCCATATTGTAATTTCAATATCTTGCCTTAAATTCAAATGCAAGTCACAATTTTATATGATCTTCCTTATGATATTATTTGAATTCAATCAATATGATTGTGATAATTTCAATTCCATATTTAATTTTTATAAAGAATATGTATATATGTATATATTTATATATATGCATGCGTATATATATGTATATATATATATGTATAAATATATATGTATATATATATATGTATAAATATATATGTATATGTATATATATATATACATACATATATATATTTATTTATATATTTATATGTTCACACACACACACACATATATTTATTTATTTATTTATCTCTATTTTATTTTTATAATAGTATAGTATTCAATCATTTTCAAGCAAAGATTAAACCTTTATTTTATTTGAATAACACTTTTTTTTAAATAAGGTGGTTTTCTTATCCTTCAAGCATGCCTTTTTAGATTACATACAAATATGTTTAACCATGCTATCTTCTTTTAAATTTTGAAAACATGAGATCAAAATAGAAAATTAGATAAGAAATCACATGTATATCATTTCACAAGCGTATTTTTTTAGCATTGAATCATTTGAATCAAGTCATTATAATCTTCTATATGAAGTTTAAAATGCAACTATCATGTCATTTTGTGGTGTGTGCACCCAGATTTCATCAAGCTTACCATTCAATCTGGCTAAACGATCCCACCTCAACTATATTCTCGTCCTTCAACCTATTTTCCTGCATTTGCACACACTTGCACTTACACAATTCATCAGTAATGTTCAATCATGATAAAGTATAAGATAGTTCAAAAGATCACATAGTCAAAAGAAAGTCAACTTTCAAACATTTCATAAATATCAATTTTTTTTTATTTCAACATATTAGATTTCCTCAATACTCCAATTTATCATATTTTAAATTTAAATGCAATAAAAATTGGGTTATGACACCATCAATTTCTCGAATGAGAAGTAGGATGAGGGTAACAACCACCTCCAATCCACTCAATAATGAATAACACAACACCCAAACACAAGGGCAAACCTTCACAAGAGGTTATTTTACTAGGAGGTACAAGCCCTCTACCAATTGGGAAAACAATGAGTTGTTTTCAAGCAATGAAATATTTCCCAAAATAAAAGGTGTCATAACTCACAAGGTACAAAACTTGTTGACAAAGCAAAAACATAGGAAGACTCACTAGGCCAAGGGAAGCCACTTTTGTATAGAAAGTTTCTCCAAGAAAAGGCTGGAAGAACTCACTATCTAACTAAATAAGGGACAATAGCACACCAGAGGACTACAACACCTAGAAAGGACACTAGCATTCCAAGAGGACACTATCACCTAAAAAGGACACTAGTGTGCCACTCCATAGGTGTCCTAGAAATGTGTTGGAGTCTTAGAATTGTGCAAGTGTTCAAAAAAATGATGTTTGAATTTTCCTTGTAGTCCTATTTTTGAGTTGTGGTCATGTCCAAAGATTAAACAAAGGACTATTTCTAGGTCTCATACCCAAGGACAACACTCAAAACTCAGAAAAATAAGAATACAACACAAATGAACTCCAAAATGATCGAAAACGACCAACAAACTAAGGGGGACAACCCCATACAATCTCGAACACACTGACCAACAAAGGAGATGATCCCCATAGGATGGGAGGCCTACAAGGGGCTGCAAAACAAGTCCAAGGACACAAGGCATGAAGGGAAACATTCACAACACACCCTACTAGTCTTTCAACCAAGAGGAGAATAAAATGACATAACTTTGTGGTGGGTTCTCACCAATACACAACCCCAAAATTGGGAGACAATCTACAAAAGGATTTGATACCAAAATTGAATATTTTCTAACACATCAAATTAATTTTAAACCCAAATCCGAATATGATCTATGTTTATTTTACCAACATAACCCAAATGATAAATTGCATAAGAAATGACATGAACATTTGACACCAACACTAAGATAACATAACAATAAAGACATATCCATCATCACTTATGTGGGAGGTTTACAATCCATCCAATAGGAAGTTCCAAATTAACATAATATAATTTATAAAGAGGGCTCAAGGTTATAAATTATATATTTTATATCATATCAATGAAATGAGAAAATTGAGGCAAGGAGTAGAGAACCTCCACTTGCACACTAACCAAAGCTCCTCCAAGATGAAGCCTCCAAAAATTTTGATCCCCTATAGTCATTTTATGCCACCCAACCATGTGGTTCCCCTAGCTCCACCCCACAGTGCTAAGAGATAGCCACTTGGGCACAAGCACAACACACACAAAAAAAGTGAGCATGGCTCACAGGCACACCAATCAAATTGAACAACCATCATAACATCCACATGGAATCAAATGAGATAAATCAACGAATCATACAAACCAACAAGCATGATCAACATAAAATGCATAATAAGCCAATAAAGAGATCATCCAATCATAGAATACACATTCTCAAGGGCACAACATCACCAACAATAATCATGTGAGATTATCCGCATCACATAGTGCATATACATTCCAACAAGGAAACACACAACATGGCCAACAACTCTCACATAAAACACCAAGTCCATTGACGTCAAGGATGAGGATCTTAGGGACTATGGAAGAAGTGTTATCAGAGTAGCTCGAAGGGATGGCTATGCAAAACTGGGTATGCATCCCACTCGCCCTGCGAGGGTACCTAATCAACAAGATCCAACAACTCCTAAAGCGTGGTATGTCCCTTGTGCTCACATTGATCCTTTACAAAAACTTCCAAGTGTGCAATGACATTAGCATCTTGGTTATTTTTATTACCTAGTTTATTTAGCTCACTTAATTAGTAACTCTTCGCATGCCATATCCTCGAATCCCTTTATATCCCAATCAATTTCAAGAGGCACTAATTTCCCATGCCTTATACATCAAATCCTAGGTTTTGTTGGAGCAACCAAGATCTACTTGCAAAATCAAAACAATCCACAAATGAGAATATGCAAAATGAGAAAATTTCATAAGCATGTGATGTGTTGAAATGTATAAATGAGTCTTGCTTATAAAGGCAAGGATGAAGAGGTAAGAAGGTAAGAATCAAACTTTGACTACCACTCCAAGTATGAAACAAGTGTAGGACTCTATGGAAAAGTGTTGATACACTTGGTGAGTCTACATGAGGTTAAATAAAAGTCTAGATAACCTCTAGGTGAGCTTAAGTGTATTATGAGTAGGACTCTACTATGTAGGCTAAAATATAACGAGATTGATAATACCTATTTTCACACTAACACCACCCCTTAAGTGATACTTAGGGAGTAAGCTAAATTTTGAAAAGATGAGTCTCGATAACAAGGCCTAATAAGGTACTCATGTACAATAATGATCTCTAACAAATGGAGAAAAAGGAGAAAATCTAATTTTGGAACAAAAATCCTCTCCAAAAGAGAGAATGAGAAGGATAATACCTCCTAAAAATGTGTCCCATGAAGATAGGAACATGATGATAAAGAAATCTTGAAGCATGTCAAAATTGTAAACTCTACCGAAGATGAATTAGTGTCTGTTGGAATCAACGAACCTCCAAAAAAATGTAGATCAAGATAAGAGATACAAAACACTACATGAGTGAACATTTATAACACTACTCAACCATGAATACATAAATAGCACAAAGGAAATCAAAATTTATGAAGTTGAAGACGTAGATAGTACTATGATTTTGGAGTACAATCAACAAATGCATGAGTGAATTGTAGTACACTACTAAAACATGTGCATCACAGTTCTCTACATAAGTACTAGAATCTCACAAAATATGATCCACTAAAATAATCCTCCCATAGGAGAGATAAAAAGAATAGGTCTGTACGACCCCCAAAATAATTTGTGAAGTTCATTTTTTTCACCAAGGTTCCTCCATTGCTCCATTGAAACCAATGAAACATTAGCATAACAAAGTGATAATTCCCCCCTTAATTTTGACAAGTGGTATTGGAAAACCAATTGAAATCTAGCACAAAAGTGTGCACCAAAATTTAGACACATCATGTTCAAAAAAGATGTACAAGAAACTAAAAAAAGGGTGGGAATCAAGGCACACATGCAAGGAGTGATAATCACAAGGATCCATTAATGTGATGGTAAATCAAGGCACTACACAACCCCACATTGCACTTTATAATTTAGTGTAAGTATAAAATTTCCTTCGTAAGGAACACACATTCAATTGTTGTGGCATTTTATATGAGTGCATTTACAAACTTTTTTTTTGTTTTGAATTCTTACAAGTTTATGTCATGAGGTGGACAATGAAGACATATATCAAGTATGTCTTTCAAACCTAAAGAAAATGACAAAAATAGAAAATAAAAACCCCCATTATTCAAAGAATGACCCCCCCTAAAATGATACAGTGGTATAACACTTTATTTTAGTACATTACATATTCCACAAAGTGGATTTGATGTAAAAAATCTCAAAGAGACATACTTAGAATTTAAATTTTGGGAATATAATCATGAAAAAATAACATCACCACTACATAGAGCTAAAAAAATCTTGTAGGTTCAAAAAAGGGACCCAAAAAGGAGTTCGTATGATCCCAAACAAGCCTTTTTGAAGTTCCAAAAATGGGAAATGTGCAGGGTGTCCCGTGGTAATCTATTTTTTTTATAAAAATGTGTACATCATACTACCAAAAAAAAACACACCAATGGATAGAGGACAACACAATACATAGAATGAAAAACAATCACTTTAAAAGACATGTATGCCCAAGAAAGAGGCTCCTAAAGTTGAGCCACAAATAAAAATAGGCCAACAATAAAGGGTAAACCTAGTGATGAAAAATGATGAAATCATGTTGATGTTAGTTGATGGAATATTCTCAGAACTAACAAAATATATCCTTGATGTCCACAATTGTACCAACAACCAAAAAGTAAATTTTTAATGATTAAAATTTACTAAAAAATAAAAAATATTAAAAAAATTATTGCATAGAGATCAAGGTAGCATGCAGATCAAGAGACTAATGCAAATTGGTATGCTAATGCAAGATGATACATTGGATAGTATAGTCGTACTGATCTATACAAATTGTATGGATTTTCATACGACCCTCCATGGTTGAGCCCCAAAACTTCAATTTTTTTCTTTGAATACCCATATTATATATCAAAAGTCATCTCTCATCCCTCCTAAGTGTAAATGTGACATTAGTGTTGTTCCAAAATGCATCGTTTAAAGCTTGATCCCACGACCCTCACAAATTTATGAGAAATGGATTGGAGTTGCAAGCTTGCTCTAATACCATGTTGGAGCAACCAATATCTACTTGTAAACTAAAAAAAATCCACAAATGAGAATATGCAAAATGAGAAAATTTCATAAGCATGTGATGTGTTGAAATGTACAAATAAGTCTTGCTTATAAAGGCAAGGATGAAGAGGTGAGAAGGTAAGAGTCAAACTCTAACTACCCCTCCAAGTATGAAACAAATGTAGGACTCTATCAACAAGTTTTGAGACACTTGTTGATTATACATGAGGTGAGATAAAAGTCTAGATAATCTCTAAGTGAGATTAAGTGGAGTGTAAATAGGACTCTACTAAGCAGGTTAAAAACTAACTAGTTTAATAATACCTTTTTTCATACTAACAGGTTCATTATACCAAAATATTGCTTGAACAAGGCACATATTTCAATGCATTTTTTTGGGTATATAAAGTAAAGATAGTCTTAAAAGATTCTAATTCAAAAATCATTAATGAGACTTCTTTTCCCACATTAAAATTCATCCAAAATCATTCACAATTTCAACAATTTATTTCACAGAGGAAAAACCATAAAAATCTCAAAAACTTCATTGATGAATGTTCAAATTTTGAAATCAAAATTTCAAATTTCTAAAGATACCCTTTGGTTTCAAATACGTGCATAGTACTAAAGTTCTATAATAAAAGTTTCATTTTCTAAGTTTTGATTTTTTTTTGCCAATAATCATGGCTCAAAAATGGATATTTTTAAAATTTTAAAATGTTTAATTTACACGTAAAAGCATGGAAATAAATCTAAATAGGAGGCCATATGCTTCCTCGGGGGTAAGCATGACAACACAATTGAAAGGATCTCCCAAACAAAGAAAAAAAGAAGGAAAATACCTCATATTGGAAACTCATAAAAAAATAAAAAAGCTCATTCAATTTGAGAGCAATCCACAAATTCAACACAACAAACTTTCAATAGTCTTCCTTGCAATCTAATCTTCAAGCTCAAGCAATCCAACAACAAGCAAATCCGTCCATTTCATCCAACTTTCAAAAAACATTGAGGCGAGGGTTTGAGAAAGATATTTTAGAAAAGGAAGGAATGAATAAATAGTTTTTCCTTTTCTATTTTCATTTTCATTTTATTTCTCTTTTATTTTGATTTATTATTACAATTTAATCATTTCCCAAGAAATTCAAATATTTTAATCAATTTTATAAATAAAAAATAATAATTTTAAATTTAAAAAATTTAACTAATTGCGACAATTTAAATATAATTTCTAATGCATTTAACTTAGTACTTTCCCTTTCTTTTATTTTCCAATTTCCTGATTTTCAATGCATTAAGCATTTTTCACACACAAGATTTAATCTTTAAAATATAATTGCATGCAAATGGGAAAATAAATAGCCACAATATAAACTATGCATTTATTGGTTTTTCACAAGACATAAAGTCTAGAATCGTCATCAATTCAAATCTAGAACCATAAAGGAAAATAGGGCTCATCTTGCTGTCAACCAAGTGTAATAGGGGTTATCATACACATTAGCCCAAAGTGACATCTTTGATTAACCACTGTTGGGGAAATAACTTAAACCTACAAAATCAGGTGGAGAAATAACCATGTACCTACACTTACGCACTTGATTCACGCATCAAACATACTTACTCCACATATAAATAATAGTCAAAACAATGCAAAAGAATCCAATAGGGTTCAATATCACATATATCATATAATCATGAAATTGGGATAATCAATTAAAGTGTTAGATAGTAAGATCATTAATACACCACATTTATGATTCTATCACAAAAAACATAACACAAGTGTCTCAAGGTACAACAATCACAACAAGGACTATTTATTGAAAATGGTGAAGTTGAACACTAATAGACAAAGTAGCAATCATCCATTCTAATCATTCAAACATCTAATAATCATTTGGAGAGAATTTGGACCATTAAATCAAAGCATTCTACACTAACGTCAGTGAATTATGCATTGGGCATCATGTGTATAGTGTATCTCTTTGAATCTTTTCATGTAATTGAAAAAAAAAGGGATGGACTTAGTCAAAAAGAAGTATTGAACTTCAATCTTGTCTTAGAAAATTTCAAAAGGTATTATTTAACACCACCTTAATACTAATTCAAATATTTTAGCACATACTAATTCAAATATTTTAGCAAGGGTGAAAAATTTGGAGGTAGGTGATTCTCACAAATAAAATCATGTGGTATAGGATGGAATCATGTGGGCTCCAAAAAAATTTACATCTAGTCACATCCAACTTCAATGTTGACTTTAAAGATTGATTAATTACAACATTATACTTTATTATACTTTAGGTCTAATCTAGATAGTATGGAAGAGATCATTAAGTGCTCCTACACAATTTTTAAAATAATTATACCAACTACTATCATTATCAAAAGCTAAACACTTATTAACCTCAAATTCAATTTGATAATTACTTATGTTACATTCTTAGATATTTATATTCATCTAAGACCATATTAGATGTTTTTGTTGTTCTTTAAATCCCTATATAAATATTGTAAAGAGGTGCTTTTTCTTCTCTATAGGTAAAAGTGAGATAATGAGTCCACTTTAGTGCAAGTATCACAAGTAGAAAAATCCTGATAAGAATGGATATCTATTTCATAAAATATAGGTGTTCATTTAGAATTAGGCTCCCAAACATAAACTCCTACTTGTATGAAATGGGTACTTGTTTTGAATTTTTAAATGGGTACCTATTTCTATTTACATTATATAATTGTTCTTTTTTAGAAAGAGTATGTGTTTTAGTGTGGGTACACATTTCATAAAATTTAAAATTTGAAACCCACAATTTTGTTTTTGTTTTAGGATTAGAAACTCAACCCTCAACCTTGGACCTACAAGTATAATGTCATGAATTCAACAAGAAAATTTGATTTTAGCAATATGGCTGATAATGTTTTATTATGTTTTGATAATATTAAAATCATCATAAACTTGAAATGACAGGCATTAGTATTTTTTTAATAACTTTTAATGTTTAATTTTTTTTGAAAATTAAATTATATGTGACCAATCTAAACATCATTCTCTACACAATGAAAATAAATCATTTTATGACTAATTTAGCTCAAATTATGTTAGTCATATACAAGAGGTTTTAAAAATAGCAATTAGAACCAATAAAAAGTTAATTAAAAAATATTTTTAAAAAAATGTAAGAAATTATCTTGACTAATCTTCACCATAATACACTCTTTACATCCTATGTGCAAGTGTTGGGTGCTGGCTTATGGGGTGTCTGCGCTGCCCTCAAATATGGGCATGATGAAACATATCTTTTGGTGTGTGCGACTATCGACACAATACCGTTGGAGCCTTCATCGAGCCTAGCTTTGGGCATACTTAGCTTAAATTAGGATAAAAAGAAGCAAAAACTCCAGAAGGCATGGAAGCTTTACAAGAAAGGAGTTGAAAAGGACAACAACATAGACAATTTCATGATTTTTTTGGAGTCCAACCATGGCTTAATCTAAGAAAATGTCCTTGTTAGGCTGATTGATGTAGCATATGGCATAGGCTATCTTTTTCATTTATGTCATATGGCTGATGTATAAACTTTTGGCACTTGCCCAAAAAAAAAAAAAAAAACTTCACCATAATACACACATTTCCCCAAAAGGAATTAGAAAAATACTTTTATTTAGGTCAAATTATGTTAGTCGTACACATGCATGTTTTGGCTCAAAATATAAGACTTTTAAAAAATCATTTTTGTACATCCTATACAAAAATAACTTTTATCATTTGGATATTAGAATAAATTACATATTTGAAAACTAGACATATATCCTATATTTAATATTTTTGGACCATGCTAAGATTTTATGTGTAGGTGCTTCAAATTTTTACTGAGCAAACTATGAAAATCTTTGATTTTCAAGAAAAAACATTCACTGTTTAGCCAAAAAATGAACCCAACTTTTTGCACTAACCCCTATATTAACCTTGATTTGTTGAACTACACTAGATTTCCCCTAAGATTAGGTTTTCTTCTAATTTATCTACAATACCTCTTATTTTTCTTTATCTCATATCTAAGCCTTATTTTGTTTCCATTGTCCTATATCTTTTTATATTTGATTATTTGAATGCCAAAATTAAAAATTGTCTCTAATATTTTGATGCAGGAGCATCCATGGTGACTTGCAATCCCGTGTCAACAAAAAGGTTGAATTTTTGAATTATGCAAATTTTGGATTAATTTTTGGTTTGAATTATATGGTGAGGATGGCTAAATATTTGTCTGCAATTAAATTAATTTTTTCAATTAAATTCTTGTGCAACTAAGTTGACAAGTTTACGAGTGGGATTTAAAACAAAAAAGCAAAATAAAACATTTTAGTTACAAAATAAATAAATAAAATCTTTATGGGTGTTGAAAATGGGATAATGAATGATTTAAAGTACAAGATTCATATCCCTAAAAATCAGGGACTGGAGGTGGGTGCCCAAGACTTGATTTTTCCTTTTCTTTGCTTTTTCTGGATTGGCAAGTGGAGAATAAAACCTCCACATTCTATTCTTTGTCTAAGCAATTAAAAGAATGAATTAATTTATGATTTATTGTCTTTATTGGAGTTTGAATTTGCTACCACAAGTTATGGCGTACCTAGGAAAGAAAGGAAAAGAATTAAATTTTCATTAATTTCCTAAGCATGTAGTGGGGTTTAATCTGGAGGTTTTTGAAAGCATGATTTTTTTTTTGGAGCACAATTTTGAAGGGGGGAGGAAAAAGGAGGCATGGCATACCTCCAAGAAGGAGTTTTACTAGTGTTGTTGCAGGTTGGAGGCTAGTTGTAGAGCCATGAACATCACTAGTAGTTGCAGATTTGAATTGTTGAGGTTGTTTTGAAAGTTTTGTTGTTGCAGGCGCTAGAGAAACTTTGTTTACAAGGTTTTGATTTTTTGTTGCAAATCATTTTGTGGTGATTTTCAGAAGTCTTGTATGGGTTTGTTGTAGCCCCATTGTCCTTTTTGGATTGTCGTAATTCATTTAGAAAAGTTTGATTAAATTTGAGATTATGAGTTGCAAGTTGCAAACCTGGGTTACAATATTTGTTGCAAAAATTTGTTTTCCTATAGAATGTTTTCTAGTGGTTTAAGTGAGCTATTTAATTTGGTTTCAATTGAATGAATTATTTTATTTAGCTCTTACATCACATTCCACTTAGGATAAGCCCTAGGTTCAATCTAATAATAGTCACACATCAAACTCATGCTCTAATTAGTAAATATATAAACACCATTATCAATCTAATCAAGACAAGTCATTTTAGCATGATGCTTACCTTGCAAAAATGGAAAAAATGGATATCACTAACACTACCCATATGCTTAAAGAAGAATCCATTTATCTTGATGATAATGTTAATCCTTTGGATCTAGTTAATGCCCTCCATAGCATGCTTATGACCAAATCTTATGAATGGAGGTGCTTAGAGGTATTGGTCAAAAGACAATTCATCAATTTCTCTTAATGATGCATCCATCCTCCTAGAATCACAAGCTTCTTCCTCTATTTTCACTTTCATTCCCCATATGCTACACCCTCCATATTTACATTTCATAGTATTCATTGCTCCTACTACCACCGATCCCCTCATAGTGCCTACTTCTAACATCCATCATAACCCTATTATGTCTTATCAATCCTGACATTCAATCGTTCCTCCTCCTACCATCATCTCCTAACCCATTTATTCCCACCCCATCATCACTCACATTCTCATGTCCACTTGCACCATCAATCACCTATATCTATATAGCATGTTGGATAATTCTTTTACTAAAATAATAATTAATTTTTTGTTCCAATACAAGATCCTTTTTAATTATAATTATTATTATTTTGGTAAAGCTCCATCCAACATGTGGGATAAATATTGCCTTATTAATCCATCCACTATTGATAGTAACATCATAAAGATACTTTATAAAGTGTTATAAGATCCTTTTCAATTATAATAATTAGTAATATTTTGGTAAAAATCCATCCAATATGTTGGATAGATATTGCCCTATGAATCCATCCACTATTGATAGTACCATAATAAAGAGACTTTATAAGGTGTCAAGTAGAGTAAGTACCTTGACTTTTACATCAATTGTGATATAAAGCACACTCCTTTCAGTCATGATATATTAGTGTATTCCTTTCCTATGGGTTTTGTGTCCTCATGTTTCAAAATTTACAATGGTTAAGGGGGCCCAATGCCTCATCGATAATCTTCCAATGCTACTTTCTTATATTACATGTAAGGTGATAGATTACTAAACTCTTTCCACATACAATGAAGGGATATACTCTTGGGTGGCTATATTCATTGCCTCATGGTTTAATCCACTCATATAGAAATCCTTATAATATTTTCATTTCAACTCTTCAATGTTGATATAGGCCTTAATGTTACCATTTCAAATTTAGTTGAATGTAGGCAAGTAAAAAATGAAATAATTTATTATTATATTATATGGTTTTAATCCATGTATGTTAAGAACTTGCTTCTCACTATTCAATATAGTACGTCAATAGTTATATCATATTTAGGGGTTTATGTGCAAATATTAGAAATATTGAGCCAAAATTGTTAGAAACGAATGCTTTAAAATATGGTTCTTCAAATCTTTCCTCATACTCGTCTTATTCTTCTAAATTTCAATTTTAAACAATCAATAAGTGTGATGATATTCTACATAATCATGAAATTATGTTGCAAGATGGTGTGTCCCTTGGTCTTCCTTGTCCAACACGACACTTGGGTTTGTGACATGGCTTAACCGCCTCCTGTTGATCTTACATAAATTTGGCGGTTGTATTGGGCATTGATAGGTCGATTTTTTGGTGCAACGATAACCACCAATGTAACAATTGGTATCAAAGCCGAGGTCACAGGTTCAAACCCCTTGCTTGCGTTGGGGGGGGATTGTTGCAAGATGGTGTGTCCCTTGGCCTTCCTTGTCTAGCATGACGCTTGGATTTGTGACATGGCTTAACCACCTCCTGTGGATCTTACATAAATCTGGTGGTTGTATTAGGCATTGACAAGTCGATCTTTTGGTGCAATGACAACCACCAATGTAACACATTAGGCCTCCTACAAATAATGGTGTGTACTACTTCCACATCCATTCTAATAACATCTTTCTAAAACTCAAGATACCACAAAAGTTTACAAAGCTTCGTGATCTCCTTGTGGTTTTGAAACATTTAAGGAACTAACATGATAACTCTTCCACATATTTTTCCAATTGACACACTATTTATTCTAAAGGGATTTAATGTCAAGCCATTTTCTAATTACTATAAAATTAATGGGCATGATATTGATAAGTGTGTGAGATTAAGCATAAAATTTAAGGTCTATTTGTCAAGAACATGATACATTTGGAATAACTGCTAATGGGGACCATTTTCTTGCTACCCCTAACCAAAATTTACAAATCTATACTAATCCTTGTTAGTGTGAAAAGTAGTTTTCCCTATCTAGTTTAATTTTACCTCGTATAACTATTCACACTACACCTAAGCTCATTTAGAGAATTTTTAACCGATAGACTATATATTGTAGGCACAACCCACTAGAATTGTCTCACATTGGAATTATCACACCTGAAAATGATTTTTCAGGTATCTGCGAAATCAACTTTGAGGCAACGTGAAAATCCATTGCATTTAACCAAAAGAGGGGGCATTACGCTAAACGAATAACTTTGATCGTGAAAATCCACTGCATTTAACCAAAAAGAGTGGGCATTACGCTAAAATAACAACTTTGATCATGGCGATCCTCTTCTTGCTTTTACTTCAACTCATGGAAATCAAATGGTCTAGTGATCGAATCTGGTGGAGTGTAACAGGGCTCATAGAAGGAAAAAACAGAGGAAGAAGAGGATATGACTCCAATAATAATATTCAAGTTTTTTTTTTCTCAGCTTTTGTGTTAGCATCAATTCAATTCACTTCAACATTTTGTGGATTTCTCCATCTAAAATGGGGGTTATGATTGTACAGAGAAAATGAAAGTTAATCCTCTTCAACAGTGTTGCTTAAATGGTGAACAAATCAGTACAATTTGCAGGCATGATTTCATGCTTTGCATTCGTGGGTGTTCTTTCAAAATTGTATTTTTTGCTCATTTTAAAAATTTCTGCCGTGGTAGTGTTTCATAAAATTTTCCTACAAATTCTACCTATTTTATCTCATCGTCATCATTGACAGCATACACAATTTGTGCAAAATCTTAAGGTGAGTCACTTTCCATGGTTTCAGTGAGTTTTTTTTTTTAATCTATTCGTTGTTGGATCATTTTTTGTTGTGTTTTATTTCATTATAGAACAATTCTGTTGTTACCTATTAAGTGAAGGAATTGGTTATGTGGAAAATTACCTTGTGCCAGGAAACATAACTTTCGGTTAGTCACCCCTGGAAACAAACTTAAACTCATGAACAATATTTTTGTTTAGAAGGCTAGAAAAATCTTGTCTAGAGCTCAGGTGATTATATGGAAAAGTTAGATAAAATTAAACTTGAAAGCTCGAGTATAAACTTTTATTGATTCTAAGGACATAAAATGTGAAGAAATGGATTACATGTTCATCGTTTGGATTACCTCAACTATATGAAGCAAAAACTTCAAAATTTTAATTAGAAAACTTACTTGTTAATGACTCATTGGATTGTTCAAATCACTTCATCTGGTAGCCTAAGGATGAAATTTGAAATATCATAACCAACCAAAAATTGTGCAACCTCATTGCTGAAATTGTTACGATTATGGTGCAATAAACTGTAAGTTTCACCTGTGTACTGTGGACCTATTTCCTGCAAATACTCTTTGAAAATTTCTATAGGTATATGGGTGACACCCAAAACCACAACTTTATAAGGCTTTCCATAAGGAGTTTGCCCTGCAGGGGTGTTTTGTATACATCCCCAAAATAATATTCTTTCCCATATACAACCACACCTGTATGCCTGGCCAAAACAAATAATACTTGTAACTACTTTTCTATGTAAAAATATGTCAAGGACAAAGACAAAATAATCAATACTTGCTACTAAAGATAAAAAATGTAAAGCAAACAAACATTTCACCCCACTTAGAATAACATATCATTGGATAATTCTTACATAGAGTAGAAACAATTGGCTACCTTCAACTTTTGAGGTCTAGAATTTGCTATATGAACTCTACTTTAATGGGAGCCTATCTGAGGTCTAGAATCTGCCATATATCTCAGTATTTTTCTACAACAGACCATCGATCAAGAGACATGGATTAATACATCCATGAGCATGCCATAGGCTAACGCTAGGTAATGTCTACAATTATAACATGCAAGCCCAAGAGTTTAAAGAGGTCAGCAAAATTGAGATGAAGAATATGCACACTAGAACTAAAATTCCATACAAAATATTGCACTGAAATATTGCTCTTACAAGTAAGACAAAGAAGTGTGTAGTAAAAGATGTTAGTCTTCACTATGCCTTGCCTAAAATTTTATCAAGATATACCCCTCAAATATCACCAAACATTTCTGAAGCCTTCAGAAAAAGCTTGCATGATGATCAGAACAAGGAGGTTATGGATCTACCAGCTGTCAGCTCCCTCCCAGGTGTTCGTTGCATGTGCAGTTTTCAATTTATTTTCCTTAAATTTGCTTTAAGAGAATATCTACTTGACTTTTTAAAGAAGCATTCACGCAGATATTAAATTGTGTATAATATTTTAAAACAGGAAAAACATGATAAATTAAAAATTATAATGATAATAATATTCATAAAAGTTGAAAAAAACATCAAATACATTGCACATAAATCAAAATGAAGTCATCTGGATATTTATTTTTGTCCTGAACTTTGCATTATAATTATAGTTGTGGCACTTGCAAGTTTACAGCTTTATTTACGGTTGTTTTTTTATATGAGAGCCATCTATGTTTGATCAATTCCACTACCTTTGTCAATATCTGTAAGATTATTTTATAAATAGTAAACACTATTCATCAAATAAATCTATTTAAATTGAATTTTATAGTTAATTTAAAGATTATAATTCAATAATTAAATTTATGGTATTTTTAAATTTATAATACTTATTATAACAGATTAATCTACTTTTAAATGACATAATATCATAATTATTTAACTTTTCTTTTAAAGTAAAATTTATGTTACTATTTTATGGAGTTTCAATTTATAAATTCAAAATTATTTTCATGAGATGATTTTATGATTAATGATGTATAAGAATTTATCCGTCTAAATAATGACTATGATGAAATGTAAAGAATGCCAAATAAAATTTTATAAGAATTGAATATTTCATATATATAGAGAGAGAGACTCACAACAAATATGAGTATATGATCTATTGGAAAAGCATGGTCAACATTAGACCTAGGTTAGAGATGGAACATACAAATGCAATAACCTATGTAGATTATTTAAACTGAAGCTTTTAAAATAAGATATGCAAACTGACACACCTGGCCCATCAATGCAAGCAAAAATTTTCAACCTCCTCATGAAATACTGTTCAAAATAATATAAAATACAATCGGTGTAACTATTGCACCTTCTTTCGGTGCAAGTGCTAGTATATTTTTTTCTCATGTCATAAGGACTTTAAACATGTCCACATAATTGTATCAAGTTTTTCACATGTGTCACATATTTTGGAGGGTTAGTCAATTCTCTACTTGTAATGAAATAACTTGCACAATATAAGAATATAATAAGAAATATGATTCCAAAACATTATAATAATATGTCAGTTTGAGGGGGCAACATCATAATCCACTTAAAGGGGGATACCTCCAATAATATTCAATGAAAACGTAATACTCAATATCATGATAATATTTATCCACTAGATCCTATATATACCTAATTATGCCTTGGTTACCACCTAGGCCAACTTACATATTCAATTATAACCCCTATAATGACATAACTACCAATATAAGGATATGATTAAATAACTTATTTAAGATTTAAAATAGCCACCATCTTACTACTCATCACCCAAAACACGCTATATACTTAAAGGCATAGCACTAGTATTATATCCTTTCTTCCTCCTTATTTAACATATACAAGGATGCCATTGTATTATTAATCATTTTTATGATATTTTTATGCTTTTAATTATTCAAGTTCATTTGTGGAAGTTATTGGATTTTGTATTCATTTTATTGTTGCTCCAACATGATATTAGAACCACAAATAGAAAATCGCCTTCCAATTTGTATTGAATCACATACTTAGCCCTATCATTGGTGCATCATAGAGCCAAATGGACATCACCATTGAGTTTAAAAGGCATGAGAAAGCTAAAATTCTCTAACATTTTTTTACAAAGGTATCTTTTTATTTTTCTATAGGTCTACACCGTTTAGATTATGAATGATTGTTCCTATATAATTTTTTTTTGTTGCAAAAATCCTTTTTTTTAGTGATTGAATTGGTATTTTTTGGGTGTTTCGTTTGTAGAAATAGATAAATAATTTTTTATTCATCATTTTTTTATAGACTCCTAATTCATCAAGTTTTTGACATTTGTATTTGGTGGATTCCCAATCTAGATCTAAGATTTTTACATTTTGATTTGAAGTTTCCTAGTCCATACTTTAATTTTTTCATGATTGCTTTGAATTTTCATGCTTTCAAGCTTATACTTGGGGATTTATTCCATGTTTTAACTTTGTCTTTCACTTGTTTTGAAGGTTTTGGGCACCACTGCTCAAATTTTAATTTTTTTCTAGTATTTCTACCCCATTTTTCTATGCCACTAGGTTTTCATATGTGTATGCAATGTAGTCTTCATCCTCTACATCATTGGATTTTCATTTGTGTTTGCAATAACTCTATTTCTAGGGTTACACCATTTGAAGTTCGCCACTAACCTACATCACACACACAAGATAATCTACTCATCAACATCCCTATCTTTTGCACTACCAAAAAAATTTAAGAACTTTGAAGTCTAAACTTCTATAAAAGTTTGACCTTTGAACTATTATAGACTTCCAAACTTTGATACAACCTTGTACTACAGGTTATAGAATTTTGAACTCCAACACAACTTTTTCAAACTCTAATTTTTTTTAGATGTTTGGACTCTAACACAATCTTAGAGGAATCCAACTAGCTAGGGATTTCAAAATTTGACATAATCTTGTAGGACTATGAGCTACTACAGAATTTGAGACTCTAGGAGAACTTGGTAGGATTCTAAACTATTATGAAATTTTAGACTCTAATGGAACTTTGTAGGACTACAAACTATTGTGTACTTCTAGAATCTAAGGGTAAGGTCCCATGGGGGGCTTCAAGATCTATTTTGAAGGAGTAGGGGGTCTCATGAAGCCAAAAATAAATTGCTATAGGATTACATAAATTTTTTACCTCAACAATAGTAGTCACTACTTTTTAGTTCAAAAATTTAAGAGGGTGCAATTAGGGTGGGGCTAGAAATTGCCCCACCAACTTAAGCTTTTTTATCTGCCACTTCTCAATCATACGGAGTTTGCATATTCACACCAATTAATTTTATTATTATTTTATATTTATTTACTCTACTGAATTGAATATGCAAAATAATAAAATTCATGAGACCACTAGCTTCCATAAATATAGGAGCTTAAAATTTTCAACTTAAACTACACTACAAAATTCATGAGACCACCCACTTAAAAATAATCATAAAAAATCAAAGTAAAACCCACTATTTTTTTAGAAAGCCCCCTCCATGGGACCACAACCTAAAGCAACTACAAATAACTCTGGACTTTCAAACTCTATTGCAACTTTGTTCTCTAACTGGATGTTAAAATGATAATGTTATCAAATAATGACTTTCCTTTGATTGAAGATGTCTTTGTTAAATTCAAAAATCTACTTTCTCATCTTCAAAGTTGTAGCAAAGAAAAATTAGATAAAGAATGTGTGCTCTTGATCCTTTTAAGTTAAAAGCCTCATATCAAGTATTTTATTCTACATTTAACTCTACAATGGATGTACTTCAAATTCAATCATAGATGTCAATCCAACATTGAAGACCAACCAACTTTTTTCTTGTGTGATGCATTATAGAGGAATCCACCTACCTATCTCAAAGCGTTGTACTATGTATAATTTTTTTTTATTAATTCACCCATGGGCTATATAGTATATTATAACTACTAAAATTAGAATTTAAGGCACCAAATTGTAAAGTTGTCACTCTTGGTTGATCCAAAATTTGAAATTTTTATTCTAGGGGCAAAACATATCAATGTTTCTTGGGAATTATAGTTGTAAATACTAGCATACATTCCTTATATTATTTTATATGTATTTTTTTTTAGCTTCTATTTTGAGTCTAATGTGTAAGCTAAGTCTTAGGTTGGGTGGTGTGCAATCTTGACCTTCTCATAGTTATACAAGGAAACCTCTATAAATATTTCTAAAACTGGATGTATTGTATGTAATGTTCAATTAGCCTTATGATAATCAATATAATAAGTTTTTATTTAGGATTTTTTTTTTTATGCTTATGAGTTAATTTTTGTGTGCCTTATGCATTATTCTTCTATTGGTTATTGTGTCATGAGTTACAAATCTCTTCTCTATTTGTAAGAACATATTTGTCTAGTATGAGCCTTTATTTGTGTTATTTTATTTCTATAAAATTTATTCATTTTCAATCCCCACATAACTTTAGGATTACCTTAGGATAGATAATGGATTAAAATTTTAATCTTGAAGATTGATTTGTTGATTGCATCCCACATCAACTAGTCTTTCCATTGTTAGTGGTCTATGTGGTGCATTGGTCCCAAACAAGATCTTTATACCTATTAAAAAATATGTTTGAATTATGTAAGTTGGCGGTTTCGATGTAGATTTTGTTTAGAACTTGTGTGTGGTATAAAAATTAAATTAGAAACCATTATCAATAAAGGTATGCTTAATACCACTATTATGTTGTGGGTATTAATAGATATAGAGAATGATATCATGAAGCACAAAGGGAGGAAATTTAATTGAGAGGGAAATGATATTTTAATTTCCAATGGGAAAATATTTGATAGCAACAATTTATTTTTGTGGAAAGATATATTGGACACAAAAGAAACAAACTTTACTAAGGGCTTCATTGACTAGAGGGGAAGTATGAGAAACATCCCAAAGAGATGTTATGGAGGTTCATAAGGATGGTTAAAAAATACATTTGAAGAATGTTATGTGATGGAAGGGGGGAAATACATGTACCACTTTAATTATACAATGAATTGGATTATATTTTTTAATGGTAGGTGGGTGACAAGAATGGTTAAGAGATGAACCTAAAGTAATAAGAGGAATAATTTTGGAGGCTCATGTAAAAAGTTGCATGATGTCATAATAGGGCCTAGGAAGTATAGCATGCGATTTAGTCCCACAAAGTGGAATAAAAGGTAGTGTCGTATGATGTCTAATAGTGTAGGGATATTGTATGGAGAGGAAACATAAGTATAAGAGAGGATGATTGAAGTAACATTATGACATACATAGAGGATGGTTAGAAATATGAGGATGTCAAGGAATAATAAAAGTCATAGAGGGAGAATGGGTGGAAAGAGAGAGCTCATCAAAGACTAAATAAAGAGGTGGAAGAGGATAAAAGAAAGAGGGGGTGGTAGGAGTTCTAGAAATTGAGTTATGAGAATGTTATCTATGCAAGTAGAGAGAAATGAGAAAGAAGATACATGCTCATATGAATGTATAATAAGAATATTTATAAGATAATGATTGAACAGTTTGATTTTAAATAAGGTTAAGGTGTAAGGTATCAAAATAGGTGAAGGTAGATAGGTGGAAGAAGAAATGGAAGAAGATGTGTAGAGGTAAGTATCAATATCATAATAGATACTACATGTCATGTATTATTAGAGAAAGGTATAATATGAGAATTAATGTGAGAGGAAGAGAAAAGAATATCATTTAGGACACTTATTTTATTAGTAGTGGTGAAATAAGAGTCATGTGTTGTGGTGTATGAGACATCATCAAATACAAAATTGGGTGAATTAGTATCATGTTCAATAGGTAGTGATAAGATGAAAGGTATAGATAATTTGGATCATCAAAATGGATGAAGTTAAAGGTTGGGAGAGAAGTTAGGGAAGGAAGGATAAGGTCATTTGGTTCATTTGTATAAAGTAAAAAATCTATACAATAATGTTATTATTCTCAATGGTTTCCTCAAGTGGATAGGTACTATGATAGGGGAGAAATGGAGTAAGAGAAGGAGAATCAAATGAAAGGTAACAAAATCCTCAATGCAAGAAATTGAAACACACATGAGGATATAAATAGAAGAAAAGGGGGATAATAATTATAGAATCTTAATGATGGATTGTAGGGATGGATAAATTTCCATAAAAGTTAGAAATTTCAATGAGCACAATTGGATAGGAATTGATGAAGTGAGATAAATAATTATGGTTGGTTACGTGGATCTATGTGAGGTTTTCCAAGAAAGAGAAGTATATGGATCTAGAAGAGATTGTAATAAAGAAAAGGGAGAAGGAAGGTTTTGATATGTCATGGGGAGGGGTGGGTGTGTGAAGTGTGGTTAATGAAAGAGGGTTGATGGTCCAAGGTGAAACAAAAGAAAAGGAATTAGTATATTGGTTAAGGAATGAATAAAATTAAGAGGTGTTGTGGTCAAAATTCAAAATTTGACAATAATAATTGTAGGACAAGGCATGGTTTAGTAAAGAAAAAATAGGAGTGAGGATATGAGGATGAGTAGAAAAATATTATGAAAAAAATGAGGCTCAATGAAGTTATGACAAATAGAGGAGGAAGAAGAAGAGGTAATTTTAGTTAGGAAAATATCAAAGGAAGGAGTTGCAAAGGGTATAGTAATATAGGTTCATTAGTTCTAATATGGATAGGAGTAAAAAGGTTCAAGAAGGATGGAATCACAAAATGGAAAAAACACTAGTGAATGAAACAAAAGAGGAGATAAAAATATATAAAATTAAAAAAATAAAGATTAAATTAAAAAGTAACATAAGTAGAAACAAGCTACATAGACGCAAGATATACTATAAGCAATTGTGGGAATATAAATTGATAACATACAAGCTAATCAAACATATCAAAAAAAGTTATATTGTAATATATGTCTAGGTTCAATACATGCATCCCACATGTATCCACTCCAAAATATATGGAAAATAAAGAAAACTTAAAAAATAATGTGTTAAAGAGGATTTTTCCTTACTTATCCCTCTTATGGGTTTTCCAACATAAATCCATAACATAATAATGATGCAAATAAGCATATTCAAACTAAATCAATGGATACAAATGACTATTATGGATAACACAAATGGACCATAAAAACCCTAGACAATGAAAACAAGGGAACATGATTAGGAGATGGACAAATGGATAGATACATGGGCTTGTGAATAAAAGGATGATAATGTGTGATGAGAGAAATTGACTATGTAGAAATGGAAAAGAAATATGGGGTTCTAATGAGTATACGTGATGAAAATTGGGTAACATACCAATATGAGGAGAGAGAAAGAAATCCAAAAGAGGGTTAGAAATAGCTCCAAAATACTCCAAGAAGGAAGAACCAATGGATCTAAGCTCTAATAAGAATCCAATAGCTCCAAATATTGAAGAAGTAATTTCCTAGATTGATTGCATTCAATGATAGAAATAATGTGGATGTAAAAATGAGTGGAAAGATGCTCTATCTATATATTTTTATAGTGATCCCAAGAAAGTGATAGATAACATGTAGTAGGTAATTCATAATGAATTACCTCCAATTTTTTTTGAAGATCCTAAAAAAAAATTAGATGCACCCCTAAGTGGCATCCAAGGGAGCACAAATGTCTAAGGGCATATAGGTGGGATTTAATGTTGAAGCCCCCAAATTTTTAAGGAAGGTGTAAAAATATAATCTAAGATGGTTGGACTTGTGGTATTAAGTCAATTGAATCTTCAAAAATATAAGCAATAATAGGAATTAGGAAAAATTATGATCAAATACATACAAAGTTGGAGACAACAAAATCTAATGCTAGTTGGGTAGGATAAGCATCCCACAAGAAAAGATGAACGATTATCACAAAAGGGTCAAAAAAAAAAGAAAAAGGGAGACACACAAGACACAATGATAAACAAATATTAGTAACAAGGCTACATCTGAACAATGATATAAAACTAAGATGCACATGGTTAGACAAGGTGTGAACAAGGGCTAAAACAATGTTATATATGCAAACAAGTAGGACTATATATGATGATTGTAGAACATAATAAACTAAGTTGTAAGGTATGATTATTTTATTATAATTATTTTGGTAATAAAACAATCCTTTATTATATTGAATGAAGATTTACAAAAATGATCATTTTTCATGTTTTTTTTCTTTTTACAATATGAGTTCACTACTTTACTAGTTAGGTACACCACAACAAAATAGTAAAAATGTATGGAATTAATGGTAATCTTTGTAAGGAAGCACCAAGTGATTCCATAAGGGGGTGAATGCTTCATAGAATATTTATTATTATCCTTTTATAAATATTTACAAAATAAAATTTATTCCTGATGTTTGCTTGATGGTTTATCAATGTTCTAGGATTTTCTTAATGAGTATTTATGCATGTTTAATATGGATTTTTTTGGTTCTATCCATCTCATTTCTTGTATATAATAATTGTATTAAATGAATGTAGGTAACATATTTATTTTGTGATATCACCTTATGTATTTGAGAATATTTTTTTTATATCTTTCTAGATGATTTATTACTTATGAGGTGGGAATTTGAATCTTCTATGTGAATGGTGATCTTATTCTTCTCTCCTCTATGATTATATTTTATGGAAAAATAAAACAAACCTTATTTAGGTTATTTTTATTCTCTTTCTTTCAACAATTTCACTATTATGAAAATGATGAATGAATCAACATTGTTCTTAGCATTCTTATCTCTCTCTCACAAACACACTTATGAAATGTAATAATCAAAATATGATATATTATAACGGAATAAAGGATATTAATGTTTATCATTATTATGTTAGGAATGTAAAAATATTACATATTCCTTCTTATTGAATCCTACATCATCTTACAATTTACATACCTTTGCTATGAAAGTGTAGATCATCATGTGTGATTATTATTCTTCAATCACATTTAGTAAGATGAGATGTTAGGATTTTTTATACTTTCTTGAGAGTGAGTGTTCATCCACTTTACCTTTGTTTGTGTCTCAACATTTGGGTTCCTTTAGAGGGTCTCCTTATTATGTTTGTACTTCTACTTTGGAAAGTGTTTTGCATAGAGATAATTGTCACTCCTTCCTTGTTTACATGGCCTTGGGTTTGTCCTTATGTGATTACTTTCATGACTATTCTATTTTTTTGGGGTGCTTAAGTGTAGTTGTATGTAATGACTATATTTATAATGCTTGTTTGCATACACATTACACCATTTATTAGTATTGTGGTTGTTATTGTAAAAAAAAAAATTAGGAATTTTTTACCCATTTCATCCTTAGTAAAATTTTAGTATTATAGAATTAACAAATTGATTGAATAACATAAAAGAATATATTGAATATGAGGAAAATTTAGATACTAATAGAGTAAAAATTTACAATACAAAGTTAGAAAGGAAGAGAAGAGCGAAATAAATTATTCAAAGATGGACTATGATGGTATTTGTATTTGAAGGCTAAGTTCATCCCTACAAATTACTAATTGGAATTATTGAAGAAACTATAGAATTTAATACAAAAGATATGCATGTGAAGGATTATATAGAAGAATTCTATAAGATGACTATCAAGTTTAGTCATGATGAAGTTGGTGAAGAGAAGATAGCAAGACATATAAATGGTTTGAAAAGATCTATCCAAGAATAATTAAGCATGGTCAAATAAAAATTTATTGAAGAGGTATGTTGTGCCCTCAACACACACGCCCTGTTTGGACCAGCAAGCCTTTCACCCCAAGTTTGATGGACAGGACAGATTGAGCTTGATGGATAGATTGAGCTTCTCACCAAAGAACCCCTACTCACCAAGTGAGTTCTATTCTCGCCCGGGGCATTATGGGGACCCTCTTTTCTTTCACCTTTTTGGGTCGTTATGTTATTGCCTCATTTTGCGTGCCCCTGTTTTGTTGTCCTGGATGGTCAATGTACCTTCAAACTCTCATCTTAAACTAACCATGTGTTTCCCATTCCATCTTAGTCAAGTCCTAGTGCCTTCCAGACTCTCCTTGGCAGTTTTCTTCTGCTAGCGGCCTTGGGGCCTAGCGGGCCCGCCCCATCGGGTTTCCCTTTCTGGGTTTTCATCGGGTGTTCGTCGTTCCAAATGGCGAAAGGCTCCTGCCTTCCCAAACCCCGACCCTTGGTTCCCTATTTTTTGCCGGTTTCAAATTTGTGAAGTTTCGGACTACCTTCGCCCGCTTCGGGTCTGGTCCACCAAACTTCCATCCTCTGATTTCCTTGTTGACTTTGCTATTTTCGACGACCGATTTGAGGCATCTTTCCGCATTCCAGACTCTGGGTCTCCCTTTGCCATCGGCTTCCAAAGTGTACTTTCAAACAGCCGTTGACCCACGTCCTTCTGGCCCTTAGGACCTGGGCCTCCCACTGCTGCCCATAAGTTTGAACTCACCAACCCAACTACCGACCGTACAGGCATTAAATGCTATTGAGGGTATAAATATAAGGGTCGACCTATCATTTTCATTTGTTAGGTTTGCTAGAGGAGATCAGAGTGCTTACTAGAGGAGATCATTGCATGCATCGCTTGCCGCCTTCACATCTGAGATCATCATTCAACCTCCCTCAATGGATTTCACACCTTCTCCCTTCGGAACCTTTGAGGTAGGTTTTCCATCTGCCCTCTTGAAAGGTTTTTTCATGATTTTGTACTTAAAATAATGAACAACATGGGCTAAAAATGAATTTAATTGATAGAACCCAATCAAACACACAAAACCCATGTCTTGGAATCCTCGAAAACCTCCAAGTCATTTCCTAGGATCAAGACGAAACCTAATCATGCCGCCGTCGTTCTTCATGCAGGGCGTTCGCGCTCTCTGGGCCCGACCCCTTTGGACGCTGTTTAAAACTTAGAAAATGAAAACTTTTCCAGTGGTGAAATTTCCTCTTGAGCCCGCCACCCTGGATCTCCGTCGTTTGATTGCCATCAAAACTTGGAAAACAAATAAAATATGGCCTCCCTTTGAACCTCCTGGGCTCGGCTCGTTGGGAATTCTTTTCCAGGATTCCCCAGGGTGTTCGCCATTCTCAAATGGAAGAAGGCTCCTGCCTTCCCGAACCCCAAGCCTTGGCTCACCAAATTCTGCCCAATTGAAAATTACAAACTTTATACTACCTCTGCCTGTGTCGGGTCTGGTTCACCGGACCTCCGCCCTCAGAATTCCATAATGACCCCACCATTTCCAAATGGCAAAGAAGGTGTGCCTTTCTGCCCTCCGGGGTATGTCTTCCCAGTTGCCATCTGAAGTGTTAGATTTACAAGGGTTGTGCCAACGCTCCGTTGGGTCCCAGTATGTGGACTACCGTCCGTAGACTTCCATCGCAACTTTGTCATTTCAAACAACCATCTAATGGCAACCTTTCACCTCCCGAGTCCTGACCTTCCATTTGCTATGAGAAACAAACAACTATGAACTTTGGCATTCTTGCCCTCGTTTGGCTCCACCCTCCAGGATTCCGTCCCGCCTTCCTCGTCTGCCAAGGGAAAAGCATGCATGTCTTCTCGACCTCTAGGACCTGATGTCTTAATCCTAAAGAAAACTCAAGAGGAAACCTGATGTCCAAGTTTGGAGCTGGGTCCAGTCCGCCGGGCTACCCCCACCGAGTTTCTGTGCCTCGACCGTCGTTCAAAACGACAAAACCTTGCCAGCTTCCCACCCCTTCAGGCCCGAATGCCTTGAAAGAGAAAGTGAACATCAGCCGCCTTTCGGCCTCCCGGGTCCCAAACCCCGGAGTTTCATCCCCAGAACTCCGTTTCTTCCTAGTTGTTTCCAAACAACAAAGTCCTAACAACTTTCTAGCCCTGAACCTCTGGGTGCTCCTAAAGTGGTCAAAATAACCTCAAATTTGAAAACCAATCTCGACCCATGTGCTAAAATTTGACCCTCTTCAACATGAGCCTTTCAAACCATCAAAATGTGAAGATGGGAGAAACCACCCGAATTTCCCCAACTTGTTCGCCCTGTCCAAAACAACATTCCTGCCAGGGAAATCCGACCCCTTGTGCCCGGATTGTCCAAAAGCCCTTCAGAAAGTGACTAACGGCATCTGAAAGAGAAAATTTAACTTCGTTAATCATATGATGTCTAATTGGATTTTTTCCACAGGATCTTGACTAATGATAATGCTTTTATATTTGGTTGTACTCATTATGTTTGTGTTTGCAGGCTATATGGAATCGGGTGCAAGACCATTGGGGGAAACTACAGAGAGGGAGAAAGGAAATAAATCAGGCAAGACTCCTCGTGGAAAGGAGGATAAAGACTAGATGAAGTTCCAGTTTCAGGGTGAACCTCTACATTCGAAAATCATCACGGGTTGGAAGGAAATCACAAACACCAATATCGACCATATCGATATTGATGAATTCAAACAAAGGGTCAGAATTCACCCAATGACTGACAATGCCAGATTGATCAGGCAAAGTGGGATTGCGAAAGCGGTAGGCTTCCCCCTATCTCTCATTTCCCTTGAATTGGTCATGGCCTGTTGGCAGGCCTACCAACCCCAAACAAGAACCATCGTTGACAGAGATGGGAACATCCTCGTTGACATGTCAGTTGAGGGAATTACTAAAAATTTCCACATTCCCACCTTTGAGGAAATGGAGGTGCCCACCATGGAGGAAGGAAAGGCAACTTGGGATGAAAACCCAATGAGCTGCAAAAAGTTGATAAATCAATACTGGATCAAGGAGAAAAGAGGCAGCGTTGCAAAGGTTCCCCAAGAGCTCTTCCATAATGATTTCCTTGAAGACTACCACGACCTAGTAACCATGCTGAGCTGGGTAATGGGCCTCCCTTCTACTACATTTTTTCAAGAATGGATGGTATACTTTGTTGAAAAAATCCTCCATGGGGATGAAGATGTCACCACCAAGGCCACATTCTACTGGGGAGGCATCATAAGTGACTGCTTCCATGAGCAATTTATGAACATGAAAAAGAGCTCTAAATTCTACATGAACTCCTATCTGGTCTATTCATCGACAGAGAAAAGGTAGTACAATGGATTATTTGTGGCGCTCGATGAGGAGCAGGGTTGGAGATTAAAAGCATATGATAGATATCCCCATCTACAATTCATAAACTTCAAGGAGTACTGCAAGGTGAATGATGCCTTCATTGGCCACATCATTTGGTTGCTTGGAGGGGATTTTGAGAGAAGGGTCTCTCACAATGCACTAGCGTTCCTGAAACAGTACACCTTCTTGTTTATTCAATTCCCCAAATTCACATATATTCATGCCCAAGGCTTCACAGAAAGGCCGAATAAGCTGCCCGATACCCCAATGAGTGGATTATACTACTAGAACTCTCCCGGTAGCTACAACATGTGCATACCGTCCTCGGTAGCAAACATTTGGTAGGGATCCCTTATCCCTTAGCCTTTGGTCAAGGGATGTATAAATTGAAAACCTCCCAGTGTGCTGGGAATTCAGAAAAGGATTTGGCGAAGTACCAATTCCACCTACACACTGCTCATCCACGGGTAGACCCCTATGGGCACGTAAGAAAGGCACTGGGACTGAAATATTCCCACCTACATCATGTTGAAGATTTCTGGGCAGACTTCCAGGATGACAAAGAGGTGTGTGCAAGGCATTACATGCGGATGACTGCATACTTCATGAAAAGGGTGCAGTTGTTTCCTATACCAGACCAAGTTGAGGAGGATGAAAGCACCATCATGGATCCCCGGTATAATGCAGTCTCCAACTTGCTACTGCCTGCAGTAGATTGGGATGAACAGGAGGTCGATGACCTCGACATTGTGACTAGACCAATCATGGCTCGAACCAAAGAATGGATTGATGGACAAGTAGCCCGATTAAAGCAACAAGGGGTTTTCCTAACATATGAAGGGCTCAAGAGTGAGCCTAGCACCACAGAAGATGTCACCACAACAACTTCAACAGGTGGGACATCCAAATCTCCTCCGATTACAAGATCGAAGAAGAGGAAAGGGACCGAAGCGGAATAGTCTCCAGACCCCAAATTTTATTCAAGGAAAGACTCAAGAGGCTCACCCTCCAAGAGGCCCAAGTAAATAGGAAGTGCCACGGAGTAGCCAACAATTCAAGAAGGTGAAGAAGAGAGGGTAGATCGGCCAAAACTCCTTTCGACTCCCCCTATTTCGATTGCCCTACCATCTATTTCCTAGGCCATGGTCACCATGTCCCCACTTGTGGTGGATATCTTAGTCCATCTCACCTCTTCTCCCTCGACTAGGCCCATCGTAATGATTGACTCTTCATCCACTGCGACTACTCCTCTTTCCTCTGCCACCATGTCACCTACAACATCACTCCCATTAGCAACGGTGACAACACCAATGCCTACGCTAGCATTACTGGAGGCTTTCTCGCATCACATGTGAAATGTTCCCTTCGAAATTTCTCAGATATTTTTGGATCCCACCATCCAAGCTATTGTAGCATAGGTCCTCGCCAGTGCTACACCTTCGTAACCTCCAACGAGACCGCCGACAATGGAGGCCATGATGTTGATTTCTAAGGAATGGGAGAGACGGGAGCGAGAAGCCTCGAAGGCAATGGAGGAGGAATTCGATGAGTACCATGAACACCTTGAATATGAACATCGAACGATTGACATGGTGGTCTATGAGGAAGAAGGAATGGGGTCTTCTGAGAGCGGGGATGAAGAGGAGGGTGCAGGTGGTAGAACTATTATGCAGAACTTCAATGATGATCTCGAAGAGGAAATGGCCAGGCAACTGAAGCATGATGAAGAAGAGATAGAAAGGTCACCTCCCAAAGAAGAGCAAGAAGGTGGCAGAGCAATAGAGGACATAGAACTCCCTACAGGGGAAAAATAGTTGGAGGTTGTACCACCTCTTAGAGAAGAAGGAGATATTGAGGACAAGCTTGAGGAGCACATGCATGAGGAAAAACAGGCTGAAGAAAGAAAGGAGAAGGAAATTGAGATAGAGGAAAGTCCTAAAGGGAGATTGACTACTAAGCCTCCTGTAAAATGCCTCACATTCATCCAAGAATCCAATGAGGAAGAAGGAGACAACACCAAAATGAAAGAAAAGACTCCCACAGTTGAAAGAACAAAGATCTAGACAGAGGAAGGTAAGGGTGATCGAGAATTGCCCAAGGAAAAATCTACCATGCATGAATGGCTGGAAAAGCAACTTGAAAAAAAGACTCATGCCCTGAAGGACCCAAGAGCAAGGCTAGAGGCTATCCTATTCTGAGCGCATATCTCAACCAAGAAGGAGAAGCCCAAGGTTAGATCCAAGGCAACGATGGATGCTTCCGGGTCCCGAACTGTACAAATAGCAACACTGGTGGTAGGCTAGGAGGGAGTAAGCTACAATGTCTCCACCATTAACTTGGGGACTGCTACCAGAGAACAAAAGGTGGAACATCTTGAAGAGTCAGTAGCTACGGTGGTGCACCTAATACAACAAGATAAGGTGTCGAAAGATGAGCTTAAAGAACAAGTAGTTGCCTTGACGGACTACATCCAACAATGGTCTTCAGTGGATGACATGCTTACCACATCCGCGGCTCCACCCCAATTGCTATCCAAAGAACAAATTGACAAACTAGAAAAGAGGAAGAACTTGGATAAGACTACGGAGGACTGGTTCTGACAAGTCTTGTACGTCAGGAACATGGGTATCAGTCGGGTTGTTTGGATAGCCAACAAGTTCTTAGATTTACAGTAGGCGCTAGAGCGAACCAAGAAGCTCTACACCGACTTCCCTGCAACATATAATTCTACCTATCCAAATATCGAGGCCATCATCTGACTACCAAAGGCCATGTGGGAAAAGGAGCTCACATTCAAAAGGGACGACCATTGGTTGATGGACGTGTGGAAGAAAGATTTTGATAACAAGAGGGAAAGACTAGAGAAGATAGTGGATAAGGTGGATCTAGATATCGAATGGGTCAAGGAAATTAGGGTGGAATGCACTTAGTATTTGAAGCTAGTGATGGGATATGACATGCTCGCAGTGCAAATGGATCCAGAGAAAATAAAGCCTTATTTCCAGAAGAAAATGGAGGATGGAATGTCTGATGAGATAACTGTAGATTTCATGAGTTTTGCCACCTATGCCTTCACCCAGTCAGAGCTATTCAGAGATCACGCTGCAAAGTATGACAAATACTGGAAGAAGCTTGAAGAAAACTCGAAAGAATGGAGTTATCAGATGCTACAGTCTGAAATCATAGAGGTTGACAAACTCCAACTGATGATTCTGAAATTCATGGCATATGCAGCTTTGAAGAAGCAGGAAGGTAGCCCTATTATCAGTGAAGAGCTCCTAAAGGAATAGCTATATCAAAAAGAGCAATCAACAAAAGACAAAATGCTACAGTGTTGTCACTAGATGACGAATAGGGATATGGACAAAACTATATTTTAAATTGTAATATATTGGGGGTAGGTAGAACCCTAGTTTGTAGTGAATCTTGGCCACACAATGAGATTGAATCTTGGCCATTCGTTCTACTTTTTGGGCACTATAAATAGGGGGTATCCTCTCATTTCCAAAGGGAGTTGAGTTATTGTAAAGACATGCTGCTGAAATTTATAATGAAAATACATTGACTTGGTGCATTTTATGAATTCTTCACATGTTTCATGATTCAATCTCCTTTGTTAGATGTTTTATTTAGATTTACATTGTTGTTTTAAGGTTAGATTTAAAATGCTTAGATAGATTATGATAATACTGTTCCGTAATTATGAAAATTATTGCTGTGTAGATGCCTTCCTAGTCCACACTTTTTGTTGTTTGCTGATGGTAGATGGCTGTGTAAAGTTAGTCTGGGCTTGAATTCAAAGCTGCCCCCTACATTTTATCTTTTTTCACGCATATATATGGTGAATAAATGGTGAAATATCTACAGGCCTTAGAAGATAGCACAAATTTCATGAGACTATGAGATTTCTGGTTAAGTGAAATTATGTTTGAAGGAAGCTGTCCACGACAGGAACTCCATGATTACTATTCATAGTTAGTTATAGACCCAAGAACCTTCTCTCTTCCCTGCTCTTTTTTTTTTTTTGTTAAGAAACAACCCGTGCTAAGGTTCATTGCACATTGTAAAGCCAAACTTAAAGAAAACAATGAAGTTTTAGATTGTTGTTTGAACCTACAACAAACTGCACTATAACTCCCATCTCAGAAACTTCAAAATTTAAGATCCACTTCGATTCTAGCTATGTAAGTATGCCCTATGATTACTAGCAAAATCACATCAAACATCAACTGAGGAATTCCATTTAGTCATGACCTGACACCAGAGAGACCTTGGGGAGATTTTTAGCAAATTGCCCGTTGAAGGCTTCCTTTCAAGAGAGGTGATGCATCTATGCATTGCCTGTGTTGAGAAAGTGTACAAAACACCCATCAACAAAGTTTATTTTTTTTCCTTAAGAATAAAGATAAGTCAAACAAGAGATTTCACATTAGGTATAGTAAAAAAAGAGGTTTAGGGGGATAATTTTACAAAGGTGGTGGTAGAAATCAAGGAATAAAGATAAAAGACAAATTTTAGATAATATAGAGCCCAAGGAAAATAAAAACCATGACTACAATTAAAGATACGATGGCTAATAAATAAAGATATGGTAGAGTAAGTGGAGCATTTAACGGTACCGATGTTAAGTGTAGAATTGAAGGAAACAAATAATTTGAATGTTCACAATCACAAGGAGTTCATGAAAATTTTGAAAGAACTACAAGAGCCACACATGTTGATGAAGAAGTTTATTCTAATGGAGATAAAGCAAGTGGGCCAAAAAATGGCAAGCCATTATTAATGAGAAGAGACTTGTTGAAACTTATAATAGATTGAAAAAAAAAGTTTAGAGAAGAAATTTATTTGAAACTATGCATAAGTTTAGAGGAAAATGTTTTAAGTTTAGAGGAAAATATTGTAAGGTCATTGTTGATAGTGATAATACCAATAATTTGGGGTTAAAAAAATGAATCTAAAGAGGATGGAGTATCCTAATCTTTATAAGGTATCTTTGTTACAAAAGCATCATATAGTTTTGGTTAGTGAACAATGTCTTATTGAGGTTAGAATTAAGTTTATGAGATGAATTTTTGAGTGATATAATATCTATGTATGTTTCTCATTTACTATTTGGTAGACCATGGTAGTTTGATATAAAATTCATACATTTCATAGAGATAGTACTTAATATAAGTTAACAAAGGGTGGAGAAAAATGTGTACTTCTACCCTTAAAGGATGAAGGTGAAAAATTAAATGATATTATTAGAGTGTTATTAGTGAACAATAAGAATTTTTTGAAATAAATTGAGTAGGAAAAGGTTTTTATGTTGTTATGTTGAAGTATATATAAATATAAGTCATAAATGCAAATATATTACTACAACCAAAGGTATCAAAGGTGTTATAGTGATATTATTTTAGATTTTAGATAATTTACTAAAATGATTATTATAAGTAAGAAACATAATTCATTAGATGAATTTCATCCCAAGAGCAAGTTTACCTAATAAGGATTTGAGCATAGGTTAATTCTATCTAAAAATATGAGGTGTTAAATAGACAAGTTGAATATTTTTTGAGGAAAGAGTTAATCCAAGAGAGTTTGAGTCCTTATATAGTACCAAACATACTATGGAGAATGTTTAGAAACTCCAAAGCTATGAAGGTCATATAAAGTGTAGATTTACATTGTCAAGGATGAATGACCTAATAGATTGTTTGATGACTAGAGAAAAATATTTCAACAAGATAGATTTGAAAAATAATTATCATTGTATCAAAATTTGAGAAGGAAATGAGTGGAATATTACTTTTAAGAATAATGAAGGTTTGTAAAAAGGTTTGCTATGGAATTTGGGCTTATTAATGCACCTAGTACTTTATGAGGTTAATGAATATAAATTTAAACCTTATCTTGGTAAATTTCTTGTTAGATGCTATTCTAAATTCTTAATAAGATTGAAGAACATTTGGAGTACACCATATGCGAATAAATTTAGTTTCATAAAAGAATAACTAGTGTAATTGAGTTTTGTTATATCTACAAGTGGGTTGAATATAGGTTTAAAAAAGGTTATCCATTGTAGAGTGGCCTACACCAATAATTATTTTAAAAGTTGATGGTTTTCATGGTTTGCCAAGTTTTGATTGAAAGTTTATTAAAAAAGTTAGTGGAATTTTTACACCTAGTTATAAAATATCATTCAAGTGGACTAGTGTAGGTAATAGAAGGTTTAAATTAGTGAATGAGAAGGAGATAGGACAAATAATTTCATTATTCTAGATTGTGATAAGTTATTCCAAGTAGATTGTGATGAGTTATTCCAAGTAGATTGTGATGCAAGAAATACATTGATTATAATAATTTTGAGTCAAGAAGGAAGCCTTGTTGCATACTTAGTGAGAAATTGAATGATGCTAAAAGGAAATTCTTTGTTTATGATTATAAATTTTATACAATTGTGCATACATTAAAGAAGTGGAGAAATTATTTTTAAACATCAACCATTGCAGTACTTGAATAGTTAAGGTAATTTGAATGAAAGACATAAAATATTTTGAATTTATGTAGAGTTATTGGTTTTTGTTGAAATATAGAAGTGGTAATTCAAATTGAGTTCTTGGTGCATTGAGTAGATAGAATTATTTATTAACTAAAATGGGAATTGAAATTATTATTTTTAGAGAGATGAATAATTTGTAGAAGAATTATTTTTTTTAGGCATGAAAAGCATGTAAAGTACTGGTATGGATAGAAACTAAGTGGATAGGTTATCTAATCCAAAATGATTTATTGTTAAATTGAAGTCAATTATGTACTTGTAGTTCTATGAGAGAGAATTTGATGAGATAATTATAGTGGTAGATTAGTTGGTACTGAAAAAATAGTAGCTTTGATGAGGGAGAATTATTAGCCTACATTGTATATGGATGTTAAGAAATTTGTAAACAATTACAAAAATGTCAAGTATTAAATGGAAGTACTTAGAATGTGGGATTATATTATTCATTCCCTATTCCAAAGATATGGTATGATATGAGTATGTATTATGTGTTAGGATTGTTGAGAGCTCAAAGAGGAGTTGATTCACTTTTGTAGTAGTTGATATATTTTAAAAAATGGTGAATTTCATTGCTTGTAAGAAAACTAATGATGGGTACACATAGTTAATTATTTCTTAGAGAGATTGTGAGATTACATCCATATTACGTAAGATAATTGTGTTAGAGAAATACATTAAATTTATTGGTTATTTTTAGATAATATTATAGAAAAATGAATAAATACTTGAAGTTTAGTTCAACATATCACCACTAGAATGATGGATAGATGAAAGATATAAATAAAAGTTTGGAAATCTTGTTACTATATTTTTGAAGTGATAAAATAGGTTCTTGGGAGTTGGTGTTATAACAAGTTATGTTTTCCTATAACAATTTAGTGAACAAGATTATATATTTGCAAGAACACCATTTCAAATTGTGTATGAGTAAAGTCCAAGAAATGTTTCAAAAAATTAATAGGGGACATAAGAGAAGTGTAATAGTTTAAAATTATGTAGAACATATGAAAGACATAAATCAAGAGATGGAAAGATAATTAGAGAAGATGAATATAATATATAAGGAGAAAAATAAATTAAAAATAAGGCATAAGGAATATGAGATTGGAGACACATAAATGGTTTATTTGAGTAAGGAAATATTTCTACAAGGAACATATAATAAGATGATGAAAAAGAAAATTGGACCATGTAGGATAGTCAATAAAATTTCTAGTATAATTTATGCAATTGAAATACCATAAATAATTTTCAATATTAATCATATGAAAAATATTTTTATTTTTATGATTATCCAAGAGAAAATAATTTAAAGGATTTCAAATAGAAATTGATTAGATGTTAGATATCCTAGAACAACAATTTGAGGATATGAAATAAATTTTAGACAAGAATATTATGCATAGAATGAAAAATAAGTTATGATGAATATTTGGTTGATTCAATATGTAGACCAGTTCAAGATTCTACACAGATTCCTACAACTAAGGTGACTAGTACAGTTTTCCTTTGGTCACCTTAATTGATCAAAAGTGAGAAGCTCATTTTTTAATTACCATGGGTGTACAATGCAAGAGTATACCAAGCCTAAAGAAATCATGTATCAACCAAAAATATATTTTTTGTGTTTGTTGTTTTTTTTAGGCTTTTTTCATATCTATAGATATGAATACTTTTTTGTAGTTTCATACTACTAAATTCAAGCTAGTCTATAGTGATCTATTTGCATTTGCTATAACATAAGTATCCAACCAAAATAATAGTTTGAACCAAGCATCTTGTGATCATAAAAAATATTTCCACAGGTCAAGTTTTATATTTAATATATTATTATAATTCATGCTATGTTTTTTTTACAAACTGATACATTATACATCGAAGTATTTGAATCTTGTACCAAAGTAGAAATGAAAATAATTCCATTTCTCCCAGACAACCTTCTTCATATCAATGCGGAGAAATGAAAATAATTCCATTTCTCCCAGACAACCTTCTTCATAAGAAAATATACTGTCAAACACAACTTCCACTACCGCATGATCCAGAACTTGAAACTCTAGATATAACACCTCTGAAAACCTCTTATCATCTCATCTGAACCGCACAAGCACATCTTCAACCATGAAGAAATGCAAAGCATAGTGCTGAACACAACTTTTCCACCTTGTACACTTTCTTATTCAAATTTTCTCAAAAGCACTTGGTAACCAAGAAAACCACTTGCACCAGTAACATCACAAACACCTTCTCATCAACACCACACTAGAGATTACAACAATCTCCCCATCTACAATACCAACGATCTCCTCATCTATAACACTTGCTCAACACCACACTAGAGGTTGACATAGGTTGAAATCAATGACAACACTAAAGACAACATAGTGCAACAATCTCCTTGTTGACACCAATGACAATATAAGTCTCCAACATAAAAGGATTACATTAAAAATTTATAATGTCATTATATGTGATGGTGTAGGTGCTATTATAAGGATAAATAATACCTTATATAACTATTATTGGGCCCCACATATTTTCTTGGTTTATTTATAACTTAACTAATGCCATGTGTCACGCTCTTGGGGATTCCCAAAAAAGTGAAAGGTTAACTTCCCTAAAGATAGCACATACCATACAATCTATAAGAAAACTACTCATCTAATGATCCACAATATGTGTGGCCATTACAACATAGAAAGGCTCCTCACATCATGGAAACACAATTTTGACACTCACTATTGCCTTACATCATCCTAAGAGGGTCGAGAACATAGAGTAGTAAAGGAAAGTTTTTTCTTTTTATTCAAGGGGTGAACGCTTTTGAATCGAAGCTATGAACTGGAATACAACCACTCAACAATACCACCCCAAAAGGGTTTGAACCTTGGTGGAAAGAACAACAATGCCACCTTTAAACCATCACACTATGCCAATATTGACAGTAGTAAAGGAAAGTTCAATCACATCTAGAATTTGAATTTCTTGGAGTAATAAGAACAAGTATTCATGACCAATAGTTGTACAATTTTTAGATGGGAACTTTCATCTAATATCTTCATGAAAGTGTGGTACTAGGTGGTAGAATTCTAAGATAAGTTACCAATGACCTTGAAGCCATGCCCAACCACTAAAAAGGTAATTAAGGTGCCAAAATTATAAAAATATCTTCCCTCTATAGATTATCTTTTAAATGTAATTTGAGTGGGAAACTCATTATGGGTTAGGTAGAATAGTTTATAAATACTAACCTAAATTACCATTTAAAAAGAGGATGTAACTACCCACAACTGAGCTATAGTGCTTGATGTGTTTGTGAATTCTTAGGGAATCACACTTATATGGCCTTGTTTGATTTTATCCTCTCTTTTATGATATGTAGGGGAGATTTTATGTATGTTTCCAATGGATATATGTCTATATTATGGTTTATTTATAAGTCAACGTTAAAAATTAAGATATTATTATTCTCTATCATGTATTTATTCACTACTACTATCATATGTGCTTTTTTATTATTGATTATTACATCGTGATTTATTAAGATTTACTCTATAAGTGAAGACAATCTATATCTATTTGGCCTAATCCTTTTCTTTAATTTAATTTATATTATGCAAAATTCTATGCCTTTTCACCCCTACAACACATATAGATTTAGGCTTATCCATTTGATAGATAGGGACCTAACCCTTTAATCTCAAATATATTTTTTGCAATGATCACCCACTTTATTGACCCACATTGCTAGCTCTTTTCATGTTCCTTGGTCATGCATAATGCATTATCCCTTGAAATGGGCCTTTACACAAATCACCAATAGTTTCTAGCATGCTAGTGGGACTTGGATAACTTCAAAGCTTTACAATTCTAACTATATGAGTGAAACCCATCCTTGGCTATGTATCAGTGGATTCATGGCCAAACAATTCTAGTATTTTACCTAATGAATCTATATCCTTCAACCAAATTTTTTTGTAACCCATAGGATTACCACAATACATTCAACGAGAGAAATTATATAAACCCTTATGTAGCCCCTTGTAATTATTCCTTGAAGAAGACTCTATGAAACTCCATAGCCACAAGTATAATTCCCATAAATAACTACCATGGCTACATAAAAATGTCCTAGAGTACATCCAACATGGAACGTTAGAGGTTCATTAATTCCCCTAGTGCGACCTATAGTTTGGGGAGCCATACTAGATATCACTCTTTATTTTATTTATCACTTAATAGGATAAAACCATGATACTTGAATGAAACACTTGATGTTTTGAATCATCACACACCTTAAATTATATATGAAGAAACCATTGTATTAAGGTTGATTGTAACTATATCTTTCAAAGGCATGCCCCTAGAATGGTACCTATTTCTACCAAAAATGTAAATTTTTGATTGGGACCAATAATGTCAAGTGTTCCTCAACACATTTAAAGAAAATGATGACACTTAATTTCTTTTAGATAAATTGACAACCATTAAGAGAGAACCTATGAAAATTATCAATGAATTCAACACTATATTCTAGAAAACATGAAAAATCCTTCCTATTGAAGTCCATCCTCCATTATTGATCTGTATAGGATCTAGACTAGATTGCAGTATTGAAATGTTTAACTTTTACAATTCTTTTACAATGATTATTTCAAGTTAATTAGATCGAAATTAACTTAAGGAAATAACAGAATGAAAAGAATTAACAAGGTGATTATAACAAAAATGAAGGAAATGAGAAACAGAAAGAGAGAGAAGAAGAGAAGTGCAAACAACGCTTGATAACGGAGTTCGTCACAGAATGTGACTACGTCTCCGGGTCCACTCCAATAGAGAGACCGATCCGATTAACTCCAAAATCGATTACAATGATGCACCAAGACCATCAGTTCGGCAGCATAACAGCGCTCCGACATTCAACAATGGCTTGAAAATTCTTCAACAAGACCTCTCTTTCGTCAATCTCAGCATCAAGACTTCAACCTGAAAAAAAAACTTATGCCAATCCTCACCTCAAGCCCCCTTTTTATACAAAGAATTTCCTCAATTTGGCCTTTAACCAATTGATTTGAAAATATTCACCTTATCTCTCCAAATACATAAAAATATTTACAAATCTCCCAATTTTGCATAAAAAAATCAACCTCCTCCATTTTTAACATATATTAATCTTAAAAATCTCCCTTAATCTTTATTTTATCCCCTTTCATTGATCATTCCCGGGCTGATTTCGTTTTGGTAGTTGATTTTAATCCTCTAAAAAGGATTTTTGTTTGATTTTTATATAAAAGTTAGGAGTTTGTTTTTATTTTTAAAAAGCAATCGGTTTTGTATACACAACAAACCAAACCGATGCCATTATAATAACGAGTAGACCGAATGGTCTAGCGGTGCATAAATATTTTGATACACCGGCGGTCCCGGGTTCAAAGCTCGGCCGTCGGTTTTTATTTACCAAATTCCAACAAACAGTTAACAAAAAGAACCGCCGCTCATATTTAGTAAACCGAACTCTGCGTGGTCCAACGGTCGCGCGCCTATCACGGATATGGGAGGTCGCGGGGTCAAACCCTGATACTATTTTTGTTAAAACAAACGAACGAACGAACGCCGGTATGAGGAAGAGAGAGAGAGAGGGGAGGGCCGCGTGCTGCACCAGGAGGGTGCCACGTGGCAGATTCCTATTCGTTGATGCTGCCGTCGAAAACCCTGACGTGTCTGACGTGGATGCCACTGCGTGCCACTTGGAGCCGACGTGTCTGCCAACTACGCGCTGACGAGGTGACCACGTGTCGCCATCCTATTGGTCCGTACATTGCTGACAAAGATGCCACGTGTCCAATCCTGATTTGTCCACATCAGATTCCGTACCACCTGGTGACGTCATCTGTACAGATGATGATGTCATCACTGTACTTTCAGTGCACAAGTCAAACCTAGAACTTTGACCAGCTGTATCTTGAGCCTCCGATGTCGGATTTCGACGAAACGAGTTGCGTTGGAAAGCTTGTGACGAGCTCTTCCTGATGATGCTGACTTCGACAAATTTTGATGACATCATTTTTTCCGCTTCCTGGACGCCCTCTGATTCCAGTTTGACCCAAGGTTTGACTGACCATAACTCGTGCAAACGGACTCCTTTTTGCTCCGTTCGAGTTGCGTTGGAACCAGGACACTGAGCTCTTTCTAATGGTGCAGATTCTGGAGAAAAATAAGACACTTCAATTTTCACTGAAAAATGTCCACCGGATCAATTATATATGCCATATCATTATCAATTGAGAATAAAGGATGGAATAGTCCCTCAAATACATATTTTATTGTTGTAATAGAAAAAATGACCTAATCCAAATCAAAAGTTTGGTACCTATGCCTTTATCCCTAGATGTCCAACCACCATACAAGATAATGCTTACTAAGAGACATATTCCTCATCCTCTCATTAACCCAATCCCCACCAAATATAAATTATAAAACCACATTAATAAGTTATAAAACATGTAAACTTGATGAGATGAGAAACTCACTCTAAAAATTCCTGATGAGATCACTGTTATGAAGAGAAACCAACACAACAAGAAAAAACCTCCATTTATAAGTAATCAACATATTACCTCCAAACTAGCCGTATAATTTGCAACTTAACCAAGTATATAGGCCATTACATTCCAATTATAGCTATAAAAAAAATACTTCATATCAATCTAGTAGACCTCCAATGCATCACAATCAATTAGTCCCAATAGATCAATCATTATAGAGAATTCCTCGTAATCCTATTAGAGATTTGACAAGAACACAAAATAATTGTGTTAAAAAAAATAACATATGATTTTATGGTTAATCTATATCCCACACTTATTTAGCATGCATCACCATTATTGAGTCTTAAGATACCTTTCTAAAGGAATTTGGATGAAGCACAAACTACAATCTAACCAACAATTTATTCTCCAAGCTTGCTAAAAAGCAACCAAGACTCTAGGAGAAAACATTGGTGACTTGGGAGGACTCAAAATCATGCACCCAACATGAACCTAATATTCCTTCGCAAGGTCCATAGCCCAAATTTGACTATTAGGTGAGAGTGAAAAGGAGTGCAACATGAGAGAAATCTAAATCTAAAACCCTACCACCCAAGAAGTAGAAAGAAAAGGAAGCACTAGTATTTAGTTTCTAAATAACATCCACCTCAAGGCTTGTGACACCTATTGGTATCAAATTAAATGATTTTGGTACAACTAGAGTAGTGGATCCCTAGTTAAGAGTAAGCAAAACAATATATTATACAATGGAGAGACCCCATGTATATTGGGCGCCCAAGGAAATATAGACTAGGAAATCATTCAATATTGTACACCAACTCAAGAAGTCTATGATCTGTATAGGATCTAGACTAGATTGCAGTTTAAATGCTTAAACTTTTACAATGCTTTTACAATGATTATTTCAAGTTAATTAAATCGAAATTAACTTAAGGAAATAACAGAATGAAAGTAATAACAAGGTGATTATAACAGAAAGAAAGGAAATGAGAGACAGAAAGAGAGAGAAGAAGAGAAGTGCAAACAACGCTTGATAACGGAGTTCATCACGAAAGTGACTACGTCTCCGGGTCCACTCCAATAGAGAGACCGATCCGATTAACTCCAAAATCGATTACAATAGCACCACCATTCTTCAAGCAATTCGGCAGCGTAACGATGCTCTGATATGCAAGAATGATTTGAAAACTCTTCAACAAGACTCCTCTTTTGACGCCTCAGCATTAGGACTTCATCACCTGAAAGAAAAACTTGTTTCTTACTCTCACCTCAAGCCCCCTTTAAATACATAAAACTTTCTCAATTTGGCTCTCAACCAATTGATTTGCAAATATTCACCTTATCTCTCCAAATTACAAGTCATATTTTCAAAAATCCCATAATCCCCTTTACATAGTAAGAATACTTGAAAAATCCTGCATATAAATCACCTAAAACATTCTAATCCCCTCATATAATCTTAAATAATATTTTAGCCCTTATTTTGTTGATTCGGGCTTTAGAATTTTGGGGGAGTTGTTTTATTTAATTTATAATTAGGAGTTTGTTTTAATTTTAAAAGGCATTCGGTTTTTGAAAACTCAACAAAACAAACAGCCGCCACATATAACCTATATTACCGCGATGGCTCAGTGGTGGTTAATATTTTTGGGAGGCCGACGGTTCCGGGTTCCACTCCCGGCCGCTAGCTTTTAAACAGCCATCCGCTAATTTAAAATAACAAAAACAACCGTGAGCTATATATAGTAAAGCCGGGGGTGACTGGTGCAACGGTGAGCTGCTAAACTTGCCGGAAGTAGGTTGGGGGTTCAAATCCCCCAACAACATCCTTTTTTTTCTAACAAAATGAACTAACTCGTCCATCCGCGGGGAGAATGTGAAGGCCACGTGGCAAAAACCGATTCGCCGACTCTGATGACTGTATGCTGACTCACAGACGACGTGTCATTGACTAGACCTATACTTTGCCAACTCATCACGCCACGTGTCAAATTCTGATTCGCCCAAACTGCTGACTGGACTGATGACAACGCCGCCACGTGGATGCTGACTGTGTACTGAGTGATGACGTGGCATGCTGACTGGGCGTACGGACTGCCACGTGTCACTCTGTGATTGGTCCGTACAAATGCCACATGTCACACTTTAATTTGTACACATCAGATTCCGTACCACATACTGATGTCATCTGTACGGATGATGACGTCATCACTGTACCTTCAGTCCACAAGTCAAACCCGAAACTTTGACCAGCTGTATCTTGAGCTTCCGATGTCGGATTTTGACGAAACGAATTGCGTTGGAAAGCTTGCAATGAGCTTTACGCGATGATGCTGAATTCAACAACTTTTGATGACATCATTTTTTTCACTTCCTGGACGTCCCCTGATCCAGTTTGACCGAAGGTTTGACTGGCCATAACTCGTGCAAATGGACTCCTTTTCGCTCCGTTCGAGTTGCGTTGAAATCAGGACGCTGAGCTCTTTCTGATGGTGCAGATTTTGGAGAAAAATGAGACACTTCAATTTTCACTGAAAAATGTCCACCGGATCAGTCTATAATTAGAATGCCACTTTAGGAGGTGATTTATATACTTCAACAAAAGAAGATGTTGGATACATCTCTAAAGGGGAAAAATGTATTAAGTAATAAAAGGATGCCACCCATAAAAACAACATAAGCTATCTTTTCAACATATACAATTCTATAAACTATGAGAAATAAGGTAGGTAACATCAATTTCAAACATTTCTATTTGATGCTTGTCTATAAGGATAAGTTAATACACATTTGCATGGTATATTATGGTTTTAGTACCTTCGTAAATCCTAGAAAGATCATGTAAGCCCTTATTTTTTCTTATGAACCCACATAAAAGGGTGTTTTCCAACTATATGGGACCACAATCAATTCATTGGAAGTGTTCAAGAATATTCCACTATCCTTCTATGTCTAATCTAGAATGTCAAAGTCCTCCAAAACATGTGTGTAATAGAGGTACCTACCACATTTGACATCTACCTACCTAGATATTTTCTTACAAATTTTGGAGGATGTTGTTATAAAAAGGGTGTTGTACACCTTGCACAAGAAATAATTATTTAATTATGCAAAATAAATATTTATTTATGGTGCATATTTAGGAGATGTGTTTGGCTACATAAATATAATTTGGGCCCACTTGTAAATTTATATGTACCATAAGTTAGATATTGTATGTGTGGGTTACACATGGGAATAATATTTAATATTAGGAAAAATTAGTACCATAAATTAAATTTTAGGTTCAATGGTGTTGCACACTCGTGGTTTTTAGTTACATGGTTTTACCTCACCACTTGGTTTTTTTTCATGTGAGATTGGTTCTATAAAAGAAAGCAAATATTTATTGGTTGGTGTTGTTTTGATGGCTAGTGGTATTGTTGGTTGTTTGGTTGAATAGTGATCTTGTTGGTTGTTTAGCTTGGCTATTAGTTGTATTTAGCCCTCTTGTTGAGTACATATGTGAAGCATGGCATGGGATATGTGGTTGTATTCTTGGACACATGAAGGATACATTAGAGGAGCTTGATGTTCTAAAATTATTCATGGAGACATTATGTGTTGTATTGTTTTTATTACTAAATAATAAATTGAGTGTGGATTATTTTGGAGGATGGGTTTTTCCCTCTTAAGGGTTTTCTTAGGGGATATCTTGTCTAATATTGTCCAATATGTCTTTGATATTTTAATTATGTTTGTTTTGTAAGATTGTATGTATGATTTTCTCTCATTGGTTTATGTAAGAAATAGTTTGATAAATGATGGCCTAGTATCATGTTTCAACAACGAACAAAATTCTATCAAAAAGAAATATGCCAAATCATGGGTCTTCATGATAAATGAATCTTAGAATGTGTGTATAATTTTATGTAAGTCATGCTCATCAAGGCATCAAATACCTTTTTTTTTTAATCAATTTAATATTTAATAATCCTTTAATAATTATCACAAAAAATGCATCCAATGTAACTATTAAAATAGAGACCATCCATAGCCCATTCAAAAATATTGTTATCATAAATCCTTTCATTAATACCACTATATATGCCATCAACCTTAACTTTCAACATCTTAAACCATGAACTAGGCCCAATAAGATTTTACATCATTCAAATTATTCCAAAATGATAAAACAATCACAAAATTCATGGAACTTCAAGATAGCATCTTGCAAAGGGATCATCACAAAGGATTTTAAATTAATTTAGATGCACCACCATATGAAGAAAAAATGGAAAAAGAGTCCAAGAATCATCACAAAGCAAAACATCGACATGAAAGACAAAATCAAAATTAAGTAAAAAATAAAAATGAATCCAAAGGGAAACATAAGTTCACAAACCAAAAAGGAAGAAAAAAAGTAAATTGGATCCCAAAGGAAAGAGAAAAAAATTGAAGTGGAACAAAATTTCAAAGTAAAGCAATCAATCAACATACAGTGTAAGATTGAAAGAAGATTTTTTCATACAAAATGTGTGTGCTATCTTTGCAACTATTATCAATCCCTACATGTGGAGTTGTATGATTCAATATGGTTCATAATATTGTTGGTCCTTATCCTAATCCAAATTCACATATCCAAAATCCAACTCCACCTTCAAATCCAAAAATCCCCCATCTCAATTCAAGTATCCTACTCTTATATCCAAATGCCAATTCAAAACTCTTGAATCCAAATCACACAACCTTAAATTCAAAATAAAAATTCAAAATCCCAATTCCATTGTATCTTGGTAGCAACACTCTACCATAGAGGCTATGATGGTACTTTATGGAAATTTTTACATTCAAATAGCCAACTTAGTTATCAAAGAGGATCATAACAACATCTAGGAATTTTACACCAATGGAATGATCTTAGCAAAGTAATTACTCAAGGTAGGCTACTATTAGAATATCATAATAGGAGCATACAAGTTGGATGCTTCAAATAGACTGGAGCCTAAAGAACCCTTGAATTTCAATCATTATAATCACTTTCGTACTTAGAGTTATCAATGCCATCCAAGTAAGAAAAACTATTAAAAAAATTAAAAGAATGAAGAGGAAAAAAATTAATGGTGAAAAGTCTTCCTAGGTTGCCTTAGGCAAGTACCATAATGAATCTCATTTGAAAGCATCACACATAAATCAATTATCAATGTATACTATACATTTGGGATAGGTCCATTACATTATATCTATCCACTCCATTATACCCATCATCTATCACCATCTTTTGACCTCAACATGGATAAGATAAAAGTGTCAAAACATTTTGTTGATGGTTCTTGATATATCCAATATCTTTTAGTGAATACTACAATATAATGTCAAAAATTATGGAGCAAGTTGATACCTCCTTTAGCAAGCATTATGATGCAACAAATTTATGAAATAAATAGAGTGGGGGCATGTTATAGCTATGCAAAATAGTCCTTAGAGATGACATCTTGGAATCCTTTAGTCATCCCATTCTTAATCCTTCTAGATATATTCTACGACCCTCTATCCATTCCATCTCTATCCTAGAATCCGTTTATCATCCCCTCCATCCATTCCTTCCTTCTATTCTAAAATCCCTTTATCATTCATTCCATCCAATCCATCATTCATTCTTTTCACTAGAATCAATTTTACCTTATCATTAGTTACAACATTGGGAAAATAATCCCATCTTGTAGAAAAAGTAAAGGACTACCCAAAAGTAATCCAAATCCATAGCACAATCTAGCATAGCCATCCTAACAACACAATCCTAATAAACCCAAAACAAAGAAGAATCCATAGATATTATATTTAAGCTTTTTGAAAACTAATCCAAGTGTTCATGTTTAAACCAATCATTATAGCTTTTTTAAAGTTATATAATTCCCAATCCGCCTCCCTTGCATATATCATTTCTTGGAGGTGTAATAAAGTTGTAATAAAAATATTCCATTCCTAATCTATCATTGTTATCATAATCATAATCATAATCATCATTAAAATATAGTTTATAGATTCCAACTAGGGACAAAATATTATTTATTTTTCTTTCTTTTTGCTTGCATGCGTTTCTTTTTTGATGGCATGTTTTTTTTATTTGCATATAGATCAATTCATATAGCATATCACAAAAATGACACCATGGTGCCTTATGTCATATGTCTTCTTATGAATATTTTTTGGGGGAAGTCATACTACATATAGAAATTGTATCACCTTGAGTTTTCTATTTCATGATGTATTCTACCATATGCTATCATAAACACTAATTTGCTCAAGACAATCAAAACCTCATGTAAGATTCATAGCATGTACCTCAAAAATAAAAACCATTCACTCTTCATCATTCAATTCCACTTAGCCATTTCATTGTGGATCATGTATCTATTGCCTCTATTCCTACATTATTAAAATTCATCATTCATCTTTAATTTACATATCACTTCACTCTTTTCCTCCACTAATCTTTTCATCTTTAATATTTCCCCTTTAACTAACTCTATATGTGATCACCAATCCCTTCATCCATCATTAACATGCAAATATATTTGTGCATCTATGTTTTCCATTCATCCCTAAACATATTTTCTAATATTTATTTCATACATGTCAAGAGAACACCAATGTTCTTCTAACCTACCTATCCTCTTGAGGGAGCATTCCTAAACTAAATTATCTAAAATCCATCCAAGTGTTGAAATATCAAAACCAATCTTAATAATCATTTAATCAACCCAATGCATCATCTTCAATCAATCAATCTAAATTAAGTCAAATTATAGAATTCTAATATCAAATCTCAACACTTGTGGCATATTATCATTAATGTCCTCCCATTAAACACTTATATCTACTTTGTTTGAAATGATGTTGCTTATTCTAGCCACAATGCCATTTCAAAGAGGGACAAAATATAAACACTTCAATTTCACCACACCTAACCTTGCATCATAACACAATTCTAATTTCATGGGTCAGTATTGTCACCACACTAATCTACCAATTTTGACACTTTCAACACCTTCCTAGCTAAATATAATGGCATGCTCATATCACCTCACCATTGATTAATTAAATAAATCACATTTATTTAATTAAGATGATTTCTTGCATATCCATATCACTAATTAATTAAATAATCTTCTTATTTGATTAAATAGTCTAAAATACCACTTCAAGATTTAAATAAATAACTAAATCCATTTCCCTCATGCAATTCTCACCTTATCATATAATAAATCAAAACCCATTGTCCCCCACCCACTCACAATTGAAAATTAATAAATTCAGCCTTATTGTCCACTTTTACAAAACTATCCAAGTTCATTGAATCTAGATACTCACTCAAATGTCAAACTAATATTCCATCTCATCCATCCATTTGAATAGTTAATTCACAACCCTCCATCTTGCCACCACTTTTCCTCTAATTGTTTATCAAGACCCTTTCACTCAACCTCAACCCTTAATTTTAATCAAATCTCAAGTATCTATCTCTTCATCAACACATCTATAAATAAAATCTCATCCCCAATCAAATCATGGAGCTAAGATTTGTAGGTACATGCTACTAAAATGCCAAAGGATCTTCGTGAAACCTCCATCAAATCAATATCATTATAGGTGCAAATAACTTGGAATCTTGCACAACACATACACAACCACATCCAAGAGCACATCCATACAACAAGAACGTACAATGTTCATTTAGTTTTATTTTAAAATTTGTTATATTTTTTCCTTCTTAGCTCAATCTAAGGTATTCTTGGGTTTGTAGTAGGAATTCTCTAATTTGTATGTGTTTCCCTCTTGTTTTACTCCAAATCAAGGGTAAAAAGATATAACTAAGACCCACGCCCTAAAGAGGAGGGTAAGTGGAAAAGGGATAAGTACTAAATGGTGGGAGACAAGTAGCCATAGTATATAGGGATGTGTAGTGGTGGTGGAAGGAGTAATGGTAGAGGATGGATTTAAGGTAGAAGAATGTGTAGAAGTAGATGATCTAGTTACTATAATTGAAATAAGCTTAACATAAATTGCTTGAAAAGTCTCTCTCATATGGCTTGTTAGCAAACACATAATGAAATATATTCGCTAATTGTTTAAAAAATTGCATTGATTAAAATAGCCAACTCATTTGTAAAATCTTGCTTGTTCACATGAACATCATGACCATACTTCTATTTTTTTTATCAGGAACATCATAATAGACTTCATTCTCAATAGTTTAGACCCTTTTATGATTTAGACAACCACTCCTTTCCAATGAAAGATTAAGATTTTGTGTAGCTCATAACATAAATAATAGATAGGAAAAATAAGCTAAAAACACATTTTCAAATTGAAAAATCATAAATATCAAGATCTATAATGCTCACATATCTCCAAACTTGAGCACCTAGAAGAAAAGTGATTCCTTGCTTTATGAAGTCAACACGTGAAGTAGGACTCAAAGCTGTTGCCTGATTATATTATTAGGCTAAGAAATTTTAGCCTAGCAAGTTGGCATTGTTGTTTAACAAAGACACTTGAAAAATCTCAAGGTACAACGGTTGGTGTCTTACGTCATAAGAGAAGTAATGGAGACAAGGACAAGGACAAGGAAGTTGGACATGTTGAATGGAATTCCCTTGAGGGGAATGGTGAATGGCAGTCTATTGAAGCCAGCACTTACATGGTTCATAATTTTTTGATTTTACAACTAAATAAGGTCTATATGACTGAACTGTTCCAAACTTTCAATTTAGTTTTTGTTCACAAACCATATAAATAGTTTTATATTTACTTTAAAAGGTCATCTTTGAACAACTATTTGCATTTAAATTTGAAAATGTTTGAAGTTCGATTTGGCATTGAGTTTCTTCTATTCATAGAGCTAGGGGATTTGGGTTTGGACTCAAATTTGATGCAGGCAAGATCTCTACATGGATTTAACAGTAAAGAAGTCATAGATCTCATTGGATCTAAGATTGTACATAGTGGCAGAAGTACATAGTGACAGAAGTCATAGATCTCATTGGATCTAAGATTGTACATAGTGACAGGAATATGAAGTACAACTACCTGAACGGATTATGGAGTGTTGGAAGGATGTTGCACAAGTAACCGAATGAGTGTGCAGGCACTAAGAGAATCCTCAAGCAAGCTTTGAGATGGGGTAATAGGAGGATATTTGCTGCAGATGATAGGATAATGTCTTTGTTCCTCTTCCAACCAAGCTCAAGCACTATGGTGAAAGTGAGATAAAGGTGTGCATCTATTTTGTAGTATACCATAATAGTGAGAAGTGGGGCTCATTGCCCCATAATAATGTTAGGAATTTATCAACTGCAAATGGATGATAGTGAAGTAGCACTCATGATGGTTTGATAGCTAATGGCTCACTGACACAACAGTCAATGAAAAGGAAGGAATTCTCATTAGTTGTAATGGAGAAAGGATCGCACAAAGCACTATATAATATTGTGAAATATGCAGGGGTGCACAATGACCCAATACTCGGTATGATATGGATATCACAAAGATAGGTAATGCGGTGCCAAATGTCTGATCATGTGGGGAGAATCACATATGTTCCAACTGTGGGGGAGAAGGGAATGATACTGATTCGCCAGAATGATAATCACTGCTAAATAGATGTCGACATAGATGGGATGTGAATTCAATGAAAATGAAAACGAATAATCTCGTGATTGCCAAGAATATTTAGTGATCGTCGAGTATGACTAAGAAAAACACAAAAAAACAGTGACTGAAAGGATAGTAAATGCATCAAAAGATTCAAGTGCATGAAGCTTGAATTCATTGAAAAGGATTGTAAAACATGCGTAAATGGTTAGCTGATCACGAGATTTTGGTTTAAACAGCATATTTTAAGTGTTGATTTATTTAGGTGGTTCATTCAAAATCGTATTAATAGATGAGTCTTATTGAAAAAAGGTAGGGTCATTTCAGATGAATCACTTAAACAAGTCAAAATTTAGAATATATTGCTTACACTAGTTTGATCATAAATAGTATTATAACTTGTTTGATCATAAATAGTATTATAACTTGTTTGATCACAAACAATATTATAATAGTGATATGTGCAATTCTGTTGGATTTTTGACAAGATTAACAGTTAAGGCTTGGAAGGTTGAGGCATAGTTACAAAACCTGACTTGTTTTGTTATGGAGGACATACCAATTTAAAGCTCACAGCAAAAGATGGGTTTTGCTAGTTTTTCAAGTGCTGCTATATATAGTGAATTAAAATCTTGAAAGTTCAGAAGGTGAAGACTATAGCTCTGTGAGTTTCAGGCCAAGGCTGAGCTAGAGGTAGTAGCCACAGAATGCAACTTATGTAGGCCAAATTTCGAGAACAGAGTTCTCGAGGTAGTAATATTGTTGATGATATTTTATGGACTTGATGCAGATTACAAAGAGTTGCTTAGTTAAAAAAGATTAGTTGGGTGGTTTGGAATTCTAAAGATTAAGATGTCAATCATTTGTTTGGATCTAGGTTAAGAGTAAGTACATCAAAATGTCAAATAAAAGTGATTTTTTTTTTATGGATAATAATTGAAAGGAAGCAAGGTGTGTGGAATTACATCAAGGAGAGGGAGTACAATTTTTTATCAAATTTTAACAGTTACAATGTAGGGATGTATAAAGTACAAAGAATAGAGTTATAATAGAGTCAATACAGATACATGCAAAACACACAACACAAGATAAGACCAAATTTATATGGAGAAAACCCTTTCGAGAGAAAAAATCCACACTCCAAAAGCACAACACAATGTATATACTGTAAACAAATTGGTTACAAAGCCAAGCTCTTTCAAGAGACACAAGTGTTCTTTCGATTTTGGAATAATTTTGATAGTGTAAGGTACATGTAAAATAATCTTATTCTAACTCCAAAATATAATACTTGTACTTATAACATCTCTTTGCATGCAACATGCAAAGCACATGCACATACAAAGCACATTCACACATGCAAAACCCGCACCTACAACAACAACTTACCATTTCTAACTTTATCTTGAGTTATCTTCAACAAATGGGGCCCACATGTCAACCATGTCACTTTCCATGCAAGCCCAACACCTCTCTGAGTCAACTCTCACATAGTGGCATCATTGGTTGCACATAATTAATTAAATAGGCAATAAAATAAACATTAAATAAATAATCAATGCTAAGAATTATCAAAGGTTGAGACACCTTATTCCTAATATTCTCCCACTTGTTGAACACCTTTGAAGAGCTAATAGAAACAATAAGACTTTAACTACTAGGGGCCGTGAGACCCATGGACTCCGAACACCATCTAAATGTCTTTGTGCTCACGAGCTTTGTCAATGCATCTGCAATATTCACCAAAGTGTCAAATTTTTCCATCTCACCTTCCCATCCTCTACCATGTCATGAATAAAATGGTACACTAAACATCAATATGTTTTCTTCTCACATGGAAGGTGATCAGATTCTTTGTTAAACATATAACAGTCTAACTGTCATAATAGATAATATTCAACCTTACATCAAACCCAACATCTGAACACAAATTCTTAAGCCAAATGGATTCCTTACAAGAATGAGTAGTTTTCATATTCTCTGCTTCTAGCTTGGACAAAATGACAAATTTTCACTTACTCATCCAACTAATAGCACCACCAAACATCGTGAACACATTCCACTAGTGGATCTTCTACTATCAATGTCACCTGCCCAATTTGAGTCCACATATCCATGAATACTAATTGAATGTCAAGGTCTTGTAGGATAACCATGAAAACATAGTGAATACTCAAAAGTACCCCACACATATTTAAACACTCGCTTAACTGCATCCTAATGTATCCATCCAAGATTAGCTATAAACTAACTAAGGACTCCCACTGCTTGGGCAATGTCTTGTCTGGTGTAGACCATGACATACATCAAACTACCAACATCACTTGCATAAGGTACTCTGATCATGTCGTCCATCTCAGTAGGAGATTTTAGTTAATCCTTCACATATAACTTTGTTCCTTGCAACGTAGGAACAACCAACTATGCAAGCTACTATGTTGAATCTCTCCAACACTGAGTTCATATAACATACTTGATAGCTCAACCAAATATTTTTGCTAGCTCTGTCTCTTTTGATCTCCATCCCCAAGATATACCTAGCTACACCTAGATCTTTCATTTCAAATTGTCCTAAAAACTAAGACATCAAATCTAAAATAAAACTTTTACCATTCCCAAAAAAAAACATATCATATATGTACAATGCAATAGGGCGATCCCACAAAGTTGGTTTACAATTTCTAGGAGATTTTGATTTTTGTTGAAATCACATATTTTAAAAAAAATTAATGATTTAAGCCTTTAAAAGTTCCATTTAAAGCATTCCAATTGAAGAGGGTTTGATCAAACTACCTTAGATCAAACCCCCTTGGATAGAACCCCACTAGTTTTAAACCATACCTACAATAGTCTCCTTTACACCTATCAAAATGCTGATAAAAAACCACTTTTGATTTACCTTTTGGGGGATCAAATGAATTCATTTAATTTATTTTTTTTAAGTATGTAGTCCTTATTATAAGCTTCCCAAAAAGTATAATTTTAAATAAATTTAATTTTATTATTATATTTATTTTGTATTTCTTGTGAATGTAGGTTTTTCACTGAAAATCAAGCTCTTTGTTCTGCACGTGGAAAAATAGAAGATTATAAAAAAAATTGAAAAATATGAGTGCACTGGATATTGAATTTCTTGATCCAACAAAAAAAAATTGAATTTCGATACATACAAAAAAAGTTGTGTTATATAGTCCTCCTATGTCTAAATTGTAATAGGTTTGACTTCGAAACTTGATTAAGGAAAAAATATTCAATAAAACACTATGAAACCAATTGGAAGCACTAGATATCATAGTTACAAATCTAAATTTGAAAAAAAAAAAATTTATCCTTCATGAAAAAAGTTGTGTTATACGATGAGCATCACTCCTTAAAAATGGTGTTTACTAAAAAACTAGTTTTCAAAGGAGATGGAAAAAGAAGTACAATTTGATTCCAAATTTTTGTAAGAAAATATATTTAGAATCTACAGACAAAATTTCACAAATCACTAGTTTGCATCATCTTCAAATTCCTCATGGTTTAGCCACTATAGGTGCCCAAAAGTGAAGATTTAGTTAGAAAAAATTAGTTCAGTGTCTAGTTTGGCCAAAAATTATAAACTAGTATTGTGGGATCACCCAATAATGAGAATGCAATCATTATTAGTTTTAAAATAAACACAATGATTTGATTTTGATCTCAAAAATTTCAAACTTGACAAAAAGACATCAAAATTTTGGTACCACATCCTAGGAGACTATTTTGAACCATACACAGACTTTTTCAACTCGCAAACTAGATGTTCCTTACCTTTTATCACATAATGCTCAAGTTGTGACATATAAATTTCTTCCTTCAAGTCACTATGAAGGAAAGCTATCTTCGCATCCATCTACTCAACTTCTAAATCAAATGTTTCAACAAGTGATAGCAAAAATCTAATAGATTTTTGCTTAGCAAAAAGAGAGAATATCTCACCATAATCAATTCCTCCCACTTGTGAGTAACCCTTTGCGACCAATCTTGCTTTATTCTTTTCAACACTTCCATCAAGGCCAACTTTCTTTTTGAACACCTATTTACAACCAATAGGTTTACGTCCATTAGACAAAGGTACGCCATCCCACGTGTCATTTTTTTTAATGCAACCATCTCTTCTTTCATGGCTTTTATCCAAGAATTTGCATCACTCATACCCATAGCTTTCTTTAAATGGTGCTTGGCTCATCAATATTAGCAATCAAAGAAAAAATATGATTAGAATCCAACAATGAATATCTGAACCTTTCAGGTGAATATCCAAACCTATCAGGTTGCCACCTAATCTATGTGGACCTCCTCAAAGAATGAGGTTGAAGATCTTCTTCTAAACTTTCAAAACTGCAAGAGTTCAACTCATCATCAAGTCCATAATGGGCTTTTGATTCAACTTTCTTAGGGTTAAGAGGAAGTTGAACCACATCTTACTTCTTTTTTTTCTTTGTAGGCTACAAAACAATGAAAGCATTTTTCATCTCTCTTAAGATAACACTTCTACTCTAAATTCTTAGCCATTGGATTTCAATTCTTGTGCCCTTTCACACCAACACCATAGCTGATGAGGATACACTTAACTACCTTTTTCTCCAACTTAGACCTATTATACATTGGCACATGAGCATATTCCTCACAATCAAACACATGAATATGTCTCAGTGAGTTCTTTTCGCATGACCACACCTCCATAGGCGTCTTCTCAACAAGGGTTGGTGTAGGAGATCTATTAACCAACTAGTATGAAGTGGCAATAACTTCAACCCAAAAATTGTGTTCAAGGCTAGTTCCACTCAACATACTCTTAGCCCTCTTCATCAACGTCCTATTCATCCTCTCCACAAATCCATTTTGATGAGGGGTTTATGGAGTTGTCTTATGCCTCTCAATACCATGTTCTTTATAGAACCTATCAAAATTTGTAGAACAATACTCACTGCCATTGTCAGTCCTCAAACACTTAATTCGTTTACTTGTATAGTTCTCATAAAAAGCCTTAAACTCTTTGAACCAACTAAAGACTTCAAATTTACTCCTAAGGAAATACACCCATATCCTTCTACTATAATCATCTATGAAAGATACAAAGTATACAAACTTAGAAAATAAAGGAACATTCATGGGACGAAACACATCATAGTGAATTAAATATAATGCCCTAGAAGTTATATGAGAATTGGAATAAAACTTAACTTGATTTTGTTTTCCATATACACAATATTCACATAAATCAACTAAATATTATAATCATCTAACTCAACAAATCATTTATTTTTTAGTGTCTAAGACCCTTTTCACCAATATGACCAAGTCTCTAGCACCATAACATTTTCTTCTCTACTAGAAGTTCCATCTCCGAAGAATGAGCACCCTTAGCTACCTAGAATGAACAACCATTAGAAGTAGATGCAATGTACTCTTATTTTTTGTTGATTCAAATAGTGAAGATGAAGACTTTGAATTTATTTATTTTCTTTTCAGAAGAACTATTGCATTGGACCGTGCATCCATCTAGGTGAAACAAAGTGCCTATGTGAACACCATTAGGAAGCACCATAGATCCTCTTATCATTTTACATCCTCCACTTGAGAAGACAACCTACACACCCACATCATTCAACTTACTCACTGAAAGTAGCTTTTGTGCCAAACTTGGGATATATAGTACACCATTGATCCCCTTCACTCTACCATCTGGGAATCTAATCTTGACTCTTCTATGGTCAACTATTTTAGGTGAGATTCATCTCCCAAATGTGCTAGCCATCTCCTTCCTGCAACAAGGTGACACAATTAATCTTAAACAAACTCACACTCAAAGAAGATCAATTCAAAAAACCCTCTACCTACAACTAGAATCAAATTTGATCAAGCTTTGATACCAACTAAAAGAAAGCTAGGTGTGTGGAAACACTTCCTACACCAATCTAAATATGAGAGAGAGTACAAATTTTTATCAAACTTTAAGAATTACAATGTAGAGATGAAAAAATTGCAAAGAATAAAGTAATAAAATAATCACTATAGTTACATGGAAAACACACAACACAAGATACTTGTAGAGTCTAAACTAGTGTCTTGTAAACTTGGTAGAAACCACACAATTCAGAGGAATGACTATCTAAACAATCCACTCAACATTGTAAAGAATTCATTAAATTGTCAACCAGGGCTTTTAAACTTGTGGTGGTACTGCACTATATGTGCCTTCAAGGACTTGAGATTATCTAGGTTATCTTATTAACGGTATTCTACTCGCTAGAAAATCACAAAGACACATAACAGTGAAAGAAGTAAACTGTTGCTAATGGCTATGGGTACCTACAACATAGTCTATAGTTGAACTACTGATAACAGATGATTACTAAAATTAACTCAAAAACTAATTTCAAACTAGTAACTAAACTTAATCTATCCTCTGGAGTACTACAAGTCAATTGAATGCATTAATGCACATGAACAACTAGAATCTATTTTAACTTACATGCAATTTATAAAGTAATTGACTAGCAGAAATAATTGATAAACATAAGTAAAACAATTATAAATGTAGTGAAGAACAGTTACCTTGAGTAGCCTACTCAAGTGGATGTCTTCACTTAACTAAAATAAAATCTAAATCCTTAGATTCTACGCATCCATATCAACTTGAACTTCATTCATTATGCATTCCAAAAAATCACACAAAATCTTGCTCAAATATTGTATTCAAGAAAACCATTTTTTAGTTGTTGCGGGCTACAATGTCTTCTTGGGTTGCAAGAGATTAATCCATAAAACACATACACAAAGCTAACTACCATGATTAAACACAAAATTCCAATCACATTTCATACATATCAACATATAAATCATGCAATGCTACTATATCATAACTATATTTACATTACTATAATTCGGGTCCAAGGTTGAATAATAAGCGTAAAAAGATAGAATAGCATAGGAATATGTCTGAAAGGGTTGTCTGATAATGTCTAAAAGCATGCATAAAAATATCAAGAAATGGACTAATAATTGGACTCATCACTCCCCCCAACTATACTTTTGTTTTCCCTCAAGCAAAATTCACTAGGGGTACAAATTGTAATGTAGTGTAATCTCCTTGAGGTCCATGACAGTATCTATTCCCTTGATCTACTTCAAGTAGAACCCTCTATAAACTGCAAGTCTCTTCATTTTGGTTTTCTCAGCCTCCTCACATTCCTTCATCCTATCTCCTATCCAATATGGGATTGGATAAAGGAGCATAGGTGATTGGAACATGAGTGGTATCCATTTACTAGCTTGTTAAACAACAATATCCATGTACCTTTTCACTCTTTCAATCATAGATATGAAGTTATATACTGAATGAGGTTCCTTCCTTTGCAGCCTTGGAGTCGAACTGTTCCACCTTTCCTATACATATTTATAACAATTTTGAACTAACCCAACTGCCACTATTCTCATTCTATTGTAGTCCTATATCCTTACCTTCATAATTTTTCTTCTTGCACCCTTGTGTTTCAAGAGTAGTAACCACTCATCTATTATCTCATCAAGATCTTTGGACTCTTTCCTCACTAGAAGTACAACTGTCTTTTCTCTTTCTTCATACTCCTCCATGATTTCACCTCTAAACCATTCATTTTTAAAATAGGATGCTAAAGCTCTTACCTAAAAATCCCCTACAAACATTAAGGGATTCTATTGTGCATCCTTTGAAACCACATAATTGTGCAGATAGTACTCACACCTTTGGTCTTGCTCATCAAGGGTAGCATCAACAAAAATATGGAGAAATTCAAACTTACTGCTCATAGAAACTGGTTTGTTGTTGTTGTTGAATTGAAAACTTAGGAATTTTTCTTGGAGAAACAAGGCATGTGTTCTAGCTAGGCATCTACACATGATAATTTGGGAAGCTTTATCTGCTATTTCTTCCATTCTGACTGCCATTTTACTCAATTTAGTGTCCTTCCCCTCCAACACTTTGGTGTGCTCTGCAATTAGAGTTTCTTTTTCCTATGAGAATTCATCAGTGACCTTCCACAATTGGTATCTAATAGACAATTTTTTGTGGTAAATTGGAGTTTTTGTGGTAGGAGGTTTCTTATTGGCTACTAAAAGTTCTCCATCCCCTATTTTGGTCATGGCCAATTGTGCCAATAGGTCCAACTTTGCACTGTGCCCATATGTCTGTAATTTCCTCTCCAATTCGTGTATCTTTGTCTCCCTTTCTTTATCTCTTTTCTCATAACCATGCACTAGTTCTTCCAACTATTTAATTCTTTCTATAGCTTCCATGAGCTCCTTTCCAACATTTCTATCCTCTATAAACATTTACTTTGTTTCTAATGTACAATCATAGTCTTCATGATGATGGCTATCTAGGGTTTTCTTTTGTGTTTTCTTGGTAATAAATGTATCTTCTGAGTCTAAATAAGAAGTGGTGGATACATACCTCTTCCTCTTTGTAGGTGTATGCACATTTCCAAAGGAATTTCCCTTTATTTCTAAGTTTGTTTCAACCAACATCACATCCTCTTCTTGTTTTTCCTTGCCCTTTGTCTCCTCTTATGATTTTTCCACACTCCCCCTCATAAACACCTTTCTTTTTCAACCGGTCTGAATGCCTAGGTGTAGCAGATGTTTCTTTCTGTAATTCCTTTTTCTTCTGCACCTTTGAAGGTGTAGAAGAGCTACCCCCTTTTTCTTAAGTTTTGGTGTCTTAGAGGTGGATGGAGTCTTCTTTGCTGCAGGTGATGATTTCTGCACATTATTCTCCTCTTGTTCACTTTGGCTACAAGTAGGTGAAGCCATAGGTGAAACATGAGAACTTCTTGTAGGTGCAACTTGTGGTTCTAGGGTTTCAGGTACTTCAAGTGCCTCAAGTAGATTGTTAATATCTTGACAACTCACAATCTTCCCAGGATATCTGGGGATATTGAATTCTCAAGCTCCTTTTTTTCTAATAGGGCTATTAAACAATGATGTGATAAAGTCCTGTCACTCTATTTCCTCTGGTATTCAAATGCCATCCTTTTTAGCATATTGTAGAGGAAATTGGGCGCATTTACTAGTCTATTATAGTGAAGGTGACTCAGTAATTTAAAATGTATAGTGTATAGAAGATTTTGTCTACCATCACAAGTAAGGTATCTAATAACATAGGAAGCATAGTTGGCCCAAATTAATGGAAGAGAAAGTCTTTTTGTACCTTGGGATGACGAATCCAAGTTTTCTCCTCACTTAAAAAATTCTTCTCTTGCAACCATTGCATCTGCTCAAACTGGAAACTTTGTTCCAGTCCTAGGCAAACTGAATACTTGTGCTATTGCTCATTCATATGCATCTACTAAAAACCCTTTTACCATGGCTTTGTCATGCTTCAATGTGACTGCAAATATCCTTGTTATGTCATTGCCAAACTTTGTCAGCTTTAGAAAGTAATCTAGCCAACCAACTCTTGTGAAGATAGGAAATACCAATGCATCTTCTAATATCTTCTTATATGTTGACGACTCTCTCCTAATAATGTCACCTCCCATTGGTGAATCTCTTTACCTTTGCTCAATGTTCTAACCTTAGATATTTAGCTCAATTTCAACTTCACCACCCTTAAACCCTTCTCTTACTCTGCTATTTTTTCATTCACTCTTCACTCCAACTATACTGTAACTACAACTTCCCTTCTCCTTTGTACGAGCTTAATTGAGCTTAAAAATGGGTTTTGGGTTCGACTTAAAGCTCAAAATCACAAATTTTAGGGAATTGGAAATTGAAATTAACAATAAAATGTAGATGCAATTAAGGACAAAAAAGGTTTGCATGTCATGTCTATTTGTTTGCATTTAGCTTTAGGTGGTGAAAAATGAAAAAAAACTAGCTGATAAATTATACCCTCCCCCCAACTTAAGGTTTGAAGTGACCTCACTTCAACTCATGATAGGTGAAGGTATGATTAGAGAATATGGAAATAAATGTAATGAATATATTGCATGCTTAATTTAATATGGAAATACATAATGAAAATGTTAACAAATCCATGATAATTGGGTGGGTGCAAAAAGATGGGGGACCAAAAAGTGGCCAACTTTTATTTATTTTTTAAAATCCATAACACAAGTGTGTTATAACATGCTTGTGTTATAACACACTTGCATTATAGCTTTGATGTACGAGGCTAAGGCTCAGTCACACTGAGACTATAATGTGCTTGTGTTATAACGTGAGCACGTTATAATTGTTTATAACAAAGAAAAGCAACATTCATCATTTTTTTTGTCTGTGTTTTTCTCCAAGCTCACGACCTTCAAACCATCAAAAGAATGCTCACATTCTTGGAGACCAAATTCTTCATCAAATTGTTGTTGATTCTTCACCAAAATGTTGCCATGATGTCAGGGAAGTGTTAGGAGTAAGTTTTTTTTTTTTTTTTTTGTGATTGTCTCTAAATAGGTAGATTTAATAGGTTTTTTTATGTAAATTTATTTAATTTATAGGAAATGATAAGCAACCTCCAAATATACAAAATCCGCCTTCACCCTAACTTGAACTACCTAGTGAAGAACAACCCAAAATCCAACAACAAACTCCTCCAACAATTCCTCAACATCCCCCTAGAACTTAACAAAATTTAATGGGGGAAATTGAAAATAACAAAAAGCCAATTGAGGAGTTAATTGCGAGGTTGAAAGATCCTACAAGTTCAACCTCACAAAGAACCACACTTGCAGAATCATTTGAAGCTATGTTAAAACATGTAGATTCAATTAGCAAGCAATTAAGTGTTTGGGTGGAGAAGAGACGAGAGCACATAGAATAGTATGTAGATAAACTATCCTACACACAAGTAAAAAATGAAAAAAATATAAAATTTGACTTGTGTTCACTTTCCACTAACCCATGAACAAATCAATCTCTACACCCTACAAGAAAGAGGTTTCCTATCCACTGGTGCAACCACCAAGAGATAAAGGACCATTTTTGGCAGAGGTGGTTGATGGTTTTTTACCATCCTCCATGCAACAATAACGAGGTTTTGCAATATTTCTTGAGGAAACTCTACTACAATTTTTTCCTCAACAAAATCCCCAACTGTTTTGATATGTGCGACTTCCAAGGTAGAGGTGGTGGGTCTACACAGGATAGACTAGGGGCATTTCTTGATCCTCAGTGGCCAATGAGAGGAGCACTTTCTAGATAGGCTTATGAGCATGTGGCTATCCCTTTCTTTGTGAAGGAGAGTATTGAGGTCGAGACTATACAATCTATTAGTTCTTTGACCTAGAGTATCATAGAGCATGCCAGTCCTGTAGTACATGAGCTAGGGGAGACTTTGAGGGTAGGGTTCCACCCCATATTTGTTAGGCTCGTAGGTCCACCTGTGGTTATGACCCCATAGATAGTTAGGAGGTAGATGTGTAGGCTATGTTTGTAGCTGACTAGTTGGTGATGACATATGACCTCTTGAATGAGGCTTTCGACCTTGATACTCAAGTAAATATTAGTAAGTTCATTGAATTTAATTTTTTAAATGCAAGATTAACTAATTTATTTTAATGATTGTAATGAAATTTCAGGGTCATAGTGTTCATTATGTTTTTAGCGGTCCTCCACCTCCATATTATGCCATGACATGTACTATTGAGGTATGTAACTAGTAAACAATTATAAATATATTAAAATGTGAATAGCATTTTTATATGAATAATATTCTAATATCTAATTTTGGATGTTGAATAGGTTAATCTTAGATATTTCATGGCAACACCTCCCAGTGGTGGTGGAGTTCAAAGCTTCACTCAGGTAATAGAATAAAGAGTTTAACTAATGAATTGTACTTAATAGATTTGTGTAGTTTATATTCATATTGTTGATTACATTGCATTGCACATCTTTCAAACTCAAAGCATTACATCACATTGCATAACTAATAACTAGATATTGATAGATGACAAAATTTCAATTACAATATAGTTTTTTAGAAATTCAACATAAGCAATGATGCAATTACTTCACATGGCATAACTAATAACTAGGAGAAACTTCCAATTACATTTTCTTGCCATGGCATTCCATGAGACCACATTTTATTGAGGCATTTTTTCAAGCAATTCACTACCTTGTCTATGCTATGGATGCTTGGAAAAAATCTATCAAAGCATAATAGTAAGCAATAGCATAGACAAGGCAATGAGATTTTTTAAAAAATTCCTCAAAGAAATGTGGTCTCATGGTGATGTCCATCACCATGAGACCACATTTCTTTGAGGGATTTTTTCAAACAACTCACCACTTGTCTATGCTACCACATTTTCCATACATGTCTACCAAACCATTTTATCAAACAGTTCACTTCCTTGTTGCTATGGCTAAAATCCTAAAATAGGTGCTTTCCAACAAACTATGGATGCTTGGAAAAAATCTATCAAAGCATAATAGTAAGCAATAGCATAGACAAGGTAGTGAGTTGTTTGAAAAAATGCCTCGAAGAAATGTGGTCTCATTGTGATGGAATGCCATTCCATCACCATGAGACCACATTTCTTCAAGGCATTTTTTCAAAGAGCTCACTACCTTAAGAATATATAATCCTCTTTAATCAAATCAAATCATTTTAAGGTCTTGGATTTTATCCCCAAATATAATCCCATCCTCCATCTTCATCCTTAGATTCTATTCTTCTAATCCCTAATTTCATTTCTAATCCATCATCCTAATTTCCATCCTCATCCAAAATCAATACCAATCTTTCTTCCAATCAATCCTCCACCGTGTCTAACCATCTAATCTATCCTCCATCCAACCTAATCTACTATAATCCAACTTCATCCATTCCAACCAACCCCAACCATATCGATGATGATGAGGATATCCTTTTAGACCAACCCCAATATAATCCCAATGATGACAATGAGAGCATTATGGATCACCTTAAATCCATTTTTAATAGACAGAATGTTCCAATTTTTCACCAATCCCCCATCCAAAGTTCCCCTCAAGTCCCATCCATATCATCCCCATCCACCACCACTAATTTTATCCTCACCTACTACTACCATAGTTATAAGGATGTCATGCTTAGACGTCTCCTTGGAATTGGTGCTAAGCTTCCATCCTCCCTACCATCATCCAATCCCAATCCATCTCCTCTTGCTTATCCTTCCCCTTCCATTGACAATGAAAACCAATCCTTTAGCAAAAATTCCACTCCAAATCCTTTTCAAGGTCCCCATCCTCATCCTCAATTTACCAATCCTTGGAAGCTTTTGCAATAGTCAAAAATCTATTCAAAACAATCTCCCTACACACAACAAATCAAGTATTTTCCAAAGTTATTTTACAAGAATATCCCACAAGCACAACAAATGAAAGATAATGATCAATGCCCCATTCATTTCTCTCTAAATTGTTTTGATAGACATCATCGAGAGGTCCTCATAATGGGTCAACAAGATAAATCATGAGACAAGATCAAAATGAACAAACAATCAATGTTATTTATATCTCTTTCCAAAAGGTGTAATGTGGTTTGAGGATAAGTATCTAAAATGATTGCCAATGATAATGCCCATTGTAGGAAGGATGCATCCTAGGACGTATTATCAGATGTAGGCGGGTTGATAGGTTGTTTGAAAGGTCGTCGATATGAGGTTCGATTGACATGTTTGATAATGATCAAGAGTTTGATTTGTGTGTTGTGTTTAAATGTTCTACTTTTTGTTGATTGTTGTACTTGTTTTCTGTTTTGTGTTACCAAAGGGTGAGTGTGACGATCGATTTATTATGGATGGAAGTTTATTCCAGGTGCAAGAAAAATGAGATGGGTGGCTTTTGTGGGTGCAAGCGAAATGAGATGGGTGGTTTTGGAATTTTTGGAATATTTCAATGTTTTTGGTGTTTTACAATGTTTTGAGGTTGATTTTGATCTTTTTGAATGTTTAGGTTTTCAATTATTTGAGTTGTTTCTGATTTTTTTTTTAATGTTTTCCAAATGTTTTAGGCTTTCAAGTTTTCAATTTTTTTTGTGTTTTCTAAGTTTTGACCAAGACCTATGAGGGACTGACCCAGGGCCATGGGGGCTTATCAAAGATTAGCCTTGCCTACGTTATACACACAAAGACCATGTAGTTCAATTGACTTTGACCAGTAATCATTTATTGATGAAATATGAACATTGATGGATTGCCATTTTATTATGATGGACTCCTAAAGACTGACCTAATGCCTTGGGGGCACATCGATGATGGCCTTGCCTATGTTCAAGTTCAGAGACAACGTAGTTCGACAAGGTATGTTTTTTATTTTTTGATGTTTTGACATGTTTAGGGATTTTAATGTGTTTTGGATGTTTTGGATTTTGACTTTACAACTTTTGAATTTTTTTGGACTTTGGCTATACAAGATTTTGATGTTTTTTGGATTTTTGGATTTTGGTGATTTTCAATGTTTTTTGAATTTTCTAAGAGATAAATGATAGCTTAGATCATGATGTCAATGTCATATTGTGAGATATAAGAAATGGATCAATATTTATTCGAAAACAAGAGTGCAAGAACCTACCCCCGGTGTCTAGCAATGTGCCATAGTGCAATGGATAAACCAAGATAGGTAATGTATATGTGAAGAGTTCAACAGAGTTTTATCATGCTAGATATGGGCTACGAGACTTCATGAGATAAAATGGTAAAGATCCTACCAAGAGCTTGCCATGAGTAGAGTTGAAGTATACGTCGAATCTTTTTCAAGATCAAGATAACTAGAATATCTGGATAAAGTTGGATTGGATGGATGGAGGGAACATTAGATTTATCATGAAAAGGATGAAATAATTCCATCTAAAAAGGATCATATAGACACTCGATTCTACTCATGATGCCCATTTTCTATGTTTTCATCATAACACTTGTCCAAAGCGCCACCGTAGTGGTTTTCATTGGAGGACGATTTTTAATTTTTACTATTTTCTTGATTTTTTGATTTTTTTGTTTTTTTGAAAATTTTACCCTCATGTTGAACCACCTGGTGGTACTGATGTAGAGGCCACTGTCATAACATGCCAATGATATCCTGCTTGGAGAAGCTTCTTTGCTAAGATATGAGCACTTGAATGCAACTTCAGAGAAATCTAATCTACATTGTTGGTACCAGAATTAACCTTGTTTATGTGCACACTTCGCAATAGAGTGCCTTCAGAATCCTTGTGATGAAGGGTAGTTTCCAACACATGGTTAATGCAAGAATTGGATGTCATGAATGGAGTGTATGGTGTCATGCATGAAGGAATATGAGATGGATTGGTTGATGGTTTGGAACCTTTGACTCTCCAAACTTGGGAAAATGAGCAATGATGAGTAGATATGGTGACTTTCATGAAATTAGGACCAACCACTTGATATACTTTTTTCATCGCTTGAGAAGCTTGATTTTGTATTTGAGGATGCTTTTGATGGATACATTTCCCATTTTTATTTTTCCCCATAGTTTCTTTGACTAATGGAGTTTTAGAGGGATGATTTTCTTTATTTTTCTTTGGTATCCATTTGCATTTGACGTGTCCTTTGTGCTTTACTATTTATTTTGCTTCGAAAATGTTCTCCTTTATGTGTTGGTCCCAACTTGTGGATGGGATGATAGGTGGATGATGATTCATGATACAGATAGTTGTAGTGTTGACAATATTCTCACCATAGGATCTTTTGTGCCCCCTATGTTGATGTTTTCATTAAACAAGATTGCCCCCAACATTGTGAAGGTATTGACAAGACCTAATCCTTTTCCCTAATAATGTATCCTTTGATCAATAGCCACTTAACATGACTTGTCATGAACACATGATATTGCTATGGGTTCCTACTGTTTAGGAATAGTAAATGTTTTCTCTGATTCTATGACATCTCTATCTATTGATACCACTTCAAAAGATGTTGGTGTTGATTCAGAAGATGTTGATGATGCACAATCATTGTAAGAATCAAGAATCGCCACTGTGGGAATATCAAGAGTGGGAGACTCTTGTTTTGGATGAAGAACGTTTATATGTCCCTCAGAAAGAAACATCTTAGGGGTGATATCAGGGATATCTTTGGAGTTTAAAATGGTTTGGAATATGTCTCTCAGCTCTCAATAAAATTCTAGGGAAGTGAGCTCCTCATCTTGACTTAGGGTAGAGCAACTATCATTTATGGGTTGGAAGGTATTATGCAAATCATGGGAATATTGTGGGGATAGGGGTCCTTGATCCTGATTCGATTCAAAGCAACTTTCGTTATCCTCAAGAGCCTCCCCTTAACATGATCCTTGGGTGGATGATACATCATTGGATAAAGACTCTTCATAACATTTTGTAGGTATGGGTGCAATAAGGGATATTTTTTGCTCCTTTGGAACTTCTTCAATATGTCTAACCATGGACTCATAGGAGAGAGGGATATCATGATCTGATACATACTTGATGCCATTACAATATGAAATATTGCTAGATGATTTTGATTGGTATGAACTTTGTTTTAAAGTAGTATCTTAATGTATGTCTGATTCCTTATGTTGCGATGAATGAAAAACATGAATGTGTCCTACCGTGGTATCTTGGGTATGGTTTGCATTGTGTGAAGTTGATGCCTCTATTGAGTCTTTTATTTTTCCATGATTAGGAATAGGGTTTGTATAAATTTTTAGATTTTCATTCCTATATTTGTTATCAACATTAATGTCTCCTTGTTTAATGAGATCTTGTATTAGATGTTTGAGTCTAAAACAATTTTGTGTGTTATGACCTTTGTATCGATGAAATTCACAAAAATGATCTTCTCTATAGCTAGGAGGTTTGACTTGTGGTTCTTGATAGTTTGTAAAATTTGGGAGTGTGATAAGATTAGACTGTATCATTTTCTTCAACACATCTTCCATAGGTCCCCCTAAGGGAGTGAATTGTCATTTAGGAGCACTATTTGTTCTTTGTGGTCCACAGTGAGTGTTTGCAACATTGATCGTTGGTTGATTGTTTTACGGTTATGTGTTTTTTTGTGGTACATTTTGTTGTGTGTTTTTTGGTCGATTGTTTACTTGTCTAGGAGCACTAAGGACCACCTTTGCATCAACGGCACCATCACTAGCAACATTTTTGTTCTTGGCCCAAAAGTAGGGTTTGTTGTTAGAGCTAGTAGATGGGAGGTTGTCTTTGTATGTTTGTGTGTTCCCTTGTGCAATAAGGGATCTCTCAATGTTAAGGGCCCCAGGGATAAGCTCTTAATATGTTGTGACACATTACATCTTTAATTGAAATGATAGATTTGTGTCTACATTGGAAATGATGATTCCTATTTGTTGTTCTTCAAGAATAGGCCATTTGCTCTTGCTATCTCTTTTCCTCCGCTGTTGTAGGAAATTGCGAAGGATTCACCCTTGATTTTATTTAGGGTGTATAACTCTTCCAAGCTTACATCCATGTCTAGGTTGTAAGAGAAATGATCTATGAACTGATCGATTATTTCTTGGAAGGTTTGAATTCTCGGAGGTAATTGTGAGAACCAATCTATCGTTGGGCCTCCCAAACTATGTGGGAAAAGGCCCATCAAGTAGGAATCATTGTAAGAAACTTCCATACATGTTAAGTGAAACTCTTTGATATGATCCATCGGATTTCCCTGCCCCCTATATTTGTCAAATTTTTGGACTTCAAATTCGGGTGGGAAAGGTATCATCGTGATGTTTCTATCAAAGGGGTATGGACACAAGTTCTGTTGTACATGTGGTTTCTTTGATTTCCCCATTTGAATGTCTTGGATTTGTTGTGTGAGTGCCTTAATTTGTGATGACAAATCACATTGAGGATTTGGTGGAGGTGCATACTTGTTATATTGCGGGTAGGTGGGATTTTTATATGGGGGTGTTATATTGGGTGTAGTGTGGATTTAGATATTATGTAGGTGATGGTGATAGGGGTGGAGGTGTGTATGCTCCTTGTACATTTGGGTTTAATATTTTTTGTTGCATGTTGACGTATTGTTGGGGGTTGTAGTACAATCCTCATTGTTGTTGGGCATATTGTTTTGCTTGCAACGCTTGTTGTTGTTGGTGTGCAAGCAATTTCTATTGTTGAACTTGTTGTTGTTGTAAGGATTGAGCTTGATCTTGTTGTTGCTACAATGCTTGTTGATAGGCTTGTTGTGCTTGCAACACTTGTTGGTCTTGTTGTTGTTACAAAGCTTGTTGTTGTTGCAATGCTTGTTGATAGGCTTGTTGTTGTAAATCTTGTTGTTCTTGCAACATAGAAGTGCTTTTAGTTTGGTGTATGTGAGGTGGATTTTGATGGACCATGGTGGGAGTGAGTTGTGGGTTGATTTGATTGTGAGGTGGTTATTGTGTGATGAGATTTTGAGGTTTTTTTTACATTATCATTCCTTGTAAAGTTGTTGATTAGGGTGGAGGAATGTAGGTTTGGGGTCCCATTTGATTTTTCAGTACTTTGGCAACAAAAGGTTGGGATGATGCCACTTGGTGTTACGATATTAGTGGCATGATTTGGATTAATTAGTTGGAAGGGTTCCCTTGATTGTTGTGATGTTGAGGGTTCCCTTGTGTTTGATTTAGGGCCAAGGTATTACCTTGTTTTATGGGATTTGTGACCAAGGGGTTTCCTTGATTTGGATTCATGATAGATGGGTTTGATGTGTTTTGTCAGTTGGTTTGAGTGGTTTGTGGGACCAATTGATTTGATGGATCAATTGGGTGGTTGGATGAAGATGTCCCTTGTTGTGTTAAGGATTGACCTTAGATGATGGTATTAACTTTCCCTTGTTCCACTTGGGGTACTTGGTTCACATGACTTTGTGTAATGTTAGGCACACTTTGGGTACTTGTGGTGGTGGAAGAAGATGGTTGCACATGGAAAGTCAAGGTTGTTTTTTTGTTATGGAATGTAAGTGGTATGTGTGGATGTAGAGGGTATTCAGGAATGGTGGTGGAAGAAAATGGTTGGGTACCAAATGTTGGTGTCCAACTTACATTTTATGGAAGGTTGGTGTCTTGTGTACCCAAGTGTGTTGCCTCCTAAATTGGAAGTGAGACCAAGGTTGGTTCCAATTCTAGTTGCAAGACTAGAAGTCAATGGTTGACTTGGTACAAGTGATGAAGTTGGTTGAATTATAGATTGATTCAAATCTTGTACCAAGGGGTGTGTAATGGAACCTTGAGGAATAGAAGACACATTTCCTAAGGGTTGTTCCCTTTTTTTTTTTTAAATCAAATGTTGAAGGGAGTTTAACCCCTTCTTTTTCTAAAGCTAGCATGTATTGTGTAGGGTTCTTCTTCATCAAAGTGTTGATGATATGGTGAATTTCAGGGTCTTGTTGTGCTTTAAGGAATTCCTCTTCAATAAGCTCAAGTGGGTTTTTCATGGCATCTTCTACCTCATACCCCATGGCTAGTGGATTTTGTGGTTGCTATGATGGGGTAGAGTGGCTCCTAGGATCGAATTCTTGTTGGGTGGTATCACTTGTGGTAGATGTAGTTTTGGTTTGCTCCATGTTTTTCTTGTGTTGTGATCTAATTGTTACCATAAATTGTGGATCAACTATGGGAGAGGTGTGTTGAGATTTGTATTGTTGGAACTCTATAGTTGATTCAAATTTTGATAAAAGTGACCCTCTAAGATGTTTCGGGCCAATGATGGGAGTGGATGATGAAAGGGGTGAGTGTTATGGATGATGAACTTTCTAAACTTTGGACAACACTTTAGACTAAAGGTTTGATGTTTTGATGTTTTGGATAAGAGGTGATAATGAACTTGTGAATCTAAAGGTAGACTTGTAACCTTTAAGATAGACTTGTTCAAAAGGATGATGAATAACTCAACTAATTGTATGGAAAAGGACTCATTTACACATATAGCTAAGTTAGGGGATTGATTTGATGATAACCTAAGTCTAGAATGTTGATGTGTCCAAGTTTTCAAAGTTGTTTGTGAAGTGGGATGTCAAATGTGTTGAGATGGATGGGATGTTTGACCCAAATATGTTAACCTAAATGGACTTTTTTACAAGATAAAGGTAGTGAAAACATGCTTTACCCTAAGAGTGATAAACCTAAGAACTCAATGTTTGGATAGTAGAACTTTGATACAATGTTTGGCAATACATTTCCTTATTTTCATTTTGTTGCTTTGGAAGACGTTTAGAACATAAAATCAATGTGTGGTGTGTTCAATTGATTTAAACTTTGATTAGTGAGGTTGCTTTTACCACATTAAAATGTCTTGATTATATTTGACTCTAAATGTCTATAACTAAGCAAATTCCATTCGAAAAAGTCCAATAAGTGAAAATCAAGAGGCTAAAGCCATAGTCTCCTATGTTGAATTTGGAATTATGTGTGAACTGAGATATAATTTCAAATATTTGGAAGCCTAAAAATATTTTTTTGAAAAAAACAAAATATCCTTAGGGACAAGCAGCAATATAGGGCTTTTCAAATGTATTCACACTAAGTCCAAAGGGTTTGAAATCTTGGTGAAAATGTTTAATGTTTGTTTTGATTTTTTTTAAATCAAGTAAAGTATCAAACTGACTCAACAAGAACAAGCAATAACAACCATAAAGAGTAGGTATGCACTTTTTAGTAGGCTTACCTCATCCCCTAAGGAATGATGTAATTTGTGAAGATGGAGTGAACAAATAGGCTATATCAAGGAGATGTCCCATCTTGATACGCCAAGCAAAAGAGTCCCTTCCCTATTTGCTTTATTTCCTCAACCGAAAACCAGATGTGGTAAGTAACTTCTGGGAGTGGTGCGCCTCTCATGCATTACTTCAAAGCATGTTTCAAAAAATAAGGATAGGTTACTAAGACAAGGTGTTTATTGACATTTGTGAACATAGGAAGTATAAACCATACATAAGCTACTTAAAGCTTTAGCCATTCTTGCTCGACCCATTAAGTTTGGATGAGGATGAGGCACTCTCATGTTACCATGCCCTCGATATAAGCTACTTTCTTTTGATTTCACAAATTTTATATAGCCCACCGATAAACATGCTTTTATAGTCACTTATATGAGTTCTCCATTATGAGATGTATCTCATTAGTAGGCCTTTATCTAAAAAAGACAAGAAAGATACTATTTCTCTTCACCCAAGATCACACAAAGTGCAAGGGGAGAGGATACATAGCAAGTTCTTGGGGTGACCAAAAAAAATTTATGAGCTTGGAGTGTTTCTCTTCACCTAAGATCGCACAAAGCACAAGGGGAGTGGATACGCACTAAAAGTTCACACAAGAGTTCGATATACACTCATTCTTTTTAAATCCTTAAAGGAAATGGTGACTTCATTTTAAAAGCACCAAACTGGAGTATGAATTTGTATTTGTTCAATTTTAAACCAAAATTACAAAGGTGAGGATGTATGGGTTCAATTTTAACCAACTCTGAAAGATTATTGCATTGTAAATTTTAAACCCAAATAAAAGCTAGTTGTCCTAAAACATGAAATAAAGTAGCATATGATGGGTTATATCATCCCCTAATTGTTAAAAATACTTTTACAATATAGACCAAGTGATAATATGCTTCTTTACTTCAATATTTTACTCCTTTCCAAATATGCAAAATCAGTTATCCTCATAGAAAAAAACTAAAAGTCAATAAATGATCAGAGAGTGGATTAAATTGAAAAATCAAATCAGACATGAAAATCTAGCTCTTTGTTTTTCCTTGCAAAAGTGTCGGTGTTCCACAAAAGCGCATCTATGTCAGACAACAAAAGCGTCATTGTTCCACAAAACCGTCGTTGTAATACAAAAGCATTGCTTTGGTGAGTTTTAAAGCACCTCTTAATTGTACCTACGAAAAAACTGGAGAGGTCAAAATCATTGTAATATCAAAAGTGCCTCTCTGTCAAAAAAACAAAAGCACTGCCATAAAGCAAAAGCGTCGTTATTCCTCAAAAGTGTCACTCTAGTAAAAAGAAAGAGCGTTGCCTCGCTTGTAACCTTCAAAACAAGGGAATCTCAAGGAAAAATTTTCAAATTTGGTTAGTTCTACCCTCCTTGTGCCAAAATGTGACTATAATCATAACGCAAGCTAAATACACCAGATCCAATAGATTCTAAGCAATACTTAACTAGTTAAGCTATAGTCCCAATGAAATACTTGAAAACATAGAATGAAGAAGCCATTAAAACATAAACTATTAAGAAATGCATAATGGAAACCTATTCTAATGCCTCAAACCTCATCCCATTAGAGGATTGGTGCTACATTGATGTGGAATGTTAGCCCTTTCCCAATCCCTTCGATAAAACAAGCTTTCAAATGGATTCTATTAATAAAAGATTGATAAAAATTGATGATTTGAACCACAATGGATGAAAAATGCTTAAATGAATGCAAGATGGATGAAAGTGAGTATGCAAATGTGCAACATAACTTTTCTCAAATGATTATGGATCATTTTCTCATAGAAGTGAGGAGTATTTATAGGAGAAAATGGTGAATCAATGGCTAGGATTGATTTGATCAATCAATGGATGAGAAGCCATGAGAGGTGAAGGCATGGATCAAGGATTCTTAACAATGGATGAGAATGCAAGTTGACATGGATCAAAGAGTTAATCAATGGCGCTTATTGATTCAAAGAAGCACACTTCCTAAAAATTAGGAAGTTGTTACAAAGTTTGTTACAAAGGAATATTCTATTTTTTAGTTCAAATGGAGGAATATTCTAGGGGAATATTCCCTTGCAAGTGGGAGGGTGAGGGAAATTAACAAATTAGATAATTAAAACAAAGTTTTAATTGTGCAAGTTGAGTGAATTTAAGATGCCCATTAAATAATTTATTTATTTAATGAAAGAGGGTCAAATGATATTTAATTCAATAATTAAGATTATTCAATTAAATGAGAGGACATAAAGGGGTTTAATTTAAATAATTCACATTATCCAATTAAACAGGATGAAATGTTAGTGTGAAAGGGGGTGAATTAGCCAAATAATAATGGCCATTTGATTAATAGGAGAAATTGATGCATTTAATTAAACAAATAGGATTATTTAATTAAGTAGTCGAAAAAGAGGTGAATTTTAGGACAAAATGGTGTTAGTAATCAGTTTCAAGTGTGCAATATGAGTCAGGGCAATTTTAAGTGTTTACAATTATATAACTTGATCATTCCTTAATAAAAATCTTGCACTACACAACTAAGATCATCTTCTTACAATTTCATCAAAATTTACCTCAAGAGTTTCAGTACAAAACAAAGACCACATTACTAATTTTCTTTTACTAACTTCTTTCAATCCCTTTATAGGATACACAATATATTTTTAACTAAAAGTATAAACAAACTTTATTTTAACTAGGGAACAATCTAGTACTTGTAAGCATAATAATTGCAAATTATTGTTAATTTTCATTACATTTTTCTTTTAATGTGTCTTACATTTCCTTTATCTTCTTAATAGTATATCTCTTTTAGTCCCATAATTTTTTTTTTTAAATAGCATGACATAGGATCCCAAGGGCCACAAAAGAGACATTAATGTCAAAAGTTGGAAATGAGATGCTCAGTAGGTTCAATTGAGACAAATGATCATCTGAACAACACCAATTACTTATGCTTCAAACACTATTGGAATGCAAACCAAAATGAAACTTTGTAGCCTCTCATCATGAAATGACATGCACAAATTTACCATATGACTACTCTCCCTAATACTCAAATTAACTAATTCATTTATTACTTATATTCATTTAGGTGGCATGAACATTCAACCATTGTGTTTTTCTTCCCAAAAAACTGACCCAAAAAATAGTCATTTGAAACAATCTATCATCCTATCCAACCATACCAAAGTTTGAAATTGTTTAATAATATTATACCAAAAAACTAGACTCATCCAAAAACATATGCAACCCACCATCTGAAATCATAGGGGGAGGCAAATTACAATAACCTCCCTACCTCTAAAATCAATCAGAGTCTTAAGTTTGAATATACATATATTATATATATCTAATGGGAGGAGACAAATTACCTTGGTCTCATTTAACCCCCACTAACCACCTTAAATTTCTAATAATTATCTTCCATGGGGAGGAATCTTAGCCACATCTTGCAACTCTCATCATCATAGAAACCCAAAAGGAAGGAACAAAATTATGGGACAAAGTTACTTTTAATCCTTTGGCCAACTCTTTGATTGCTCTTTGCAAGTGCTCTAATCATTGCTTAAAAACATAAGGATGATATTAGTCGACCACCATCCACAACATAGATGCACAATACAAAGAGTATATCATACAAAAAGCATTTCTATAAACCCTTGTGTGATCATGGTCAAACAAAAGATTGATCATGACCACCCTAATAACCACACAAGTCTCCTCATCAATTTTTTCTCCAACTCCCAAATCCTAAACACTCAAATCCTTCGCGACACAATTGTTCAAGTTATGAATTTCATGCTTTAAATAAGACACAATTGTTCACCATTATCTCACCTACTAAGGTCACCTTCTCCTCCTCCTTTCAGGGTCTTACAATTAACTCTCCTCGCCTTCTCCACATAATCCATTATCCATTTGTTTTTTTCAATTGTCATGCATAGCCTTGTCATCTCTCGAAAACCAACTATTGATAGTAAAGACAACACACCATTCGTTGTAAAATATCTGTGATATTAGTGCCACGTATCATGACACGTCCACCTATTTTGTCTCAACACGTAACTACTAATCTTCACATGTTAAAATGAATTTTCGATGGCAACCAATTTGCCCACAAATATCTCGAATGTTTCTTACTATCTTGGAAAGCACAAAGATTTCCATCCCATAAAATAATAGAAAACTTAACTTATGGGGAAAAAATTATATTATAATAATTCATTACTATATCTTCCATGTAGTCATGGTCATCTCGTCTTAGAAAATTAAGAAATGTATTTAATTTTTGTTGGCATCTTAATTTTTAGGTAGTTGTAATTATCAAATGAGATAAGGACACCTAATAAGCTTACTCACATTCCAATCCTAGATTTGATGAAACACATGGAGATTCAATCATCAATTAAATTGGCTTTAATTAAAATATTGAAATTGTTTACGGATTATTATTATTATTATTATTAAATAAGTTTTTTAATTTTTTTTAAGGAAACAATTATTTTGTCTTGAAATAATAAATTATAATAGTATGAGTAAATATACATCTAAATCAAAACTTATCCTTCTGTGAAGCACTCACGAGGGATCCCACTTTTGTGGATGACTTTTTTTATTGTATATCATCATTCTCATCAATTATGTTGGATCAATCGAACTACAACCCTTTGACAAATGAGTTATATTTGATTTTTTGTAAACATTAATATTATGATTTAATTTTTAATTTTATTATTTTTAAATGATAACTAATAAAATTAAATATAATAATTAATTATATTGTTTATAAAAAATTTGTAAAGTGTTGTACATATTTTTTTCAAATTGTTATAAAATTCAATAATAAATCAATTGTTTAAAAAAATATTAGATAAAATTTAATCATCTCTTACTTATTTTAAAATTAATTTAATTCAAAAATTAAACTAGCAGTGGAATTTTTGTTAGTATTATTTCAAAATTAAAATTGAAATTATAATATGAGATACATTTTAATGTTTTTTATTTTAATAAAGATAAATATATGATTTCAAATTTCATATTAAAAAAACTTAAATTAACCTGGCGACTAATAAATCTCCTCAACCCTACAAAAGATGGAGCAAAATAAGCTAACTCCTGACTAGTTTATAGGAAATAATAGAGATATAAAATGTCATTAATACAACTAAGATATCTGACTTGGAAATGAGAGGTCATTTCATCACAAATATATCTTAAACAAACCTTCGAAGGACACATTAAATTGTGTGTAATCCATATCCTTTCATCTAATATTTTATTTTTAGATTATAAAATATGAACATAATATTAAAAATTAGTTTTAACAATGAATAGTTAAGAAGTTTAAATAATAATAATAATAATGAACCTTAAAAGGTGCATGTTCCTACTCAATAAAACACAAAGTACATTAAAAAATTTGAGATTGTCAATCGGATAATTTAATCTTCCCTACAATCAAGAAGATTAACTTAGAAGCACTAAGATATTGTAATTTTATAAACATATCTCAACAACTTTAACCATATCCTCACAAACATATCTTAAACAAAGCATAAAATAAATTGTGTGTAATCCATATCCTCTCATCTAATATGTTATTTTTAGATTATAAAATATGAACATAATATTAAAAGTTGGTTTTAACAATGAATAGTTAAGAAGTTTAAATAATAATAATAATAATAATAATAATAATGAACCTTAAAAGGTGCATGTTCCTGACTCAATATAATACAAAGTACATTAAAAATTTGAGATTGTCTATCGGATAGTTTAGAGAAAAATGTGTCTTCCCTACAATCTTGAAGACTAACTTGGAAGCATTAAGATATTTTAATCTTAGAAACATATCTCAATAACTCCAACCGTATTGTAAAGAAACATATTTTTTGCACAAATAACCATGAATATAATAACGAATCTATAATTAATTTAATTTAATGAGTTAATTCAATAATTATAAATGAATATTTTGAAAAGTAAATATAAAGGAATGAGATAGTTTTAAAAATTAAGAAGAAGAATTAATATTGATATTGTGTACAATTTAATCATCTAGACATATGAAATTAATATTTATAGTTTGATGAATATCTCAAATTCTGTGCGATTTTAGAAATATTTGTATCAAATACAAGTCTCTTGGGATTGAACTCAAGCATTGCAGAAATAATCTAATGTGTGGGAATACCTACAATTCATATGAATGATCCAATAGAAAGTTGTAGTATACATCCCTTCACCTTCACTTTTCCTATGTCTAAATCTATCAAGGTGGTGTTTATGAAGACCTTAAGGGATTAGATCACTAGGGTTAAGTTCTAGGTCAACCTCTTGTTCAAACCGAATTTAGGTTATAAATGAATGATCGAAGATAGCATGCATAATTTTATAAATGTTTTATATAATTTTGATGCAAACATGTTCTTTTCAAGCTCCAAATCCAAAAGTTCCTAGATTGAATGCTTTTTGTTTGACCATCTAAATTAACTACAAAAATAAATGTCTTTAAATACCCAGACAACAATAATTTGCAAAATTGTGTGTCAAGTCAAAGCTCACAACAACTAGTGAAATAGGTAAGAATTTTGGAATTTAAAATTAAAATTTTAATTTTAGTGTTAATCCTAAGCTGCTTAGGATTGAACCAAGGCCACTTTCAAGACAATGAACAAATGTGTCAATATGAGTACATGAATATAAGCTAATAAATGATGTGTAAATGACAAATATATGACAATGTGCATAAATAAAGATAAGGGGACAAGGTCAAATGAATTGAAATAGGTGTTTAAATAAATGTGAAATAGATAGAGATAAACATGAAGTCATGAGCCAAACTTAGCACAAGAATGTGTCACTTGTCAATGTGTAATTGTATTGTCATTCCATTGAAGTGAGCCCAAAACTAAGTAAGAATTGGCAAGTGTGCACAATTCACCATTTAATTTTTTCCCACTTTGAGGTGCATGTGAATATAAAGTGAATACCAATTTTAAAGTATCTCACAATTCTCAAGCTGCATGCATGGAAAGTAAATATTTAGACACTCATATAAAAAGGATATTTGTTCCATGCAAAGTAATGGACCATTCTTGGAGTACTCCATAGGAACCTTCAAAATCTAGAGAAAACATATACAAAGTTAGTAACTTTTGGCACACTAGTGAAATCGATACAAATAACAAGTTGCTTTCATTGTCTATGAAATATAAAAAGTAAAGAAAGAGAGAAGGGTTGAAGACTCAATTTATATGGAAAGTAACACAAAAAATACTCTACTTAGTTGTGGTGAAGTTATCTACAATGCCATTGGTATGGCCATATGATTGAATCTAATTGTCCATGGAAAAATGTGATATGCTCAATTACAATTATGGAAATTGAAATGATTCATATGGCCATGTGGTTTAATGTTAATCAAGGTATGATGAAGAATCTTCATGTAGCATACATGACTACACAAAATCTCAATCCTAGGATAATTAGTGATAATATATATCCCCTTCCAATTGTTTCAAAACATAGTATGCAAGGATTTAGTCAAGTGGGAGAAAATGATGCATGATAAACCATGTAAAAATTATATAATGAATGTCATCATGTGACAAGAAAATAGTAGATATCAAATAATAGTCATATAAACACACCAAGTATGTAAGCATGTAAATAATCATATAAGCACACATATGATTGATAATTATCAAGGAAAGGTTATCCCTAGCATATGAAAATCATAGAGGAAAGTATGTGATGTCATTGATGTCAACAGATCTTTTTCCTTTGCCATTGATGTCAAAGGGGGAGAAATTTAACTGAAAAATATTATGAAGGGGAGAAAGGGAAAGTGTTGGAAAGAGTAAATGATCATGTAAGGGGGAGCAGTGTGCACTATTATGCAGTATGTGTTGGTGATCAGAGTTGTCGGTTGTTGTTGATGGTTTTTCATATCATGTGTTTCCATCAATGACAAAGGGGGGGATTGTTGGAAGTGTGTTGTCATTGATGTCAACAAATCTTTGTTGTATTGATGTCAACCTATGGAGATGCACCTTTGATTAGTTGCATTATGTTGTTATTAGTAGTATCACTGATGTCAACCACTAGTGTTGCTTTGATGAGCATATGTTTGAGGATTTTCAACCTCTTATGTTGTTGAGTTGCTAAGAAGGTGTTATAGATGTTGAGATAGTGTTTTTGTTGCTTGGTTTCCAAGTGCTTTTGAGAAAAACTGATTACAAGAGGTAACACTATGGTAAAGAGTGTTCAGTGTGGTAGAGTAGTGTTTAGTGTTTTTTCTCTACATTTCTTCATGGTTGAAGATTTGATTATGTGGTTCAGATATGTTGATAAGAGATGTTCAATGGTGTTATATCCAGAGTTTCTTATTTTGGATCATTCAACAAAAGAAGTTGTGTTCACCAATGTGTGAATGGTGTTATAGTGATGTCTAAGAGAAATGGTTTTGATTTGCATTTCTTTGTGTTGTGGTGTTTGGTCTTGCTAATATGGAAGTGTACTTATATTGTTCATATATATCTTCAGCCTGAGTTGTTTATGTTTTGGTGCTTCGTAAGGTTGAGTTCATGTATTACAGTGTGTGGAAGGTTAATTGGTTGTACAAAATGAGTATCTTCTTTAGGTGTGTGTTGTTGTGAAGGATTTGTTGGATTTCAACGTGTTGATGGAATATTCCAAATTGTGTTTAAGTGTTGTGTGTGGTTTGTGAGTCATCTTTGGATTTGATGAAGTGTGTACTTAAATGTTTAATGGTGTTAACATAGGTTCAATTGACCTTGGGTGTTTACACTCATTAGAGATATGCTTCGGTATTTGTGGAAGTGTGGTGTGACGTATATATGTGTTGAGTTGATGAAGGATTGGAGTGTGAAGTATGTGTGATGTGAATTCTGATGTGATGTGTGAAAGTGTGAATTCTAGTATCATCTTTAACGACTAAGACTATTGGAAGTTGTGAGTATAAGGTGTCTACATTCTTCAAAGAGAGTGTGAATGTTCTAGTGAAGTAGTGGTGGATCTTTTTTGTTGCTCTGAGATGGATTTCTCATTGTAACAATCTTCTATCTTCTTCTTTCTAATTTGGAAGTGAGCCCTTCTTTCTTTTGGGTAGTGAGCCTATTGTATTCGATGTTGTAATTACTTTATATTGTGAGCTAATCCTCATCATGGTTTTTCCCTTCTTGGGTTTTCCATGTAAATCTAGTGTTCTCATGTGTATGGATATGTTTGCATTACTATTTCACATGTTTATGTTATGCTAATGCATGATAAGGGTTTAAGGGTTGTTAAGGGTTTAATGATTAATGCAAATTTGAATGTTAATGAGGGTTTTGATGTTTTAATGTACAACTGATTCACCCCCCTCTCAATTGTATTGTGCACTCAACAAGATGAACCTAAAATATAGATAAAGATTATTTAAGTTTATTGAACATATGATCCAATCAAAGGATAAGCATACATGTATTTAAATAAGTAGGATGTAATTCTAAAAGTAAATTAAAAGATGATTTCCCTAATACAAAAAATATGATAAGATAGCTCTAGAAGCATGATAAAAAAAAGTGTAAGCTCATTTGATAATAAGATATCAAAAAAAGATAAATACGCGATAAGGCTCAAAAGTATAGTAGCATAGGCATGGTAAGATGATAAGTATTAAACAAGAAACATTAGTTCAAGCATGGGTAGGCACATGATAAGAATATGATAAGTAGACATGAATCCTAGTGAAAATAAGCATAAGAAGCATAGTGGTTATGGAATATGTCGAGTCCAAGCTAATGTTTTGTAAACTTGGTTAAATTCACTCAATTCAGAGGATCAACTAACTGAATAGTCCACTTGAAACTACCTAAGACTACATTAAATCATCAACCAAGGTGTGTAAGCTTATGATGGTGCAACATTATATATGCCTTCATGGACTCAAACTACCTAAACTATCCTTCTGAAGTTATCCTAGTTGTTAGAAATTCACAAAAACTGTAAAACAGTAAAAGTATAACTAAAACTTAATTGCTACGGGTGCCTACAGTAAAGGTTGTAACTAAACTATTGCCAATGAAATGATACTATGTTAACTAAAGGGTGATCCCATAACAGTGGTTTACAATTTTTGGCCAAACTGGACACTGAAATTATTATTTTTAACTAAATCTTCACATTCGGGCACCTATAGCAGCTAAACTATGAGGAATTTGGAGATGGTGCAAACTAGAGTCTCATCAAATTTTGTCTGTAGATTCTAAAAATATTTTTTAAAATTTTTGGAATCAAATTGCACTTCTTTTCCATCTCCCACGAAAATAGATTTTTTTGAAACAACATTTTACTACTAATAACTTTTTTCCATGAAGGATTAATTATAATTCTTTCAATTTAGATTTGTAACTCTGATATCTAGTGCTTCCACTTGGTTAGATAGTTTTTATTGAATATTTTTTCCTTAATCAAGTTTCAAGTCAAACCAATTACAATTAACATAATATAGCAACTTTTGTATATGTCAAAATTTATTTTATTTTTTTTGTTGGATCAAGGACTCAATATCTGGTGCACTCATATTTTCATTTTTTTGATAATCTTCTATTTTTCCACATGTGAAGAACAAAGAAATTCATTTTGATGAAAACCTATGTTTAATAAAACTTAAAAAACAAATACATAACAAAACCAAAACATATTAAAATTATATTCATTGGATAGCTTGTTCTGAGGAATACCAAAATCATTTGAAATAAATTTTAAATGAATTCATTTGATCCCCTAAAATCTAAATCAAAAGTTATTTTTTATCGATTTTGATAGGTGTAAAGGAGATGCATTTATAGGTATGGTTTAAAACTAGCAAGGTTCTATCCAAGGGGGTTTGATCTAAGGTGATTTGATCAAACCCTCTTCAATTGGAATCCTTAAAATGGAACTTTTTAAGAATTAAATCATTATATTTTCTAAAAATATGTGATTTCAGCTAAAATTCGTTTCTCTTAGGAATTGTAAACCACTATTATGACAGCACCCTAAAAACTTGATTAAGATTATTGACTCAACTAAATTTTCCTCTGGAGTACTACTAATAATTATTACATGCATGTTCCTAAGCATTCACTTGTAATAAGCAAGAAATTGAATCTCAATTAACTTGCACACAATTCATGAACAACAATAAACTAATATTAACGATCAACAAAAATAAATAATTGAAAGACGAAGTGAAGACCAATACCTTGAGTGGCCTGCTCAAGTAATTTTTCCCACTTTAACTGAACTCAATCTAACTAATAGATTTCACACATCTCATTAATTGATCTCCATTTATTACATAAGATGAAAGATTACAAAACACTCTTACACAAACTGGATTTAACCATTTTGTAGATTCATGTTTCAGTTGGAAATAACAAATAGTGTAAATTATGAACAACCAACAACTAAACTACAAACTCAATCAACAATTATATACAAACTGAGGGAGTCTTTATTGAAAGCAACAGCTTTAACCGAAATCATTAATTCCATTCCTAGATATCTAGAGCATGGATTCAATATTTGGAATTATTCAACCTATAACTGAAAAGAAAGAAAACTCTATCAAACTAGAACTCTGTCAAAATAGAATACATTTAATCATACGTCTAGATCTTTCAAAGTCCCATATTAGAAAGACCTCTTCTTCAGTGTTTATTAACTATTTATGATAATGCACGTTCTATCTTCATTAAATTCCTTTAACCAATAATCACCACGTTCAACTATTTTTGTTGCTTCCCCTGTTTCAGTATTCAACAATCCCTTTTGCTACGGGTTCATCCCGCAACGACTGTATATCATGGTTCCTCTTTTTACTTAACAAGTTAGTTTCACAAAATACATACACAAGGATAACCATCATAATTAAACATAACTTTTCATTAACATTTCCATGCACATATTCATATAAACCATTTAATGCTAATACATTAAACCATAATTCCATCACCATGTTTTTGGGCCTTAGGTTTGTATAATGGATAATATGATATGGAATATTGTTAGGAAGTGTGTTTAAAAGTATCTTAAAGTTTGCATAAAACCAATAGAAAACAAACTATTATCTAGACCTATAATTTCCCCCCAACTTAACTTTTTGCTTGTCCCCAAAAAAAATACGTAAGGGTCTTGATTGTACTGTAGAGCGAATTGCCTTAGGTCCATGACTATACTAGCCCCTTGATCCTACTATAGATAAAAACCTTGGTATGCTAAAAGCTGCCCCATTTTGATAGCTTCTTCCCTTTCTTATTCATCACCTTTATCTCCAATACAATGTGGAATTGGACAAAGGAGAATAGGTGATTGAAATGTAAGGGGTATCCAATGAACTCCTTTGTTAATACTGGTTGCCATGTATTTTTGCACCCTCTAGAGCATAGCAGTAAAGTTGTACACAAAATGTGGCTTCTTCTTCTACAATTTAGGGGTTAGTTCATTCCATCGATTTTGCACATACTTATAACACTATTGTACAATTCCTACAGGTAGCATTTTCATCCTCTTATAGTCTTCCTTCTTGAGTTTCATTATTATCTTTCCAAATCCTTTATGCCTAAGAAGTCTCATCCATTCATCAATAATTATCTTTCAAGGCCTTACATTCACTTGTGGAATGGCCAAGCACTCGATGGTATGCAGAAAAAGAATGTTTTTCTTTATCATGTTTATGGAATTTCTTACATGTAGGAGAAGGAAGAGTGATCGAGCGGGCTTTTAGAAACTACAACAAAATACACTCTTGCTTAGATAAAGGATGAGGAGTAGGAAGTAACCCTTTCTCTTGTGGAAAAAAAATGTCTACTCACAAGAAGAAGATACAAAGATGGAAGACAATGGAGGATCCACATGGAGAGTATTATTCCAGCTAGGGGGATCATACTCTTCTATGGGATCGCCATCATCAGGACTATCAACATTATCCTCTTTAGCATAAGCATAATCATCCTCCTTAGAAAGAGGATCAACACTAAGAACATTACAATAAATATGTTCACACTATCCCGTGATACAAAAGAATAATCATCTTCGATAGTGGGTGTGGATGATGCCATCAAAAGGTCTAAGTGGATCAGGTCAACTTTATATTCTTGAATGAAGGAATCTGTAAAGTCTAAAAAACCTCAATCATCACCAAGACATGCATTTTCTTGAGAAGAGGTAGAAGGAGCAGACTTAAGATTTATTTCTTCAGAAGGATCTTCTTTAGGGACATCTATCTCAAGAGTATCCTTGGTAGTAGGTACTACTAGAGTAAATATCGACATAGTGGAAGATGTTGGAGGAATAAGAGTAGGCAGAACTGAAACTTGACTGACAATTGCCATCTCACAGAAATGCATAGCATCAGGGTCAGCCTTGACTGTGACTACTTTATTATTACAAATGAACTTAATAGATTTATGCAAGGTAGACATGACTGTACCAATAGCGTGAATCTATGGTCTACCAAGAAGAAGGTTATATGGTAACTTTTCTGACATGACATGTACAAGGGTAGGTACAATAACAGGTCCCAACCTCAAAGGCAAGACTATCATGCCTAGGGCTTGTCGACCAACATTATCGAACCCATGAATTTCAACAAAAGAAGTATTAAGAGAAGATGGATCAATGTTGATCTTAGGCAATAGATCAATGCTACATACATTAAGTACCGAACTGGTTTCAACAAGAGTACGTTTAATGCCAATGGTATTAATGTTAACTATAATCATTAGAGGATCTGCTTGCTTCTATACTTCCGGAAGCGAGAGCTCTTGCAGATAGAATGTGATATTTTGTGAATCCACACGAATATAAGCCATCAATGCATCAACATTTGTTGCCCTAGTGGAAGGAGGCAAGAGGATCTTTTGCAAGGCTTCCTAAAGCATACTTTGATAAACCAAAGCAGACTGAGGCAAGTACCATAGTGAGATCTTAGCTAGAGTAACTTGGAGTTACTCGATAAGATCGTAATCACTCGGCGCTTTAGTTGTAGGTTTAGGTGCTTGAGGAAGGCTTGGTTGTTTATTCATTCTATTCTCATAAGTATGGGCTACTGCTCTATAAGAGGGAGCCTTAGAAAGATCAAGAGAATCACTATCGGATGGAACACTGTTGATAGAAAAAATCCTTTTAGAAGAAGGACTAGTTGGAGTCAAATAAATAATAGGTCTCTTAGGCCTTTGAGGGGCAGCAGAGACACAAATTATATTTACAGACTCATCACAACTAGTGGAATAATTATTTGAAGACATATTCTCAACATCAATCCAAATAGGATCAAATGTGGAAGGAGATTCATCATTCGCTAATGCATCATTTCTAGAAGAGAGTGTATCAGAACAAAGATGAGATTCATCATTTACCAATGCAACGTCTCTAGAAGAGAGTGCATTGGAATGAATAGAAGGTAGAGTAACATTAAGAAAGGTATCAATGATTTCATCTTCTTGCAACAAGATATCCTCTGAAACAAGAGGAATCTCACGAAAAGGATCAAAGATACAAAGTGACATGGGTAAAGCCAAGTCACGATGACATGCATGAAATGGAATACCATTAACATTTTGAACAAAATTAGACACTGAACTGATAATTTTTTTTTAAAATTCATTACATTTTTTTTCGGTATTTTCTATGTTCTAGTAATTCACGTTTTTAGAGGTCTTCGGAGCAAAATTTGAGATCGGAACTTGCGTTAGTCCTTAAAACTTAGCTGCCAAAGGCACAATATTTTGGGGACTGAACTAATTCTCTAGGAGACCTTTCCAACAGTGCAAACAGTTCTAAATTCTGAGCATCGAGTCAAAATTTATGACCTCGCCAAGTAGGGGTAAAAAAATTCTTAGTTTTTTTTAAAAGTACCTTCTTCACGTCGGGTTCACCAAAATGTAGAGAAGGGGGATTCACTACTCACGAGTTCTCTTCATTCAGAGAGCCTCATAGGGCGAACTACTCTAAACTACCTCAAGGAACAACGTGAAAGTTTTAGAATCCAAAAGAGTGGGTCACGAAGATTTTCTGGACAAACTGACAAGCTCTTGGCCAAAGGATGGCAATGCGGGAAAAAAATGATAGCGCGACATGCTAGCATCCTAGAGGTGTGTTGGCATCTCGTATGGACCAAAAAGTGAGAATGTCGTAGAAAATAACAAAGTGGCTACTCTAATTACTGAGAACTTGATAAAGTAGCAAAATGTAAAAGAACTGAACTAAAGTGAAATAGAAATGATAAAGATAAGGAGAAGAAAGGAAGAAGATGTTCACAACAATCCAAGTAATGAAGTCTCCAACTAGTAGATATCTTCAATAGCTGTGTTTGTAAGATTTGGAGAAAGTGTTGGGGCTGTATAGGGGTTTACCTTAGTCAAACCCCCATTTTGGTGTTTCCACCTCCATGGACAACCAAATAAATAGAGAGAAATGGACAAAGTGTGTGGTGAAAGCAAAAACCACTCAAAAGTAGAACTCGCACCACCAAGTATGAGTGATAAAGCAAGCCTCGCTCAAGAAGGAGAACCCATATCACAAAAGAGGTGATAAAAGCAATCCCCGCTCAAGGAGGAGAACCCATATCACCAAGTAAGGATGCAATGGATAGGGGATATAGAATCCCAAGATGCTCACAAGTGTGAAATGAGGAAGATGAAGTTACAAGAGCCAAAAGTGTTGCAAGGAGTATTGTAAGAGCTTGAGAATACTGCAAAGAGAGCTTGAAAAAATGTAAGAATGCTGGTATAACAAGCTAAATGAAGCTGTGCAATCAAGAGTTGGAGAGTGGAAAGCTAGAGATGAAGCTAGAAAGAAGTTAGAATGAAGCTAGAGTAGAGGAAGAATGGGTTAGAGATAGAAGAATTGCAAATGAAATGAAAAGATAGCATTTAAGGAGGGAAAATAAGCAAAAAGAAGCTTCCCAAGTGGTTACAAGGAGTCTTGAGCCATTACCACCGACCAAAGGAGGTGACAAGTGGCAAACATGCATAGAAATATCTGTTTGAGCGTTAAAACATTGCAGGATGCTAATGTGGCGCATGGACGTCCGTGCAGTGTGCTAGTGTCCAGACAAATCACACTACAAAACAACACGAACGAGGAAAGCACAAGATTCGATGCAAAGCTGATGTGCGAAGGGAAGCTATTGAGAAGGAGCCTAGAGCATCCTGAGAGGGGAAAAAGGTTGATGTAGGGGCTAAAATGAACCTACACAAGATGTTAAGGGAGTGGTCACTAAAACAGATACAAAAATGTATGTGAAATTGCAAAGGGTGCAATTTTATGACTATACACAAAAAAACTAACCAAAATGAAAACAATGCATATGAAACACCAAAGTTCAAGAAAAATAACAAGTATAAAAACTAAAGAAATTACAACACAGTTAGTCACAACTTCTTTAAGGTTTCAATAGCCTTCAACTCCTATTTTTAGAAACTTTCCCCTAGCTTGATAAGATAATGTTGAATACATGAAAATAGGTATAATAAAGGTGAAAATGAACATGGATAAACATTGGGTCATGGGGCAAACTTATCATAAGAATGTGCCACTTATCAATACATCATTCCATGAGAATATACCCAAAACTAAATACAAATTTACATTGATATACAAAATTCACCATTAAACATATATATTAATTGCATGAGATCTACAACTTATATTCTTATATTAAATAGTAAAATATTTCTTAAAAGACAAACAATTACTTTTTTCTTTCAAGAAAAGAATTTTTTTTTTTTAATTAAACAAGTTTTAATTGAATAAATGAACTTTCAAATTCTTTACTATAAAAACATATGTTTGAAGTTTCTTGTATTTTCTTAAAAGCAACAGATTTTATAAAGGATAAAAATAAAATTTCATCAAATAATGAGAAATTACAAATTCTTTATGAATTTTTTTTAAATAAAAATATAAAACTCAAAATAACTCATATTATATAACAAACAAATGTAAGAATAATATAAAAATGACCCACAGCTATAAAATTTGTGTGTTGTAATAGACTACATATGACAACAGAGAATCCCCATCCAATCACTACTACTTATTGTTGAAAGAACCTTTCTCACTAAAAACAGAGAAAGAAAAAAGGAATTATAACTGAGAGAGAATTCCCAGCCATGCACTCAAAAAATTCATATTAAAACTCCCCTATTCAGTAGAGGACAATTTGTCAGCAGACCAGACAAGATCTCAGACACTGTTGCTTGGTTGATTGCAAAATGCTAAACTCATGTCCAACTAGTGCCTTTAATAAAATAAAGTCATGCAGGCTACCTACTGCACTTTGAGCATTTCTGATTGTCATGAAGTTGAACTTTCATAGGCATGTGTTCTTTTGAGACCCGCAAGAGTCAATCTTGGAATTCATAACAAAAGTGAATACAAATTTTAAAACGAAAGCTTATTTGATAAGTAGGAGGTATTTTAAAACGAAAGCTTATTTTCCAACCCGTCACGAGCCGACATGCTTATACCCTTTAGGAACTAAGGTACAAAAAGAAACCCAATCTCACTGTCATGAACAACAAGGGGTTCTAAAGCTTTAATAAGTTTATGATATCATAATATTTTAGATTCATGGTGAATCCCACCCTAGATCCCACTTAGATTTTAATGCAATTGAGTGAATTCAAGAGTTGGAATCCGACTCAGCGGAGATCAAGGAAAACTACATTGAGGAAATTTTTGGAAAGAAAAATACTATAAATAGAGTATTGGTTGTAACTCCGATTGCCCAATAGGTTGGCTGTTTTCTGTTTGCTTCTTTTGGGTCCTCCTGTTGTCTCTGTAGGGAGAGCACAGAGAGAAAGATTCCTTGTTATTTTTTTTTCTGTTAGCATGGGATGGGCAATAGCTGTGCATGGAGGTGCAGGGATTGATCCTCGCTTGCCCATGGATCGTCAGCAGGAGGCCAGAGAAGTGCTCTTATATTGCCTCCAATTGGGTGTGACTGCTCTCAAGGCTTCTGTTCCTGCCATTGATGTTGTTGAGCTTGTTGTAAGCAATCCTAAGCCCTATTCGGTTTAACAAATGAATTGAATTCATATGATGAAATTTCTAGGCTTGAATGTTGCAGTCTCTGCAATGCCTGATTTTATATGGGTGTCGTTTAAGGCATTCGGATAATGGTTGAAGTGGGATTTGAAGTTTCTAGAAAGGTGGTGGGAAGCTTTGGCTTTGTAAAAGTATAGGTTGTGTTCATATGGGTGTGTATGATTTGAGCCCTCCTGAGTTGATCGTTGATTGAACTTTAATGCTTCATAATCCGTGCAAAGTCCGATCTTTTGTCGGTGTTGCTTGGACCATTCGTATTACGACTGAAATGATTTTTTAGGCTTGCTAGAGGGTGGTGGATGATTTGTTTTATGGCTTCTTAATTAAGGTTGTAGGAAGCTCGCTTTTGTGAAAAATATTTTCTGGGGTATGTGGGTATGTGTGATTTCAGGTCTAGTTTTTTGAATGCCATCAACATGGCAGATATGTTGCAGACCTTTGTTCTAAGGAACCAAAGTCCTCCTTGGTTAAAGAGACAAAGTTCATATGTGGGTGTTGTTTGAAGCGTTCACCTGATCGTTAGAACGGTGTTTGCATTTCAGAGAATCTTGGATTTCTTGGTTTATAATAATGTTGATGTTTGTTTGTTTTGTAAGGTGGTCAGAAGTTCTGTTTTGTAAAGGTAAATTATGAGTTCATGGGCGAATGCCTGACCTGATCCACATATTTGAATGGTATGAACATGGGAGATACATTTGCAGACCTCTTCTTTCTAGGTTGAATTGTTTATAGTTGTTCTTGTTGTTGCCATGATAGAGCTCTTAATGCATTACGGTGGGAGACAACAGGGAACACATGCAAATGTGCCTTATTTTCACGAGTGTTTAGGCAGGCAAATTTCAATGGAATGCATGTCCTTGCAGGAGTGAAAAGGTTGTTATGGTAGCAAAATTTTATTGTTTTGATGGTTTCCTAGATTGAGGTTTACCACTGTATTAGCTTTGCTTGATTCACGGGTGCTTCCTGATCTTAGTTATTTGAAATCTAATCCGAGTCTGGAAAAACATGGGTTCTACAGATGTATACACTTATTTAGATGTTTTAATTCGTATTGGTCTACTGATGTTGTTTATTCGTCATACCATCTAAATAAGATTTGGATTTTCAGGATGCTGAGATCTTGTTTAATAATCACATTGTCTGAAAAAGACATGGCTTATCAGGAGCCTAAAAGATTGCATGTGTATAAGCCTAGCCACGAAAATCCTTTATATCCATTCTCTAGGAAGTCATGAGCTACCCTTATATATTATTTTTATAATTATTTACTGGTTTAGGTTTATAATAGATTGCTTGGAGAACTGTCATCCTAATAGTATTGAGATTAAAACCCTAAAATATTAGTTACCAGCTGAAAAGTTAATAACAGGGGATTATCATCCTTTTTGTCCAGCGACTTCCCTGGTGGATTGGTCACATTTGATTCTCATAGGCAACCTTAATCTTTTCTTCAGAGACTGAATCCATCACAATGGCTTTTCCATGTCTTCAGGGAGTATGGTGATTTGTGATTCATGTAGTTCCACATAGTTTTATCCATGTGCATGCATTACCTTTTTGCCTTCTATTTCTTTCTCTAGTGAGAGCCGAGGAAGCAGAGATAGTTGGCACATCAATAACAAAAGCCTCTCTTGATTAATTCTTATTATGGTTTTTGACTTGGTAACAATGGGAAAAATCCTTTTGTGACCATTCTTGAAGATTAATGGACATTATTATGTAACCCAATTCAGGGATACTCTATGGTGAACTGACCATTATATGCATTATCTGCATGAATTCTTTCTTTCTGTTGCAGGTGTTTCTCCCTGTTCTTGAATGCAAAAAGTTCCAGATTTCTCGCATTAATCATCTGAAGTCAGGTCCTAAAGTAGTACATTATTTTTCTGTCAGATCTCTTCTATGCTTTAAATTTTATCGTTGATTTTGCCTTAAACTTTGTGCTTCACTTTGTCATTAATGCAAATACACTATATTGTTACTTTATTCTAGTCCATGGTGCACTTTGAAGCTTTTGAATTTGTACCTTTGTTCTGGGATTTGAGTGTGACAGTTCACAATGCTTTATGCACATGGATTCCTTGATGGTATATTCTGTCAAGCACTTGTGTTTTGTCCATCAGAATCTGTATGATATTGCATCATATGCCTTGCAATCCAGCCCTAGATCAAGAGTGACTTTGTGCTAACCTTTGTCATTGATGCAAATGCACTATATTGTTGCTTTATTCTAGTCCCTGAGACATTTTGGAGTTTTTAGTTCTGTGCCTTCCTTCTGAAAATAAAATGCAACTCTTCAGAATGCTGTAAGCATATTGAATCTTTGGGGTTGCTTTTTGCAAAGCACTTCTGTTTTGTCCATGTAGTTTATAATCTGTGTAGCATTTTAACCTATAGATTGCAATCCATCCCCGAGTCATGAGTAATGCTTGTGCTAAACTTTGTTGCTAAACTTTGTCATCGGTGCAAATGCACTAATTTATTCCTTTGTTCTAGTTTTTGAGGTATACCTGTGCTCTCTGTTTGAAAATTGAGTATAATACTTCAGAATACTTGATGCCTATTGAATCTCTGGTGATATTATGTATAAAGAACTTTTGGAAAGTGCAAAATTTAGAATCTGTGCAACAATGTACATGAAAGTTTGAGTTCAATCCCCCGTTCAAGAATTTAGGTGTCAAAAGCAGCACTTGAACCACTTTTGCTGTTCTAATAATGGCTTAACAGAGAATCAATCTATTTTTTCTGTCACTCATTTTTCCGACTATTATTTTTCCAATAATTAGAGTATTATCATCCAGTTTTGCAATACATTTGTTCTATTTCCAATATCTCATTGAAACTTCACATTTGTGCTACACAGTAAAATTTATTGGTGCTCATTTCCAATTGTCATTACTTGTACATTACTACCTTATGTGCACTCTTTCTATCGTTATTGTCCTTATGTGAAGGGAACTAGTAAATGAAGGTCTTCATTCCTATAATCTGATCAAATGTTTTAGGCATTTATTGGATGTTTTATAAGAGAGGTTCTTGATTATTTGGTGCCAAACTGCAAAATTTTCCCAAATTACTTTATTGCACGTGGTTTATTTATCTGTGGCAAATCTCTGTGGTGGAATGACTTGATTCCTCCTCTCTTCGTGTGTTTGTGCTGTGTGCTTTGTAATAATCCCAAGTTGATAACTTTGAGCCAAGGCTTATAAAGCGGAATGACTTGATTCCTCCTCTCTTCTTGTGTTTGTGCTGTATGCTTTGTAATAATCCCAAGTTGATAACTTTGAGCCGAGGCTTATAAAGCATTCCACCCACCAAAAGATTTGCAATTCGGAATTAATTCTTTGGGGTGCAATCATGTGTGAATCTCACTCCTTAGGTCCAAAGGAGTGCAGCATCTAGCCTTATTACTTACCTCACAATTCTTTTGCTCTCTTTCTTCTATTTTTTAATTAATGCTTTGTCTCATTCTTTTTCAACTTCATCCTAAGTTTGTGAAGGAATATATACAATCTAGTAACCATCTCAGCATATAAGTGAAATGCTATGTTGCAAGAAAATCCCTGAGGCAGGCCAATAGTTGTTTTTTCTGATAAGTTGTGTTGTATTGAGGTTCTTGTAATTATTTTTAACCTCTAATTTAATCCTTCAGGGGTTTTATTTATCATATCTTCTCTATCTTCTCCACATACGGGTATGCTGGTTTGCAAGGAATCAAAGTTTGCTATTTTGTACATGTTATAAATGAGAGTAAATTTTTCTTCTTTAACATGCTTTCCAGACTTTGCAAAGAGAAATTGTTTCAATAATGGAACATGATGTTTCATGTATCACTGATGCTTCTTTCGGATTGAGATTTGCAGGTAAGGGAGCTTGAGAGCAACCCAGTTTTCAATTCAGGCCGTGGCTCAGCATTATCTACAAAAGGCACAGTTGAAATGGAAGCAAGCATAATGGATGGTTCCAGAAACAAGTGTGGAGCAGCATCTGGCCTTTCTACAGTTAAAAATCCTATTTCCCTTGCCAGGCTTGTGATGGAAAAGTCTCCACATGCCTATATTGCTTTCTCTGGAGCTGAAGAGTTTGCAAGAGAGCAGGTTCAAACCTTTCTTTTAAATCACCCTTTAGAGATGGGGCCTGTTTTCCCTATCTTATTAAATTTGTGACAAGTTTTTAATTGAACATGTATCACTTCTGGTATTAATGGACTGATCAAATAATTAAACAAGACCAGTAGGGAAGAGTATTCTACTTGAATTGAAAACCAACTCCTTGGTTTAGTTATATGGAAAACAAACTGCTGTTCTTGCATTACTTGTAATGCTGAAACTCAATTAACCATCATTTATTGTTATGAGTAGAAATTGGCATCTTTGACTTAAAATTGTATGTGCTCCTGTGCCAATATCAGGGAGTTGAAATTGTGGATACAAACTACTTCATTACTGCAGAAAATAAAGACCGATTGGAACAGGCAAAGGAGATGAACAGCATACAGGTCTATCTCCTTCTTTCTATATAAATATTTGCACATACAATTTATTGCCGTTAGATGCAGTTTAAAATGATTTGGTCATTAAATTCACACAGAGAGTTATTCTTTGCCTGCCAAATAATAGCATATATCACTGAGGTTTATAGTTTGTGAAAGCAAGTAGCAGATGGCAGTGCGGACCCATGTTTTTCATGACAGGTTTGTGCACCATTTCAGCAACTGAAATATCGGTCTATCAACCAATGTTTTCTCATGATAAATCTGTAGCTTTTTTTGCAACTCTAGAGTAGGTCTTAGATGCATATGCATGGGTGTGGTCTGATTAAGAACTGTGGGAATCTATTTCCACTGCTTTCATTTTGATACCAAAGACAAACCATTCTATTTAAAATAAGTTTATGTAGCACTTTGAAGATGCTCCAGAGACAACCTAATTACGCATATATTCATGATTTGAAATATGATAACTGCAGTTGATGCACATTATAAAATAGGGCCTTGAAATCTATCTCCTTGATCAGCCCAAGCTAACTGCATTCTTGATCCAGTTCCACTGGACATCTCTTATCAGGAAAAAATTATTAGAAAGCAACTATGAAACAACCATGTTGACTGATCCACCAACATTAAAGAACAACACTAAATATGAACTGTATTAACACAGGCAGACAATTCAAACCAAAATTTATCAAAATAATTCAGTATGGCCCTGTTAAAGTTAAAGATTGATGGTTAGCATGCTACAATTTGAATTTTGTTGATATTTTTTCTTAGTAATTCTTACATCCAAAATATCAAGTGTAAGGCATCACCCCAACAAGCGACCTTCAATTATTTATTATACAATTCCCTAATACAGAATAAATGCCAACCTCAGGAATTGTAATGGCTTGTGATGCGTCTACTATCATGTATGAATAATCTAGTATTCAAGTCTCTCTGATGGTGTGCAGTGATAAAATACCTGATTTTAGTTTTAGCATTGGGTTGTTCCCCAGATAAAATACTCATTACTAAACTGAATAGCAGGTAATGGTGATGTTTGATGTTAGACTAGATGTTAAAACATGCTACAATCACCCAATTATCTAGGAATATGATTATTCTTGTTAACTTTCTTTGAATGTGAAAGCATTAATTTGTATTACACCAGAGAGCTAAAACCAAGATAATTCTGAGCTCTGCTAAGTTATATAGGTGTAGCCCTTGTTTTTGGAGGCATCCAATTGGGCATTGGCATTAGAAGTTAAAAATTATGATCCATTCACACACGCGTGTGGAATAATTGTGTAAGGTGAAAATTTCTTTTTTGTTGTGACCGTCTGAGATGCAAATCAATGTCACTTCTTTCTCCATAGAATGCAGCTACATTTAATCTGCTTTCAAATATTAGAATCAGAATCCCCTGTGCTTAGAATTGCCATTTTTTAAATGTTGGTACTTATTTTGTTTGAGAACATGAGAGTTCATATCAAGAAAGGAATACATTAAAATTTGCAGGAGTAATGTGGCAATTCATCATGTATATACGCATCCTGTTCTCACATTTCAATTTCTCCATTTCTATCTCAAATCTTCATTGGATCCAGCTACTTTTTTCTAGCTCTCTTTCTCTCTTTTATTCCCTTAACTGTGATTTGTTTTTTTAGATACTTAAACAACAGTGTTTGGGTATTCCTGCCTTAGATCCCCAAGATTTAGTTTTGTTAATAGAGTTGAGCGATATTTCTTATAGGGTAGTTTCTCTCTTAACATTTAACAACTGTACCTGGATGTACCTCTTAGTCTTTTTGACATATTCTTGTAATTCACTGAAACTGATATCAATTTTTCCTTCCTTTCTTCCTCTGTCGCAGTTTGACTACCGTCTCCCAGAGTCTGAGAATGGAGTTGAAAAACCTGATGAAAATGAACTATTGCCCACAGTGAGGTCCTATGCAAATGGAAAACCAGTCCTGGAGAAAGCTTGTGGAAATGGTGTAACATATGAAAATGGGGACCAAGCATTTTGCAAAAGTGGGTGCTTTCCTGAGTCAGAAATGAATGGAGTACCTATCAACCTTTATCAGCCAGAAACTGTTGGTTGTGTAGCCGTGGATATTGAGGGACGCTGCGCATCTGCTACTTCTACTGGAGGTCTGATAAACAAAAGGTCAGGTAGAATTGGTGACTCTCCAATCATTGGTGCAGGTACATATGCCAATGAAATATGTGCTGTTTCAGCCACAGGTGAAGGTGAAGCCATAATAAGAGCAACAGTTGCAAGAGATGTTGCAGCCCTTATGGAATACAAGGGTTTATCTCTTCAGGAATCTGTTGATTATGTTATCAATAAGCGGTTAGAAGATGGTAAAGGTGGACTGATAGCTGTATCAAGCAATGGAGAAGCTGTTGCAGGATTTAATACTATGGGCATGTTCAGAGCTTGTGCAACAGAGGCTGGATACTATGAAGTAGGCATTTGGCACTAAGATACTCTGCTTTTCCATTTAAATGACTGTATTTTTCTTCACTTTAACTGGCAAAAGATGGGTTTGTTTTTTGAAATTTCATCTGCTCGTATCTTTGCATTTTTAATTTGGTGTATATAAGAATTAGATGTGAATTTGAGTGTCACTCTACAATTTGTATGAATAACTGAATCCATTTTTAACACTCACGGTCACTAGATATAAAAATTTGCACTAACATGACCAAGATACCAGGTTGATTACCAGTGCGAAAAACATTACTGATTCCCTTATTGTGCACCCATAATCTGATGTTTAGGAAATCATAATGGAAATATGCAACAAATGCACACTTTTTCTTACCTTTTCTTTTTTATTTCTTTCCAAATTTTACTTTCATAATTTTATTTGTTAACATAAAATAATCATTAACATCTGTTTATTTAAGTAGAAAACTAAAAAAAAATATGGGACCACTAGCTTTAAAAAAAGTTTCTAGAACATTTGAGCAGTGGTTGTTAAACAAGATAAGCTATGCAGTTATATGGAACCTTCCTCTAAGCAAATGATCCCATGGAATTTGATTCATGAATTTCTACTAGCTTTACAAAGAGTTTCTAGAACATTTGAGCAGTGGTTGTTAAACAAGATAAGCTATGCAGTTATATGGGACCTTCCTCTTAAGCAAATGGTCCCATGGAATTTGCTTTACAAAAAGTTTCTAGAACATTTGAGCAGTGGTTGTTAAACAAGATAAGTTAGCAGTTATATGGGACATTCCTCTAAGCAAATGGTCCCATGGAATTTGATTCATGAATTTCGACTAGCTTTACAAAAAGTTTCTAGAACATTTGAGCAGTGGTTGTTAAACAAGATAAGCTATGCAGTTATATGGGACCTTCCTCTAAGCAAATGGTCCCATGGAATTTGATTCATGAATTACTTTTGTAGAAGAAGGGCCCCATAAAACAATTGTAGAAGAACGGCCCCATAAAACAAAACAAAAAATGTAAAATGAGAAATATCCAATAGTTGCACAATTCTTTCTCTTCTTTTGGATTTCTTTCTAAGTTTTACCTCCAAAATTTTCCTTATTTAACACAAATTAATGTATGTATCTACAATTTCATTTAACAACTTTTACCATTGAAACATGTAATACACCTTCTTTTAGTGAATAGTGTATTTTGGGTAGTAAAAACCCTATTCTAGAAGTTAGGGCATCAAATATGGTCATAAATGGCCTTCTAAATCATGCAAGGGGTAGGTAATTGTTATAGTAAAAATTGGTGGGAGCTTTGAACTTTGAGGATCAAGACTTATGGTTGAGGTGTCATGGATTAGGGGTGAGGAGGAGCTCAAACCATTAAGTTATGTGAGATGTGGAAAGTCCAAACGAGCAACCTCAATAAGCTAAAATACTTCAAAATTCTAGGGAGTAGAAGTCGAGTTTACCTTATAACAAGTATTGAAGTGAAGGAAGGGGCAAAAGTTTTGACTCTAAAAGGTTATATGAAGGATTCAATGAAGTTTGAGGGTTGGGGATGACATGGAAAAAGTATGTGATCAAAAGGAAGCCCATGACTTTGACTTTGATATAGCACTTAAGGAAAAAATTGAGTCTAAAGTTTGGAATCAAGGGAGCTCCATATGAGGTACCTAGATAAGGGATGGTTTGAAACTCTAGTCTAAAACACTTAGAGCATTTTTAATGGAAAAGGACTAGGAGGTCAAGATTAGGGGACAAGGTGTGTTAAGAAGGGGAAGTTTGATGGACTAATAAGGATAGAGCAAAAAGGTGGAGATGGACAAAGTGGCATACTAGGATGGACAACCTTGAAAGTTCAAAAACTTGATAAGACATTGAAAATGACCAAAAAACACCCAACTTAATATTTTTTCTAGAATTATGCACATTTTGACTTAGGAGGAACACAACAAAGATGACACTTAGGTAAAATGACAAAAAAATACCCACACAAGGATTTCTTAGATCAACTATAAGCAATGGATGAAAAGAGGCCTAAGTGCACAAATAAACGAAGTTTTAATAATTTTTTTGGGATTTCTAGGATTGAGTCCCAACAAGTCCTTTTGGTGACTTCAAAATATTTCAATATGTAATGGTTGTCACAAATCATTAATCAACATATAAACGGAAAAAATAATAATAGGGACAACAATGAACATGGCCTTAGAAAGTAGCAAGTAACTAGATATATCAATATTGAATGTCTAATAGACTCATATAATGTTTTATCAATAAAATCTAAGTACATAAAAGTTGTTTTACATATAAGATAAAGTATACATGTTTTATCATGGATAAGAAAACAAGTCAAATTTAAGTTCAAAAATAACAAAAATAATGTTTGGGGGTTTGAAGGAATGCTAATAATATCTAAGGGATGACCTAGGAGTAATAACTATAGCTAATGAAAGGATAAGAAACCAATCTAACTCAAATGTACTGTAAATAACTTTTTTGAAATATGTAAACATTATAGGAAGAAAATGTTATCAAAAGGAAACATGGTGCAAGAATGAGCACTTACAATACTAGGAGTTTCTTAACACTTCCAAATATTCTATGTTACCTTCAAATAAGGAATGTTGGTGTTTTATCGTCTAAGTTAAAAATGATTATTTGAAAGAGAATTAGGGGAATACAAGATAAAGGATTTTGGGACCTAAATTTTGGAGTTAATCTAAGTTGATTTGGACTCTAGCATCTAGGTATTTTGTGTCCTCTTTAGCACCTCAATGCATTTTGTTCCAATGTTGAGATATATACCAAAACCTTAAAGATAGGCTATAAATGTGAAAACAAACATTGGGGTCATTATAAATTAGTGTAGAGCCCAAGGGAAGGATACAAATCAAGGAAAATAACCCTAAACTAGACCTAAAGGAGTGTCACCATAATGAGTGCAAAAATGTAAGGCAAAGAATGTAAAGTAGCCAATTTTTTACCTTGTAGCAAGGTACAAATAGAGACATGCAATTTATAGTCCCAAGGTGTCTATATTTTAGTGCCACATTATAATTATTCTTTTTCAACTCTACAATTAAGTATCATTATCCATCATATTTAATTTCATAGCTTAGCATTTAATTTTGAATTATCTACTCTCATACATCTAATTTATTAACCTAGGTTAATTTATGCTTATGTGTATGTATCTTATTGGATTAGCCTAGATTAAGCATAGGGAGAGGTTATCTTTCTCTATGTTTTTGGTTAGTCCAACAACAATTATCAGTAGGCAAGCAACCCCACTTCCTTTAAGGTCATTTCTTGGCAGGTAGGCAGTAAGCTTTCAAGGCTAGAAGCGGATGGTAGGGTGGTTGCTTTCAAGGGTTGCTTTCTCTCTTCCCTTCTTTTTAGTTAGGCTTGCCAACCCTCCTGCCATTCCCCCCCACCATACTTACACCCCCAAGGATTTGAACTAAAGGCTATACCTTGAATGATTTTGGGGTTTTTATATTTAATATAATTCTAATATACTATCTATTTCTGTGTTAGAGTCACTCAAGGACTCAAGCCTCTAGGATCACCTACAAAACTAAAACAACCTTCTACAAAGGAGAAAAGCAAGAGCATAAATTTGCAATAACGGATGCAATATTACAAGATTGAATGTATGATTGAATATGCAAATGTACATGAGATGCCTTGCTTATAAAGGCAAGGTGAGACATAGGATTAGACAAGATTGTGACAAGTGTCTTAATCCTATAACATGAGACAACTAACTCATAACTACTTAGGATAAGATAAAGCCTAGATATGACAACTAAGACTTATAGAAGGAATCTTATAATCCTAAGTAAAGTTAACATATGAATTTGTCCCCTAATTACCTAGTGAGGAAATTAGCTAGGTATAAGACATCTATTCATACCAAAACCCCCCTTAAGTGCAACTTAGGGAGAAGATTATTATGCAAACTATGAAAAGACTATGAAGATGACTATGGGTCTCGGCTACAAGGCCATGTTAGGTACCCATATAGAATGCAAATGAAAACAATCTCTCACAAATGGAGAAAAGGAGAAAACCCAGTGGGAAAAAATCCTCTCCAAAAGAGAGAAAAGAAACCAACAAGATAATGTATGGAGGACTAAATGATACCCCCCAAGGACTACATCCATCATGTATATGCAATCAATGACTCCCCCATAAGAGGGAAAAAGAGAGACAATATATCCCCCCCATAATGAAGAAGCTCCAATGTTGATTAAGAATGTCTGAAAACAAAAGATGATCCAATGTTTGCAAGCAACACATCTTCCCTTGGGAAGAAACAAATCCATAGGGTGATGAAGAAGCCACTCCATATCTAGTTTAAAAGAGGAAGAATGAAGTCTCAAAATGTGTGCCTCTGAAAACCGAGTAGGAGTTTCCAAGCTTGAATAAGCCACAACATAATCATGGCCAAAATCGACCAAGAAATATGACAAATCAAGAGAATGAGGAGACTCATGAATTTCAATCTCCAAAGACAAAAAAGATGGAATAATAGTTGTGTTGAAACTATCATCAAAGAGGAGAGAAACCCCCTCAAGTGTGTCTTCCAAATCTACAATATGAGACTCCACAAACAAGTTAGAAATCCCTGTCAAATACTCATCCCACAAAGCAATATATGAAAAAGTATGATCATCCTATTGAATAGAAGTACTAATGGTTGAAGAAGTGAGACGTGGAGTAGGAAGCTTAGCACTAGTCTCTAAAATACCAAGGTTTAGATGATCAAACTTCTCCTCACAAACATGGTTCACACTTGATGGAGTGTGATATGTAGTCAAAGGAACATTATCTTCTTTTGAAGCAAAATGTGAAAAAGAATATAAACGAGATGAATGATCAACCATCCCGATAATAACAATATCCCTAGTCTCCAAGTCCCTTATGTACACTCTATCAGGAGTGAACTCAATTATTTTACCTTGACTGCCATGGACAATATGATAAATAGAAAGGAGATTAGTGGACAAAGAAGGAACACAAAGTACATCATTAAAAGTGCCCTCTCCCATGTCAATAGAACCCTTCCCACTTACCTTCATATATGTATTGTTACCCATCAAAATATGAGGTGAATTACAAGGCTCAAAAGAAGAGAACATATCCATAAAGGATGCCATATGATGAGATGCCCCTTAGTCAAGAAGCCATCTATTAGATTCAGGATTTGTAGAGGCCAAGAGTGCTTTTCCTTTCATTTTGTTCAAACTAGTTGTATATCCTATATTCTTTGATTGAGATGATGAAGATGCTATTGATTGAGATGCGGAAGAAGAAGAAGACACTAATGAGGGTAGCTGAATGTTATTCTTTTGAAGAAGGTGTGTGAATTCATCAATCTTATTATAACATTTACGCTCATCATGTCCTAGCATTTTACAATATGCACATTTAAAATTCTTCTTTTTATATGATTCCTCTTTAGAAGAGGAAGTGGACTCATGAGTGCTATGTGAAGGAGAATCTTTACCTTGCTCATTAGACTTGGGGGCCTTATTTTGTTTCTTACCTTCACCACTTGAAGCCTTTGTATCTTTTGCAAAAAGAGCATGAAATGTAGAAGACTTCAATGTGCCCATGTGTACCAAATTTTCTTGTTCCCTTGTGAGTTGAGTTGTAAATTCATCGAGAGAAGGCATTTTGTATGCATTGCCAAGGGCATCCATTGTAGCATGGAATGTAGAAACAAACACTAAATAATCAAAACCAAGCTTAGCAAGAATAGAAAGAATCAATTGTTTATCCTCTTAGTGACCCCACAATTAGATAACTACAATCTTAGAGAATTGAGCTTGGATATTATCAAAATATGAAGGATTTAGACCCATTAGTTCATTCTCCAACTTAAATTTCTTCATGTTATCTAGCTTACCAAAGAGACCCTCTAAAGTAGTCCAAACTTGATTAGGATGTGTGCAAGATGAAACGTGATATCTAACATCTGGAAAATGGACAAAAGAAGAGTACCAAGAGCTTCATCTCTTCTATCAAACCATTTTCTTCTTTCTACAGCTCCTATGGGTTCTGGATCTGTGCTAAAATGATTCTTTGCAACTTCAATTTTAACAATAATATCCCCATTGGCGATTTCCATTCATGATAGTTATATGGAGTTAGAGATGCCACTTTTTGAAAATACATGATAAAATTAGAGATTACAATAGAGTATTAACAAATTTCCCCTCACAATACAAATAATTAACCCCTTTGTCACAAAAAAATGACTTTTTTGCAAATTTACAACAATGTAGCTAAAAGTACCAAATCAACTTCAAACTAAAATTTTGAAATTCTAGAAACAAATATACAAAAGTGCATATATAAAATTGAAGTGCTCCTTAGCACCTTCTTGATGCCACAAGAATTAAGAAAAACAGAGTTTAGAAGCAAAAAGTTATGAGCTTGGAGACCGAAAAACAAAATCTAACTTCAAGCTATAAAAATAGACATTAAACAAGAAAATTATAAAAAATAACCCGCACCATTTAAAAGTGCTCAGAACCAGATTTCCAACGATATCTTGTTCATCAAAATCTGATTTCTAGATCAAGAGTTATGAATTTTAAAAAATGTTGAATTTGCCTGTAGTGACGACCCTCCTAGCAAAATAAAAATTTGTCAAAAATCAAATTCATCAAAATGGAAAAATTGTATATGAAAATAGGGGTTTTTGGATCATCTAAAGGCAATGGAAACATCCATTTAGGCTATAAGTGCTCCAATAAAAATTTGTTCACCAGATCTAAGCTTCAAACTCCAGTTTGCAACTATATCATACAATAACCAAATTGAGTGAAATAAAAGCTAGATTTGAATTTATTGGAAATTTATTGGACATTATGAAATCAATAGTGAGCTTAGATTTGCACAACCATGCTCCAAAATGAACCTGCAATACAAATACACAAAGAAAAAACTCCAAATTTGGTATTTCTATCAAGTTTTTTTAATTCTCCAGGTCATCATGTGATGCAAGAGAAGAGCACACTCAACTATTCAAGATCCACCAAGATTTGCACCATAGAAAAAAACTCAAGCATAATTATCTCCCAAATTTGAGAAGGGGCTTTCAGATTTGAAGCTTTGATACCATGTTAGAGTCACTCAAGGACTCAAGCCTCCAAGATCACTTGCAAAACCAAAAGCAACCTTCTACAAAGGAGAAAAACAAGAGCATAAATTTGCAATAATGGGTGCAATATTACAAGATTGAATACATGATTGAATATGCACATGTACATGAGATGCCTTGCTTATAAAGGCAAGGTGAGACATAGGATTAGACAAGATTGTGACAAGTTTCTTAATCCTATAACATGAGACAACTAACTCATAACTACCTAGGATAAGATAAAGTCTAGATATGACAACTAAGACTTCTAGAAGGAATCTTATTCACACCAACACTATGTTGAAATATGGTTTGATCTATATATTATTATATTATTTGTTTAGGGTTTAGGTCAACATAGTGATCAATTTTTCTTCCCACCCTCTTACCATGGGATATATTGTCAATATAGCCTCTTTTAGACCTTTCATATTAGCTTAAATTTATATACATTTGTTCCACATTTTTAAATGTTCCTATATTCAATATCATCTAACACCTTTATCCTTGATATATTCATGACTTTCTATGCAATGGATATGAACATGTTTCTAATGAGGTGTTATTTTATGGCATGTTATCTTTTCCCTCTTTAACATGTAATTGGTTAGTTATTATCTCTTTTAATTAGAGAAGCTTACATCATTTATCCATACACTTTGCAGTGATCCTATGCCTTATGATAATGATGAGAATACACTAAGAAAGGATTTATCATGTGATTCACATATACATGGAATTAGTATGCTTTTTGATGAAATATTTCTTACATGCCATGATAGTCCTATGTCTATATACTTATGTCCTTTGAATGAATTATTTTCTTCCATATATGATGATGAGTATAGTGATGATCATTCTTCTACAACTCATTGTTAATCTGATGGATGCATATATTGATATTTCACATAGTCCTACCTTACATGATGATAACTTATTCCTTTATGATAATTTATTATCTTCTCATGTGTCCTCCATTGCTACTTCATTTCCTCATCCTACACTATGTGAACACATTATAAGCCTTAGTGAAGAACTTTTACATGATCATTATGATGGGTCTACCAATGTCACCTTACATATAAAAATAATTCTTCTTTCTAATTATACACACTTAAATGATGACATCTTATTGATTAGTGAGTTTATATTATACCTTAATTGTATAACTTTACAATGTTTTGATTCATCTTGTTTTCACTAGACTTGCTTTATGAATTTAGCTCATTCTTTTATCACATATATTTCTAAACCTAGTTCACATGAGATAGCATGAATTTAGAGATTGCCTCTCATGATATATCTTTCAATCCAAATTCATAAAAAAAAATGGCTTATGTGACTCCTTACTTCTATATTCCCTAAATTCACATGATTATAACTTAGTGGAACATATAAATCAAAGGTTATGAAGAGGACAATGCTAGTGTAGGTATTTATTTTTATTTTGTTTAGGTGTTGTGTATTTTTATACACTTAAGTTTATCTTGATTACTTTATTAGGAGTGGTTCATAAAGTGAGTTGGGATATTATATAGAGTAAATCTTTCATATTTTAGGTATGTTGGAGTCACATTTCCTATTAATTGATTTTGCTTCTCACTATTTTATTTGTACTCACTCACCTTGCAAATTTTCTCATGTCATTACGAGTTTTCCATTTATGTATTTTTTAATTGTTATTGTGAACATTTTATATGTTATATCTCATTCTTAGAAACCCTTTATTCCACTATTTTGGTTTCCAAAATATTTTTTGAATAGAGTTTTATCTGGTCATAAAATGAGTTGGGATATTATATAGAATAAATCTCTCATATTTTAGGTATTTTGGAGTCACATTTCTTATTGACTGATTTTCCTTCTCACTATTTGAGTTGTACTCACTCACCTTGCAATTTTTTGCATGTCATTATGAGCTTTCATTTTATGTATTTTTTATTGCTATTAATGTTATTGTGAATATTTAATATGTTAATATATCATTCTTAGAAACCCTCTATTCCACTATTTTGATTTCCAAAATATTTTTTGAATATAATTTTATCTGGCTATTCCTACACTAGGTCTTGGGTGTTTTTTCTTTTTCCAAAATCTAACATGGTATTATAACCCATCATGTCTGGGATATATCACTTTGTTTACTATTTCTTACGAAAATTGGGGAACAAACTAGTGTGCATGTTTTATTTTAAAAAATAGTGTATGCTCTTCCCTTGCATTTTTATACAATCTAGAGAATTAGAATAGTTTCAATGAAGAAATCATACTCTATGGGTTGAATCTTAGTTTTTGGGATTTTGGTTGTGATCTAATTTTTAGTGATATGAGCAACATTTTTTGCTATACCATTTGTATCTAAAATGATAAAGAAATTCAATTAGGCTTTCATTTTTTCTCAAATTTGAGAGTGAGAAGTTGAGCTACCATTTGTGTCTTTCTATATTTCATTTTTTTAGGTATTTGGTCAAAATATAAGTGCGCCATTATAATTGATAACAAATAAAATCATTAAATCAAATTTAAGTTTATTGAAATCTTAGTTCATGGTCTAGAGGGGTTTTTTGGTCTTGGCAGTATTCATGAGTACATATTCCATATGGTAGTATGACTATATATGATGTACGCCCTTTGGTAGCAACCCAAAATTTGATGGAATTTTTGGTAATTTTTCCATTTTTGAAAAGATTTCCTAATTTTGAAACCTCTAAAAGATAATAGTCTTCTACATTTGTTAGTACTTTTTAATATACTATTGAATTTGGCAAATTTTGCCAAATCTAAGGAAGTTTTCTAAATTTATTCACACTAGTATTCACACTAGTAAATTGGCTTTTGGGAGATGTTGCACCACTAAACTCTAGCATTTTCCACCTCAAATTTGATAGGCCATATCTCAAGTATGAGTTTAATCAATTTGTTTGCTAAAAAATCTTGATTCTTGGAATTTGCAATGCTCATTTCTCATATAAGCTCATCTTTAAGCACTGTTTTTCAAGCTTTAAACAATAGCGTAGTTTATTTATTCCTATTTTATAGGAAGATTATAATTTTAGCATATTTTTCCAATTTGGAATTTATAAAAAAACAAAATTTGCACTATAAATGTATTAAGAATAAAGTGCCAAACTCTATAATTTATTGGGGGTTCGTTGCAACAATTACTAATAGTGGAATTAAACTTGTCTCTTCTTGGTTTTGCACTTGCATTTTTTTCCATGTATAGATCAACCACCAATTCCTCTTATTACTCCATATAACTATTTTGAATGGAAATTTAAATGCTATTTTTTTTTTGAGAAAATGAGGAATATTTAGAATAAATATGGTATAGAAGTAGAACCAATAGTAGTTGAAAACAAGGTTAAGTGGAAAAACAAATATGATGATTTCTATGGGTTTTTATGTTTATTTGTATCTTTAGAATTACCCTTTCACATTGAGTCCCTCAATACACCTAATGAGATCTAGACCACTTTGTCAAGATATTTTGGATAATAGGATGCTATGAGAGACCATCTCTTGGAGAATGAGCTCATTAGTCTTAACCCTTGTAACATTGACACTTTATAAAAATTCTTCACGTAGTTGAAATATTTAATATTGTAGTTTAAATAATGTGGGATTGAGAAAGAAGACACTTAATTGATTCTTAGTATTCTATCTAATCTTGCTCTAGGATACTTAGTTTTTGTTTCAACCTTTCATTCCACTAAAGTCACTCTTGGAGAGGCATTCAATATGTCATTTCTTAATGTTTTTGCTACCACACTCACTAGGGAGTAGGGGCATCTCATTCAAATGGGTACTCTAAGATCTTCTAAGTCACATGCCTTGGTTGCAAATCATGATTCAAAAGAACACAAGCTTTCTATCAAGAAAAAAAAAAGATGTATAATAAATAAGGAAACGAAGGATAATGCACAAAAAAAAACTTCATTTCTTTTAAAGCAACATCTAAGACATCTTCAAAAGGTTAAAAATAGAAGAAAGAGGAGGTTGAATGTTCATACTATAAGAAACTTATTCACGATCAAAGCATATTTATGAAGTAGATGTAATGAAATAACTTTCACAAAAAAATAATATTACAACAAAAACTTGGAAATATAGTAGGAAAACTTGCAAATACTTTATATGATAAGCCACTTTAAGGGATTAAACCTCTAGGAGTCTTCAACAAGAAATATAGTTTAGAATATGATGATCAAGTACTACTCAATAATTTCTATATATACCATACTTATGCTTGGGATGCTACCTAGAATTACTTAACTACCAAGTTATAATACTATATAAATTATCAAACAATGTAATTAAGGGTTATGCTAGCCACAAATTGGATGCACATATCCAATGCAATCAATGGGTTAAGGTATAGCATGCCCCCCTCTTCAAAGAAGTTTTTTCCTCAATGCAAATCAATTATGAATTATTTTAAGAAAACAAATATTTATTTTTCCATGTAGCATCATTGATTGGAGAATTCTTCTATTTGATCAAACACTATGTGATTTATCTCATTTGTATCCACTTAGTGTGTGTTCAAAGGATTCCCTTAGGCTTAAAAATAATTTCACCCTCATCATCAAACTTTGGTAACTTAATTTGGTTTGATACTCTTTGTCCCATAACCTTCTTCAAGTAGCAAGCATGGACGATAGGATGCATTTTTGTTGACTTAGACAAAACCTTATAAGGAATATAATTCTTTGGTGAAATAATTTTATACTTGTTTTGTTTTTTTAGTGGCATCTAGTTATGTGGTTTTAATCTCACAAAAACCCAATATCCTAATTAAAAATTCCTTCACTATGAGGTTGATTAGTTTATTGCTTCATCATATTATGCTCCATTGCCAAGTTCTCCCTAAGACTAGCTAGCATCTCTTGCTAGTTTTGAATGTGTTTTTAAACTACATTAACCTTTGGGTGTACCTTAAATAAAGAGGTGATTAATGGTGGATGGAACCCATATAGTTCTAAAAAGGGACATTTTAGATGAATTGTGGAAAGAAGTGTTATATAACCATTCTACTAGTAGAAACCATTGCACTTTTTTTTCCAAAATAGAACATGGGAGATATTCCTCCAAAAAATTGTTAACCACATCAATCTATCCATTTGATTAGGGATGATATGATGAGCTATAAGAAATTTGAGTGCCCAAACATGAGAATAAGTTAATCCAAAAATTACTTATGAATATAGGGTCATTTTAACTTCTATAATTTTTGGAGTCTCGTACAATTTCTAAATGGTATGAATAAAGGTTGTTGCTATACTACTTGCTACAAGTGGGTGTGATGAAGAACAAACATATATATATGGTGATTTGATCCACAACAACCATAATGCAAATTTTCCTTCAAACTTGGGAAAACCTATGATGAGATCCACAAATATCTCTTTCCAACTTTGGCTTAGAATAGATAAGGGTTATAGAAGACCTAGACTCTTAATTATTTACTGTTTATCTTGCTAGAATACCATGCATTTATTGAAGGTATGGAAGACCAAATAATATAGTGGAACAATTAAGCCATATCAACACAACAAGATAACATAGAATAATGTATTTTGATTTCAATCGAGATAATTTATATTGCAACTCAATTGGTTTTTTAAAGCTTTTTATTTTCTCGTGCTAACTAACCAAACTCCTTTATGGGAATAACTAACAACTTGTTGATGCGAATAAAGTCTTGTAACTAGTTAATTCCTTACTAGGTAACTTAGGGGGCTTATTCACATGTTAAGTTTACTTAGGTCCTAGGAATCTTTCTAGAAGACTTAGTTGTCATGTCTAGATTTTATCTTTTTCCTAGGTAGTTATGATAAGTTGTCTCATATCATAAGATTAAGACACTTGTCATAATCTTAATGAAATCTTATATAAATCACCTAGGCTATATAACCATGGGGCTCTCATTTGTAAATCAATCCATTGAATCATATTTGCATAATTGATAAGAGTACAGTTTATTCTTGTCATATTGATCTTCTCTCTTTGTGCATTCCATTTGGCCTCTAAATCTTGGCAGGCTATCTCCATAGCCAATTCTAACATGGTATCCAAAAAAAGTGGGGTGTCTTTGGTTAGCCATTTTTTGAGAGTTCTTGGTAAATATTGAAAAGTTGAGTATGCTCTTCTCTTGCATCATATGATGATCTAGAGAATAAAAGAAACTTGATAGAAATATTGATGTTTGGGGGGGGTTCCTCTTTGTGGCTCTTTATTGCAGGTTCAAATTAGAGCTTGTTGGTGCAAATCTAAGCTCACCATTGAGTTCAAGGTGTTTGAGAAAGTCATTTTTGCCTTTTGTTTCATCCAAATCGGACATACAAGGCCAAATCTATGAGGGTTTGAAGCTGAAGAGTGGTTGCCAAATCTGGAAGGCAGATACAATTTTGGAGCACTTTGGGTCAAATCCAACTTTTTCATCATGTCCAGAAGGCCCAAATACCTTGGGATTGATTTCCAAATTGTTGAATTTGGAGAAAGTTGTTTGTTGAGGCAAAAAAAATTGCCCAAGGAGCCATACGACCCCCCAAGTCATCATAATTACACCCGTTGGTACAATTTTCTTGCAAAATATTTTATATCAGCTAAAAAAATTTGAAATTCTTTTTGTGAAACAAAATTATTGTTTGGTTGAGTTACATTTTTGAGGAAAAATTTATTGTAAAACAAAAAAATAGTAAATAAATAAGAAACATTTGCAGACTTTTTAAAGTCTGCAAACTCATACTATAAAGACAACACATGAGGTTCCCAAGGGCACTACGTGGCATGAACCCCTGTCCTGCCACCTACTAGTGCTAACTGATAGGTAGTCAAAATTTTGAAATCTGACAAATAGGATTTGTAGTAATCGGTGAATACCCAAGAATATTTGAGGTTCAAAACAAGAATCTGTTGATCAAACTTCCCATCGAAAAAAGGAATATTATGGTGGAATCTTTAATATACCAACAACCCCGTGCAATCGACAACATTCACAAGGGCATCAAATTTAAGTTGAAAATTAGAGAATATTCTAGGCACTTAGGGGGATATTCGATGGTGATGGCCAAATGAATGTCAAATTTAACATAGTATACTACTGACGTCATCACTACATTAATAGTGATGTCAACAATCATTTAAAAATTCCCCCCACCCCCTTCATTTGCATTTTCTTTTTTGCACGTGATCTTCAACGCTCATAACTTGTGCTTAGGACCTCCTTTTTGCGAGCAATTTTTTTTATTTGGGGCATAATTTTGTGCTCTACGCAGTGGTGAAATCCATTTTTGGTTTTGGTGTCTATATTTTCTAGAAATTGTAGATTCTCATAGGTTTTGCTGCATCATTCTTGTTTTGGGAACTTCAAGGGCTCATATCTTGCTCATACGGTAACATTTTTGAGTGTAGTTTTATTTTAAAGTGCATATTTTTTCATGTACTTTTCAATGTTATGATCAAATTGATCTCATTTTGTACCAAAAAATGTACTTTATTTCATGGCCTAATTTTGGCATTTTCATGTACCTAGATCAAGACCACTTTACTATTTTTGGCAAGTGGCATTTGTACTCACACTAATCATAAAGTTCCAAGGTAATATATTTATAGGGGGTTCTTTGATTGAGTGAATTTGGGGGGGATTCTACTTATGGTTGTGGTTGCATTCCTCTTGATTTGTGTTCTTTCCTTCTTGTTTCATCATGGAGCCATCTATAATTCCACTTCTAACACCTTACAAATATCCTAAATCAAAATATGAAATGAACAAATTGCTAAGAGTTAAAAGGTTGTATAGGATAGTTTGTGGGCTTGATGGTGAACCATAAGATGATGAAAAACTAAAAGGAATAAGTGGTTGAATAGTTGTGAAGAATCCATTGGCTCTTTGTGCTTGTATGTCTCTCCTGAGTTGTTGTTTCACATTGAGCACTTGGATACACCCATGGCTATGTGGACTAAATTTTCAAACTTATTTAGGAAAATAGATGGAATTCAAGGACATTTGTTGGAGAATGAATTAATCAGTCTTAATCCATGTAATTTTGAAAACATACAAGACTTCATCACCAAATTCAAGTCACTGAGAATGTGCAATTGTAGGATTTTTAAAATTGAGAAATCAGATACACAATTGGTGTTAAGTGTTCTTTCCAAGCTAGGATGTGAATATTAAGTGTTTGTGTCTACTTTCTATGCTACAAAGAATTCCTTTTGGAGTGAGTTTAAGATGGCTTCCTTTGAGGATTTTGCTATGCAACTCACTAGGGAGCAAGATAAGCTTATTCAAATGGGTTCTTTGAAGTCTTCAAAATCCCACGCCTTGATTGCAAAGGATGAGAAGTCTTCAAGTGGGAAACAAAAGAAAAAGAACAAGCCTAAGAAGAACACACAATCCACATCTAATTCCATAGGAGAACATAAGAATTCCTCTTCTAAGGGGGAAACATCTAAGAAGGAGAGACCTACTTGTGCATATTGCAAGAAGGATGGACACGAAGAACACTATTGTTATAAGAAGGAAACTAATGAATTGAAACATCTTAAAAAGAATGACCTTCTTCTCCTTCTTCTTCAAAATAGTCTAAAGAGGAAAAAGGTCAAGTTGGTTTGGCTTCTACATTAGAAAATAAAGGACATTCTCTTTGTGATTTTTCAGGTCATGGATCAAGAAGATGGCTTCTATATTCAAGAGCATCTCATCATATGGCATCTTCATAGTCTATATTCTCTTCTTTTAAGCCTTGTACTATGTCTCATATTTTTATGGGAAACAATACATACATGAGTGTACTTGGAAAGGGGTCTATTAGTTTTGGGGACAACACTTTCCTCCTGATGTTTTGTGTGTTCCTCATTTGACGATCAATCTTCTTTCCATATATCATATTACATGTGGTGGAGATGGGAGGACTATGGAGTTCACTCTTGATTCAGTCATCATTCTTGATTCAATCATCATTCAAGACTTGGAGAGTAGATAGATAATTGCTACTGGGGTGGTTGATCATTCATCTCAGTTGTATACCTTTGTAGGTTTTTATTCTAATGGTGACATTATTCCTTCGAATGTTGATCACACTTCTAGTGTGAACCATGATTTAGAGGAGACATTTGGCTTCTTGAACTTGGGAGTTCTCACATCAGATCCAGTTCTTGCACCATACATTTCATCTCCTCCATCTACTTTTGTTGTTGTTGATAATTGTGTTGCTATAGATTTGGCTTCTTGTGATTCAATGCAACATGATATTCAAATGTTGCCTTTCAAATTTGGTTACTTGTGATGGCTTCTTGACAGGTATTTTAGACTTGTTTGTGGAGTCTCATATTTTAGATTTGGGAGACCTCATTGATTGCATTTATCTTCTCTTTGATGGATTTGATCCTTCTTTAGTTGTTGTGAGGGAACAATCTAACCCTCTTGTTCATTCTCTACATGATCATCCTTTACAGTTTGACATGAGTGGATACTTTTGGACAACACTTGGAGGAGGCTTCTTTGTCTTCAGAGGAGATATTATTTTCATTGGATTATGTTCTCCAAACATGTCTACTAGGTTCTGGATTTGCCTCTTCAGCAATGTGGCCTAGAACGCCTGTTTGGAGTGTGTTAGCTTTCAACATCAACTTGGAGACTATTGAGCATGCTTTAGAGACATCATGCATTTTCTCTTCCCTAATCTTCATTCAGGAATGGGAAGAAATCTTGCATACATTTTTTATTTTGTTTCTTCCTAATGGGAGGAGCATTGTTTGACAAGATTGGATCATCTTCAACATTCAATGTTGAGCTTCTACCATTGCAGGAGACTCACCATTGAGGGGGGGATTCCTTATCTATTTTCTTATTCTCTCTTATGGGGGGCTCTTTTTCCTCATATGGGGTTTTGGCCTTCTCATGCATCATTGAGAGCATTTTTTTTTCATCTTTCTTTTGGGGAGGAGTTTTGTCCCATTGGGTTTTCTCTTTTTCTCCATTTGTGAGAGATTTTGTTTGCATATGTACATGGTTACCTAACATGGCCAAGTATCCAAGACCCATCCTTGCATCTTTGCATTACTTGCATAATAATCTACTCCCTAAGTTGCACTTAAGGGGGGTGTTGGTGTGAATAAAGTCTTGTACCTAGTCAATTCCTTACTAGGTAACTTAGGGGATTTATTCACATGTTAAGTTTACTTAGGTCCTAGGAATCTTTCTAGAAGACTTAGTTGTCATGTCTAGATTTTATTTTTTTCCTAGGTAGTTATGATAAGTTGTCTCATATCATAAGATTAAGACACTTTTCATAATCTTATGACATCTTATATTTCACCTTGGCTATATAACCAAGGGGATCTCATTTGTAAATCAATCCAATAAATCATATTTGCATAGTTGATAAGAATACAATTTATTCTTGTCATATTGATCTTCTCTCTTTGTGATTTCCATTGGCCTCTAGATCTTGGCAAGCTATCTACATCGCCAATTCTAACACAACTAACAATTATTTATTTTAAGTATTATATGTTAATTAATTAATTTATTATTATTCTAATCTAAACTAATACTAAACTAAAGATGTAATAACCCAACATTCCCCCATTATTACATCAATCTAAACAAAGGGAAAAAAACTACAAGGACTAAACACAACAACCCTTTTGAAGACTTTGATGAAGCATCTCCACCAATTCTCATTGCTCACCCAAAAAACATCAAATTGAACACATCAATGGATCTCCTAATTGTCAAATTTACAAGATACATGTGAATCGAGAAATACTCCATTATCCACAAGTCTGTCACTCCTTTGAATCAAGACAAAATCCATTATCCACAAGAAAAGATACCAACCAACTATGAATTGAGACTCACTCAATTATCCATAGTAATAAAACCGTCAACCAACTATGAATCGAGAAAAACTCTATTATCCACAGTAACACACCTCCATTTGTGGATGAAGACTTAATTATTTATAATTACATACTTTCAAAACTATGGATCAAGAAAAACTTAGTTATCCATAGGTACCACTTATAAGGAAGCTAAGGTAGCGGAACAACTTCCTACACAAATCTTGAGAGGAGAATAATGCAAAACTTTTATAGATATTTAATAGTTAACATAAACTTAAATAGAAATAAACATAAATATCATGCATAATGCAACACAATGATTTACATGGGGAAAACCCTTTCGAGAGAAAAACCCCACACTCCAAAATCCGCTATTAGAGCAACTAGAGCAAATCTAACCATCACAAAGATTACAATATACTTGCAGAGCAAGCTTCTCACAGGAGTATCACCAACCAAAGATCCATAGGTAACACAACCACTATCAGACTCTCAAAATGCATCACAACACACAATCGTAATACAATTCTCTCATAAAATAGGGTTTCCTTTTAGGGAAAGTTAAGCCAACAAAAATATCGACTATCAGATATGAGACATAATAATGAATAGTTTAGATTTACAATAATAAAGTGTACATAAAATTTGGCTTCCTGAGGCACTATCCTTGAGCCCCCACTGGGGCATGCTGCCCTTGGGGCCCCTAGCTAGGGGATGATCCCCCCGAACCCCTTGTAGGGTGGACCCCCGCGCACCTCTCCTCCCATCATCGTTGTATAAACAATAGCTTATGCATTAATAATAACTTATGTAATTGTAAGGTTGAGACACATTTTCCCAACACCACTCACCAAATCTATAGATCAAGATATACTCAATTATCTACAAACTAAAATAAAACTATCATCCCCACCCCTCCCAACCCCCCTTGCTCCATGAAGGGACTCAATATTAAACTAGTGTTTCTTCTCATATAGTATATCATCTTTGAGAGAGAATCTAACTCAAGATGATAAAATACCTCAAACCTCCATTGCTTCCAACCTCCAATATAATCTTGCTTTACATTCTATACATCAGATTCCCCAATAGCACAAATATGTGATTTTTTGAAACATTTGCTAGACATAGTATGAATAGAACACAAACACTTGATGACATAATAAAGTTAGACTTTATTATATGAAAATATTGGTTTCCATTGAAATGTACTTTCATAACTAAATGGATCTAGAAAATGAATATAATCTCTTATACCTTCAATGAAGACCCTTAATTTAACATATTCATCTTCAAAATACCTCTAATATCTATTGGGTTTAGTGAAGCCCAAATTAGCAAGTTTCTCCCACAATTCAAAACGGTTGCCTTCTTTGTAATAGCTTCCTTTTGGCATGTGTTTTCCAAATTAGAAGTTGTCTATTTCGAATGGACTTTTTCAATTATTGGACATGAGACTGTTTTATAAACACAACTACTGGTTGAATATGTAATTCAATTGAGAATTAATAAAACGATAATCCCTAAAAATGGACGTAGCCATTTTTGGGTGAACCACTATAAATATTGTGTTCTTGTTCTGTGTTATTTTTAATCTTTTAATTTTTGTTCCTTTGCTATAATTTATTTTCATTTGTTTTTGCGATTATAATCAACAATTGGTATTAGAGCTTGGTGGAGAAATTTGGTGCTGGAAATCAGTGAAGAATTTCTGGAGCCATGGAAGATGTAGACAAATGGAAGATTGAAAAATTTGTAGGTCAAAATTTTGGTCTAGGGAAGGTGCAGATGGAGTCATTGCTCATAAAACAAGATCTCTCAAATGCAGTGGCTAGAAAAGCCAAAGGGCAAGGTTCTTTATTAGATGAAGATTGGGAGAAATTGGACAAAAAGGAAAGAGCTACCATTTTCCTTTCACTGTCTAGTAATGTTTTATTTAATGTCTTAGTTGAGAAGACAACACGAGAGTTGTGGGACAAACTCTCTTCAATGTATGAGATGGCATCAACTTCGAATAAGGTATTCATTATGAAAAAGCTGTATAATTTAAAAATGCAAGGAGGGATTATGTCAAATCATTTAAATGAATTTAATACATTAGTCACCCAGTTGATTTTTGTGGGCATTAATTTGGATGATGAGATCAAAGCAATTTTATTACTGTGTTCTTTACTGAATACTTGGGAAGGTGTGGTGATGGAAGTGAAAACTTTGGTGGCTGCCAAAAGAAAATTGAAATTCGATGATGTTGCAGCCACTCTTATGAGTGAAGATATGTTTAGAAAAAATTAGGAACCCTCATCCAGTGAGGTATTAACTGTTTTAAGTACTGGTAATAGAGGTAGAAGTAAATAAAGAGGAAAAAATAATAATAGAAGAAAGTCAAAATCTACACATAGATCATAATCCAAAGGAAGGACTGGTGCCTATTGGCTTTGTGGCAAACAGGGCCACACAAAGAAAAATTGCTGGAATTATAAAAAGGCACAGGACAAAGTTAGTAACAATGAAGCAAACTCTACAGCTGAAAAAGATGATGGTGTCTTGGTCTTGGCTACTGGAGACACGACTACAGACTCGTGGATACTTTATTTCGAGGCTTCTTTCCATGCTACTTCATGCCGGAAAGCTTTTACAAATTTCAAAGAAGGTACATTTGGTAAAGTTTTTCTTGGTGACAATAAGGAATGCAAAATTGGTGGTAAGGGTGATATAATTTTGAATTTGAAAAATAGAAATCAATGGATTTTAAAGGATGTGAGATATGTTCCTTTGTTGAAATGAAATTTAATTTTTGTAAGTTAGCTTATTGCTTCTAGGTGTAATGTTATATTTTCTTTAGACAATTGGAAAGTAACCAAGGGAGTTTTAATGCTTGCAAAGGGAAAGAAGTTGGGTAATCTTTACAATTTAAAATTCCATGGTGAAGTGGGAGCTACCATGACAGTTATGGACAACAATTCTAAAATTTGGCATAAGAGGCTTGGACACATGAGCAAGAAAGGGATTGAAGTAATGCTTCAATGAGATCAACTTCCTAGCTTAAAATCAATGGATTTGGAGTTATGTGAGCATTGCCTTTATGGAAAACAAAGTTGGGCCAACTTCTTGAGGACATGCCATGATAAAAAAACCACTCCTTTGGAACTTGTGCATTCAGACGTTTTTGGTCCCATTGAGGTAACCTCTTTTGGAGGTGCAAATTACTTTGTTACTTTCCTTGATGATTAAACTCAAAAAGTTTGGATTTACATGTTGAATAAAAAATCAGAAGTTTTTTCAAAATTCAAAAATTTTAAGGCTCTTGTTGAAAACCATATAGAGCATAAAATTAAATGTCTTAAAAATGATAATGGGGGAGACTTTTTCTCCTCGGGGTTTGACAATTTTTGTGTAGACAAAGAAATTTGTAGAATAAAGGCTGTCCATTCACCCCTCAGGAAAATGGTGTAGTTGAGAGGTTGAATCAGATGATTCTTGAGAGAGCTCGTTGTATTCTCTCCAATGTCGGTTTGGGAAAAGAGTTTTAGGCAAAGGCGTGTAACACTATAGTATATTTAATCAACCATGCTTTGCCATCTCGTTTGGATTTTGATATTCTAGAGGAGAGATGGCTTGGAAAAATAATTTCATATCACCATTTGCGGGTGTTTGGTTGTGAAGCGTTTGTGCATATTCCCAAGGAGCAGTGAATGAAGCTTGATTTCAAATCAAAGAGGTGTATTTTTATAGACTATGGAGAGGATCAGTTTGGTTTCAAGCTATGGGATCTTGTCGCTAAAAATATTGTTCATAGTCGGGATGTTGTCTTCAATGAGAAAAAATTTCCAAGTTTGCAACCTCAAGACACATCTTCAGATGAATATTTTGATGTTGATTTATTTGATAATGGTCATGATAGGAAAAAAATTGTTTCATTCTCCCAGCCTTTAGTAGTTTCTTCCCAACCATCTAATTTAAGCTCTCTGCCTTCAAATGTTGGTGCCTCTATTTATACTAATGTGCAACCTCCTTGTTCTGCACAGTTTGATTTTTCATTGAACAAACATTCCACACAACCTCAATTAAATAACTCACAACCTTCATCCTTTCAATCAAAGTTCCCTATACAAAGCAATACACCTCATTTAAACAATTTGTTGCCTCTTTTATCGTTGCCTTTGGCTGGGACAACACAACCTTCTTTGGTTGAAACAAAACCTTCTTAGTTGAAATGCAGCCTATGATAGGCTTATCACACCCACCCTTGGTTGAATCGTAACCTTCATTAATTCAAATGCAGCCTCCTAACATTTGTGCTCAGTCAACACATGCATTATCACAACCTTCACTAAGTAGTGAGCACCAATATATAGTCAATATGCAGCCTCTAAATATTCCTACGCAGCCTGTAGATAAATCTGCTCATGCTTTAGAAACTATGACACATCTCTTTAGTAATGTCACCTCTCATTACATTCAATCGCAACCTGTGATTAGTTCACTTCCTTTGCAAATTGAAAGGTAGCCTGCCAATATTCTACCTAGAAGAAGTGTGCAAGGGAGTGTAGGAAAACAAGGCATTAAAGGAAATTTATAAAGTAATGAAGAAAATAGAGCAAAAAGGAGATTTATAGCCAGAATAGGGTCCAAAACTAAGGAGATCTACCTGGAAGAGAAATCCACCAACAAAATATGATGATTATGAGTTATTGCTATCTAATGATTATGAATTCTTGCGTTGTGATGAGGCAGAGCCTACAACATTTAAACAAGCTTGCAAAGATGCAAATTCAATGAAATGGATGGAGGCGATGAATGAAGAAATGGAGTCTTTTCATGCAAATGAGACATGGGATTTGGTTCCTCTTCTGCCAAATCAGAAACCACTAAAGAATAAATGGGTTTATCATGTGAAAGAGGAAGATGGAGGTCATAAATGTTACAAGGTCAGATTGGTTGTGAAGGGTTTTTCTTAGGAAAAAAGAATTCATTTCAATGAGATATTTTCACCAGTTGTGAGAATGAACACAATTCAGGCAGTGTTAGGCTTGGTAGCTATTTGAGATCTTGAACTTGAGCAATTAAATGTCAAAGCAACATTTCTTCATGGAGATATTGAAGAGGAATTATACAGGGAGCAACCTGAAGGTTTTGCACAACAGGGTCAAGAACATTTATATTGTAGATTGAAGCACAGTTTGTATGGGCTCAACACAGCCCCGAGGCAATGGTATCTAAAATTTGATAGCTTCATGACTTAGCAACAATTCAATCACTGTGAATTTGACCTATGTGTTTATTACAAGAAGTTTCCTAATGGTGAGTTTGTTATTCTATTACTTTATGTTGATGGTATGTTGGTTGCTGGCACTAGTGTGAGGATAGTTCGTGAGTTGAAACAACATTTATTTCAAATATTTTCCATGAAGGATTTAGGGGGAGAAAAGAGGATTCTTGGGATGAATATAATCAAGGATAGAAATAAGAGAGAACTTAGATTATCTCAAGAAAAATATATTCTTAAAATCTTAGATAGATTCAATATGAAGAATGCCAAATCTGTTAGTACTCCTTTGGCTGATCATTTTCGGTTATCCTTGGCTATTTGTCCTAAAATAGAAGAGGTTAAAGAACACATGAAGTGTGTTCCATATTCATCAGCAGTTGGCAGTCTCATGTATGCCATGACTTGTACTCGTCCGGATATTGCTCATGCAATGGGAGTTGTGAGCAAATTTCTGAGTAATCCATGTAACCACATTAGCAAGCAATGTAGTGGATCTTCAAGTATTTAAAAGGTACTTCTGATTGTGTTTTTATGTTTTGGTGGTAAGGACAATCACCTACGAGGTTATGTAGATTCATATATGGCTGGAGATCTGGATAAACGACATTCTACTACCAATTATGTGTTCACATTTGTCGAGGCAGTGATCAGTTGGGTTTCTCGAAGGCAACAGGTGGTTGCACTTTCTTCTACGGAGGCAAAATATATTGCTCTCTCTGAAAGAGCAAAGGAAATGATATGGTTACAGCAGTTGTTAGGTGTGTTATGGTGTAAGAAATCAATTTTTACTCTCTTTTGTGATAGCAATAGTGCTATGCACTTGTCCAAGAATTCTACCTATCACATTTGGACAAAGCATATAGAGCTGTGATATAATTTTATTCACCATGCTATTGAAGAGGGTAAGCTGCAAGAGGAGAAAATTGACACAAAGTTGAATTTGGCTGATATGTTAACGACGGTAGTACCCAGAGAGAAGTTTGAATTTTGTAGAGCTTCTCTCGGCCTTGTCCAACTATGACAATAAACCTACAACGAAGGGATATCTCTGAGCAACTATTTGGTCTTCAAGTGGGAGATTGTTGGGTTCAGTGAAGCCCAAATTAGCAAGTTTCTCTCACAATTTGAAATGATTGCCTTCTTTGTAATAGCTTTCTTTTGGCATGTGTTCGCCAAATTAGAAGTTGTCTATTTCGAATGGATTTTTCCAATTATTGGAGTTAAGACTATTTAATAAATACAACTGCTAGTTGAATATGTAATTCAATTGAAAATTAATAAAGAGATAATCCTTGAAAGTGGACGTAGCCAGCTTTGGACGAACCACTATAAATATCGTGTTCTTGTTATGTGTTATTTTAATCTTTTAATTTTTGTTCCTTTGCTGCAATTTCTTTTCATTTGTTTCTGCAATTATAATCAACAACATCTTCTTTGGATTTTGGTTATACCAAACTAACCACACAAATAACTAAGTAAACTCTTTCAAAATAATATCCTTATAGCCACCAAAACTTAATATTTCTCTTTAAAATTTTGACCACCACTTAAAATGAAATTATTTCTCATCTAAAATATTCACATAGATATCCATTGTGGAAATGAAGTGAAAAAATTTAATGTGTTGATTTAATTTAAAAGATTTCAAAATATTTCAAAGTTTACCAAACCTTCTAAATCTGCATTCATAATTGTTTTGCTCCTTTGTCAAATCCCACATGCACTCTTGTAAATATGTCATAGGCTTTATGAAAACTTTGGCATACATAACACAACATATGATATGCTTGTAACTGCCTACAACTGTTATTCCTGCATTTCCTTCTTTGCAAATAAAATTTCTTCTTTCTATGATTGCTTTTCACTATTGTAAACTAAAATATAATTGTATAACCATCTCAACAAACCTATGCCTCCATAGATTTCATCAAACACTAATAAAAAAAACATACATCAACATAATCTTTAAATGCATTTGTAATGGTGTTAAAAAATGAACTGTTATGTCACTATCTTCAGCTTCAAATTGTTCACTGAATATTAGTAATATCTTAAAAATTTGTGGGTTTTATTCTACTCTTTCTCTTTTCTCTGAAATGTTTTGAATTTTAAAATTTCGTTAAGAAATGACAAAAATATTTCAATTTTATTGTGAAATTGTATTAGATTGATGTAAAAAAATTCCTTACAGTCTTCAAAGGAAGAAAATCAACACTTTTCTTATTGCAATTGGTAAATATCTCCACAAACTTCAACACCTCTACTAGTCTGAAATGCCCTCTTATAAAATACATTCATCATGCTTAGATTTTAATAAAATGGATGCATCCAATACAAACATATTAGAGTTACATATTTCAACGCTACCAACAAAGAAATCTAAATTTTGTCTTCTATCCACTCTACAAGATCAACTGCAACATTCTCCTTGAAACAAATCTTCACACCTTGAAAAAGATAACATTAATTCACAATGATAGAATCCATAAACGCTCTGATACCATATTGAATATATGGAAGAGAAAATAATATACTAGAACAATTAAACCATATAAGGACAAGAAGATAACATAGAATGTATTTTGATTTCAATCAACATATTTTATATTGTAATTCAATTGTATTTTTAATTAACAATTAGCAATTATTTATTATAACTATTATTTAAGCTATATAAATTATTATAAGAGCACAAAACTCATCCCAACACAAATCATACTATTGCATAGTGCACCCCTACTTTGATTGTCACTTAGTGCCTAAATGTTGGATTGGGAGAGTCAAGGTTAAGCACCTTATTAAAATACATGATCTTCCACATAACCATCAATGAAAGTGTTTTATGATTAATATTTTCTTTACACATGCATAATTATGACTACTACATATTTGTGATACACACATTCTAGGATTCACATGCACCGCAAAGTGGAGGAAAAATATAATAGCATGAAATTTGTATACAATATTGATTCCCATTTAGGTTTGTTCCCATGTTGAGAGAATGGTTTAATTTTAACTTGTTGGTGTGAATGAGGTATTTTACCTTTAAATTGGTTCATCATCTAGGTCCTATTCACACTAGTTACTTAAGTTTACTTAGGGTAAATGTAAGATACTTATCACTTTAAGTCTCAAGTCATAAGATTAAGATGCATGTCATAATCTTATGTAGTCTTATGTCTCACCTTAGTCTACATAACCGAGGGGCTCTCTTTGTATTCTCAATAATCATAATCCATCATATTCATGTACTCATATAGTACATTTTAATCCTTTAATAGAATATCATTATTATCTCATAGTTGATCTCTCTTATGGTATCACCGAAGCTCTTAAATTTTGGGTGGCTACATCTTCAACCAAATATTGCATGGTATAAAGCATTCTATACCAAATCTTACACAATTGGAGCACCTAAAAGGAAACAAAAGCTACATAATCATCCTAGAATATATGCATGATTGAAGAGTGTTGTCTTTAGTTGTTAGCATGACCATAAAGTTAGTATTTTTTTGGGGTTGACCCCCTAGAGATTTAACATCCCTCTAAAATTATTCTTAAATACAACTAGTCTTCATAGTAAAGTAGACAAGTAATGAATTGGGAAAAGCGTGAACCAAAATTATACATTGTACCTATAGACATGTAAAATTGACCTAACACCTATCACACACCCTAAATGACATTTTCACATCATTAGCATCATTATCATCAAACATCATTGTATTTCACATCAATTATGTCAAAAGCCCTAAATTCCTCTATTAATTGAATAAATACGACATTATTGAATTAATTCACCTTTTCATTATTTTTGCTAATTAAATAAATTCCATTTATTTAATAAAGTCTTAAAACCCTATTTCTGCTATTAATTGAATAAAACAACATTATTTAATTAACTCATGTTTCATCATTTCAACCAATTAAATAAATTACATTTATTTAATAAAGTCCTAATCTCACTTTATTTCAACCTAATTAGTTAAATAACACCAATTATTTAATTACGTCACTAATTCACTTTATTCCCCTAAGTCGATTAAATTATTAAATCATAATAATTTAATTAACGCACTTTCCCTCTAAATTTGAATAATCGAAATAAACTATTCAAAACATTATCAAAAATCAAATCAAACTAATGCAACTTTGTTTGCAAAAGTCAAACTTGATTTTCACGTTCAACTCCAAAATGAATGCATTAATTAAATCCAGGGAAAACTTTAAGAAACCCCCCCTTGACGAAGGTGTAAAATCTTGGCGAATCTTGTATACTTCTTGATAAAAATATTAATTTTAGTGGTGAATTTTTTCATTTTTCGTAAAAAAAAAATAATGTCCATTGGTGAATCTTTTCTAAGCACTAGAAGTCAATGGAAAATACTAGCGAAATGCATTTTTTTTAAAACCACTAAAACTTTTCCATTGGCGATTAAAATCTATTTTCAAACCAATAAAATATTTTGATTAGCGAATTAAACCTATTTTGAAACTAGAAAAAATAATTTTGTTGGCGATTAAAACTTTTTTTCAAACTAAAAAATAAAATTCATTGGCGAATTAAACCTATTTTCAAATGATTAAGAAAAAAACATTGGTGAATTAAACATAATATCAAACTAATAAAAAAAATGTAGTGGTGGCCCGTTAAGGGGCTTGGTTGGGTTAATTTGACTAAAATTTGGGTTTTTTGCCAACACTGAATGTATGTTCAAGAATCGACATTAATGGAGATGGCTGACAAATTGAGATGATGGCTACATCCACTTTCATGGATTATCTCTTTTATTAATTCCCAATTAATTTACATATTCAACCAACAACTGTATTTATAAAAATAGTCTCAACTCCAATAATTGGAAAAATCCATCGAAATAGACAACTTCTAAATTAGCAAACACATGCTAATTAAAAGTCATTACAAGGAAGGCAACTATTTCGAATCTATGAGAGAAACTTTCTAATTTGGGCTTCACTGAACAAAACATTAAAGATAAACATCTCATGTAGTCAGTTGGTGATGGGTGGTTGTTTGGAAGCCAGTGAACTAGAGAAACAATGGAGGCCAGTTTCACCTTGACATCGTAGAGGAAGTTGGACCCTTTCATTGGCAAAGCGTTTGTGAAGCAGCTGTGGGGTTTATTTCTCTTCAAGGATGTGCAGGTGGCACAAGTTTGGGTAATGGATTTGAAAAATTAAAGCACAGATACATGACCAATATGGATATTTATTCATTGGTCATGGCTAGGGGTCTAGACTTAGGAGAGCCAGTGGATGTAGTGAGGAAAGTCATGAAAAATCTGGTTCACAAATATTTTTTAAAGGATATGGAAGGTATTCTAGAACGGGTGATACTAGGAGTGGGGCTTGTTAAGGTTGAAGGCATGGATGGTGGAGGCCCAGAGCTCACAGATTTAAATCATCTCTTTATCAAGTGGCTAGAAGGACACACCAAAGCTCTATGGCGAGAAGGTGTGGAGAGTAGGTGGAAAGCACTCAAAATATGCATCAAGCTAATGGAGGTTGAGGAGGTCATAGATAGTCTCAAAGACATCACCAGAGTAGAGATGCATGGAAAGAAGGGTCTACACTTGAGGAAGAAGATGAAGCCGTTAATAGAGATAGTGTCGTTGGAGATGGGTAATTCATTGAAGGCGTCTGAGTAGTACAAGTTTAATTTTTTTTTATATTACTGTACTAAATCTTGTCTGTGATTTTTTTTTTGGGGGTTATGCCCAGATTTGCATTGTAATTGTAAAACACCTTGGGGCATGAACAATGGTTGGAAGGGTAGATTTCAGGTGGGTATGATTAGGGATAATTTGATATGTTGGAAACTGTGCTGGTTAATCAACTTTTTTGATAGTTGATGGATGAAGATAAATATGAAGTATATGTAACTTTTGCTTTATATTTAATAAAATAAACTATTATCACCGATGGAAAAAAAATGCAGTGGCGAAGTGTCAGTGCAAATCAATCTAACCACAACCATTTGATGAATTGTCAATCTAACTTCGCTAATTGAGGGCTGAAAGGTAATAATTTTCCAAACTCCACATGTACTGATCTTAATTACCCATGGATCCTCTAGTCATGTCCACTTGCTAAAATCTTCCCATGATCTTCACTTCATAAATGCACCGTCCTTTCCACCTTTCCTATCTTAATTCACCAAAGTCAAGGTTTTGGTGTTTTTCCTAACCTTAGTTGCAAGTCTTTCTTGGTCATCTTTGTAGTTGGTGAGTCGTAGGTTTTGAAAACTTCGAAACTTCAGACTTTGGTTCTAAGGTTCCAAGTTTCAGCGACCACACGACATTATGGACCACGACTGTTCGATGAATTTTCGATGGATGGCTATAGTTGCATTCTAGAAGTATATCTCTCAAGCACTAGATTTGCGAATTGAAACCTACAGAATTACAGTAGAACTATTAGATGCAGACACGTGGGGAGATTAAGGCTCATTATCATGGTAATGAACCCAATGGGTTGGATTTTGTTGATGACTGGTAGAAGAAATTAAGTGGCAGAAATATGCACGTGCAAAATGTTTGTTTTAAAAGAGGGATTTCCTATGAAGAATGTAGGACCAAGACTAAAAAACTTAAGAACGTTTTACACAAATGATGTAAAGTAAAATCAATATAACCACAACCATTCGATGAATTTTTGATGGACGACCATAGTTGCATTCCAAAAATAAATCTTTGAAGTAGTAGACTTGTGAATTGAAGCCTCTGAAATAACACTAGAACTGTTAGATGCGGACACGTGGCAAGATCAAGGCTCATTTCTCTCTTTTCAATGCCTCGATGTATTACATTTCATTTAATTAAAATTCTCAATCTTTTGAACATCCGAAGTGATTGATTGGACACCTCATAACTTTAATGAAACAAGATTTGTAATGATTTCATATCGTTTGAGTGGCACTGGTAGTTCTTACTAGAGTTTGGTGATTTTGACAACTTATCAGATTGAGGTACAATTTGCATGTAGCTAGATGTCAATCAAATTAAACATTTTAATTGTACATGTAAGGCTTAAGATACATGAATTGACTAAGTTGGTTTTTTGGTTTGCGCGAACTAGGCTGGTAGTGGCACTAGTGGCCCATAAATTATTAAATAGGGTTAGTGATAGTAATAATGTGACATTGTAATTTAGTTGTAATAAAATAAATGGTTATAAATTTACAATAAAGAGTTATTTTCTGAGTTCAATGTCTATGAATCTATTCAAATCAGTTTTTTTTTCCTTTGAGAAATTAAGTATTATCTATTTATGAAATAATTGCATGCAAATTTAAAAATAAAACATAACACAATACAAATGAAAAAATAAAGTTGCCATCAAAGAGTTATTTTCTGAGTTCAGTGTCTATGAACCTATTCAAATCAATTTTTTTTCCTTTGAGAAATTAAGTATTATCTATTTATTAAATAATTGCATGCAGATTTAAAAGTAAAACATAAAGCAATACAAATGAAAAAAGAAAGTTGCCATCAAAGAGTTATTTTATGAATTTAGTGTCTATGAATTTATTCAAATCACTTTTTTTTCCTTTGATAAATTAAGTATTATCTATTTATGAAATAATTGCATGCAGATTTAAAAGTAAAACATAAAGCAATACAAATGAAAAAAGAAAATTTCCATCAAATTGACAAAAAAACATGATAAACATTAAAAGTTGTCACTCTTGTTAGGGTTTACCAAAATTTTATTGATTTCTAATTTGTCATTGACCTTCTCCCCTGATTCCTGGTATCATTATTCATTTTATTAAGTCATTTGCAATGTTAAGTTACCGGCCCCTTGGCCTTGATGTCAATCCTAGCGCATTAAAGTTTAAAACAACTTTAAAACACATGTTTATTATTTATATCATAATTCATAAATTACTCAACTGTTCGATAAACATTTGATGTATGGTTGTAGTTGCATTCCGAAATGAAATGCACAGAGTGCTAGTCTTGCAAATTTAAACCTTTGGAATTACCCTTTAACCATTAGATTTACAATGATCAATGGTTTAGAATTTGCTACCAATGCAGGACTAAATGGCTAGTGAAACAAGATTTGTAATGATTCCATATCATTTGAACTTTGAGTGGCACTGGCAATTTTGACAATTGATAGCTTGTCACTTGTCAGCTTGAGGTACATTTTTACATGTAGTGAGGTTGTCAAAGTCTAGACGTCAATCAAATTAAACATTTAAATAAATATAAGGCTTAAGTTACACGAATCGATTAAAATTTAAGTATGTTTTTTGGTTTGTACGAATCACGATTATGATTCATGAATCATGATTATACCTAACCTCACATGTGACACGTGTGAGGTGTGCACAGGGACCAGCCTGGTAGTGGCACTATTGGTGACACTGTTGCCCATAAATAAGGATAGTGAGCACAACTAAAAATTGAAATCATTCATTGAAGGCTAAAGGCTTTACTATTGAGTGCAATGTTCAAATTGTCATAAGGATTTTCATTTTGTAGGGTTAATAAGGAATAAGATTCAAGAAGAAGATGATGTGGCATTATTGGGGATACTCTAAATTCTCTTGCTTATAGTTATGTAGTTATAGAGTAAAAGACCAATTTCCTTCAAGTTCAAAATGGGTGGAATTGGAAAGTTGATTTGGTTCACCTAACTTCTCAGACAAGTTTTGAGCTAGAATGAGGAGCTCTGATGGAGATAAGTGCTCTCCCAGTGCATGGAAGCTGCAAGTAGAAGATGAGAGCAGTTTTAGAACCCCTCATCTTCTGCATGACTTTGATTTTCAAAGGGGAGAAGTACATTTTGTATCTTCACAGCTCCCATTTCCCCAGTTTGATTAGCCCGCCTTTCCCCATGCATTTATTTTCAGACACCATGGCTGGTCCTGAAAGTCCCATGCATTTATTTTCAGAGTGCATGGTTGACTCAACAAGTCCCATTTATTTTCAGACACACATGTATTACATTTACGTTTTCACCAGTGATCCAACAGAAGCTTGGCACTTGCACTTACATTTGTATTTGTACTATGTAATAATGTGACATTGTAATTCAATTGTAATAAAATAAATGGTTGTTCTGTTAATTTGACATTGTAATTATTTTTATTAAGTCCTTTACAATGTTAAGTGTTTCTGTGCTATTAATGGCTATGCTAGTAATGTGACATTGTAATTCCTTTTATTAAGTCCTTTGCAATTGCAACGTTAAGTGTTATTGTGCTTAGTGCTATTAATGTGACATTGTAATTCATTTTATAAAGGCCTTGATGTCAATCCAAGCACATTAATGCACTAGTAGAATTTGGCAAATAAATGACTACCTAACTAAAACTTTTAGTCACATGACTAAAAATTTTAGTCACGTGACTAAAAATTTTAGTCACGTGACTAACACTAATATTATCTTGAAAATAAATGACTAATTTGGTCATTTACAAGTGACTAATTTGGTCATCAGGTAAAATCACAACTAAATGACTAATATCAGACAAATAAAAATGACTAAATTAATGACTAAATAAATGACTATTACTCCTTTATTCTTTTTCCTTTCGAATCTGATCATAATCCATAGAGCTAATTAAGCCCTCCTCATGGGACCCCTACCTAAGCAGGCCATTTGGCCACCTAAGTTGCTTGGTGCACCAAAAATACCTATTGCATGGAAGGCATTGCCTCTTAGTACAGTCTTAAGGCCTTCACATATTTTATAAAAAAATTTATAAACATTTACATTATTTAACTTTTATTACTCATTATTTTAATGAATCGTTAATGTTTTTAACTATGATTTGAAGCCAGTTTGATTTTCCTATTGTGTTAGCATGTCAAATGTATCAAAGAGAAATTGTGGTCAATTTCACTAATAAAATATTATTTAAACAATCCAATTGCAATAAAAATGAAGAAATTGATTCACTTCTATCTTTGCTTGCTGATATACTCGACCATCTTAATAATGCGAAATAGAAATAACAATTATGATCGCTTTTGGTATGCAAAATTTTCTCTTTCAGGCTTTATATTGTTAATTATTTTTTAAAAATAGAATTATTTTATAATCTATGAAATCAATTGTGTGTGGATCATATTTATAGATGTTATTTTTTATACAAGTTTGAACTCTAGTAATTTTAGGAGCACATCATGCTTATCTTAATTTTCACAACCTATATTAAAATGACAATGTAGATAGATGAATTTTTTTCCCCTAAAAATGAAGATTAATTTTTGCATGCCTTCCACACAATAGTTTTTTTTGGTGCATTTTAGCAATAGGTATTTTTGGTAGACAAAAAAAATAAAAATAAAAGGTATTTTTGGTGCCTTGGTCGATCAGGTCATGTATGCATTTGGAGGGAATCTCAGGCAGTTGATTTTTGGCGTAAAACATTGTGATTTCACGTTGGAGGGAAGTTTCAAAGTTTAATCAACAATTTGGTATTTCAGCTCCCGCGCATTTGAAGGTTTTCCAATTGCAAGTCTAACGAAGGAAACAACCATTGAATGCAAAGAGTGGTGGTTTCCATTTTTGTAATGCCAGAGCTTGTTGAGCAACATTTTCTGAGTTGCAACACCAGTATCATTCAAGAAAGGGAGAACATTAAACAAGGTTACAATCTAAAGGTAAGTGGAAATCTTGAATCCTGAAACCTCATGTTGATCTTCATCCTTTATGACAGTGATCCTGATGTTGCATATACTGTTCTTGCTTTCCATTGCTTCATTGTTGTTACAATCTTGTGCTTTCACTGATATAATGATAATGCTCTTTGACATTGAATGAATCTCATTGACTTTGACCCCTTTTCACTTTGTTCCATGGTCTTTTACATCTTCTTTGTGCATGATATCGGGTCACATGGCATTCATAACAACTGCTATTATCTCCTTCATTTTGCTATGATCCTCTGACACTCATATGCTTTGATATAACAGTGATCATTTGCAACTATTTTCCCTCTATATATTGTCTTTCATTCCTATCCCTTGCATGCCTTGGACTACTGTTATCATGCATTGAAAATTGGAACTCTTTATTCACTATATTGATAACTCATTGGCACTGTCATTGTTTGTATTCACTGCTATCTTATGATGATTGTTCTTCATAGTCAATCCTTAAAATCATTGTTCTGATAAAAACATAATTTTTCTCTTTTGTTTTTACATTATGATCTCATTGCTTTGAACCTTGTGCTTTGTGATTATCACATCTTTGTTACAATCTCTTCAAGGACTGACTTTCTTTCTCTATTGACTACAAGAGACCCCTTTGATCTTACAACCCCAAGCCTCTTAAAGAAAACTTAGAATAAATTGGCAACAGTGAACAAAAAACCATCATAGCTAATTTTATTTCTTTTCCAAGAGAATTCAATGAAAATATAATGGAAAACACACCACTCTGTGGGGTAGGGTTTATTTGATTTGAAAACCTACCTTCAATGTCCAAGTCAAAAAGTCAGCCTACCAAGTCTGTGCCAAGTCCTCCAAGTCTTAAGTCAAAAATCAGCCTGCCAAGACTGTTTTGCGTACAAGTCTTGTATCTATGATACAAGTATGATAAATGTTTTAAAATACTATACACAACTGAATGATACAATGCATAAATTTGTATGCTTTCTCATTATATCAAAAGCTTCAAACTACAACTCACAAAAATTAGAAATGAGTTATAAGAAAAACTTATTGTCAAGTACAATTTGCTCCAAATCAAAATTGCATTATCTAATTTACATAATTTTCTATTTAACTAATTTTTGTGGGAAAAAAAACTTAGTGTACAAAGTAAAGCAAGAGTTTCTTTCTAGTATTTCAAAGGCCTGTTGTTCACAAGGCCAATAAGATCATTATTGACCATAGCAGAAACCACCTACACTAATAGTGTTAAGTCAAAATATATTCCACATAAAGAAATATATTTTAGATAAACAGAGCCAGTTAGCCTTCTAAAATCCAGATAGCTGAATATAAGAAGGATGGTAAAACATAAAACATTAAAAGACTTTAAGACATTGCAAATTCCATGCAATTAGTATAGAAGCATAACATTAAGATAGGAACAATTCATTTTTCTTAAATATTCATCACGAGTTTTCTTCCATAAAGAACTCCCCCTGACAAGAGCAATGAGAAGTGCATCTGTCATCTTGTTTTCTTACAGGAATTGCATGACTACTCCCTTATAATCACCAAAAACTAAAGGGCTTTGAATGCCTTCATCACATTCTTAGTATTCAGTCAAATCTTTAGTAGCTTCATGTTGCACCTCTTCTCCATTGCCTAGGGTATCCTTCCCAACAACAAAATCATTTTCAGTGAGAGGAAGTGATGAATCTTCTTTCGAACTATGAAAATTATCAAAAAACTCCTTGCCATTGTCTCTGGGGGATGTAACATCTTGTCCACCTTTTGACCGAATTGATGGATCTAATTGTGTTGTATCATCAAGAGTGACATTGTTGATTATTTCATTGCTAATATCATCAATGTTGGCAGATTGAGCTTCCTGTAAGTCTTGATTCTTTGTTGACTACACTTGAAATCCAAGGTGCTCAAGTAGCTTTGTCCTAGGATTTCCTTCATCTTCAAACATGACTCTTAGGAAATTCCATGTCTCCCTCTGTTCTTTCAAACTAAATCAATGCAGAAACCAAAAATTTGCAAGTGAAACAATACAAATTAATGTAAATTGTTATTAATCCCATTCGAAAAGTATCCAAAAATAAGTAACTGAGAATCCTGAGACTTCTTATCACACAAAGCTCGCAATGATGATTTTTCACCATCTACTATTGTAGCTTCAAACTCTATTGAACGAAACACCAAATTGTCCTTGGTAATGAGATTGTGTATATATACCTATGAAAATAACAAAAAAATAAGACCATATATCATCTTAATGACATGTACCAAAGAATAAATTGTACTCTACCTTAGAAGAGCCAACAACACTGTGATATTGTACTAGGCTGAAATTTAGCAAGCTTTCCTCCAAATCCAAAACTGACACCAACTGGTCTCTTCAACCACTTATGAGCTTTCAAGAGTGCACTTGAAAAGGGAAAAACGAAAAGATAGACATCATGTATTTGCATACAGGATCTGAATTCATTAGGGGATGTAACATCTTGTCCACCTTTTGACCGAACTAATGGATCTAATTGTGTTGTATCATCAAGAGTGACATTGTTAATTATTTCACTATTGATATCATCAATGTTGGCAGATTGAGCTTCCTGTAAGTCTTGATTCTCTGTTGACTGCACTTGAAATCCAAGGTGCTCAAGTAGCTTTGTCCTAGCATTGCCTTCATCTTCAAACATGACTCTTGGGAAATTCCATGTCTCCCTCTCTTCTTCCAAACTAAATCAATGTAGAAACCAAAAATTTGCAAGTGAAACAATACAAATTAATGTAAATTGTTCTCAATCCCATTCAAAAAGTATCAACAAATAAGTAACTGAGAATCCTAAGACTTCTTGTCGCACAAAGCTCACAATGATGATTTTTCACCATCTGCTATTGTAACTTCAAACTCTATTGAACGGAGCACCAAACTGTCCTCAATAATGAGATTATGTATATATCCCTATGAAAATAGCAGAAAATTAAGACCATATATCATCTTAATGACATGTACCAAACAATACATTATACTCTACCTCAGAAGAGCCAACAACACTCTATGACGTTGTACCGGGCCGAAATGAAGTAAGCTTTCCTCCAAATCCAAAAATGACACCAATTGGTCTCTTCAACCACTCAGGAGCTTTCAAGAGTGGACCTAAAAAGGGAAAAACAAAAAGATAGACATCATGTATTTGCATACAGGATCCCAATTCATTGAGAAAATCTTATAGGTGAGATTCCTATTTCTTAACTAATTCATGTATGGTTATCACATAAAGCAACACTTATCACCCACTTTATGTTTGAAAGGAATTAAAGCACTATAATTGGGTTATTCATAGAGAGTCATTAGTCAAGCATTGTGGGCAACAAATCATGGGCATATCAAACCAGTAGAGCATAGATAGCAATAGTGATCATGCATAAATATCATGAATAGATTTGCATCAATTAAGGTAGATGCATTTTGACAATGAAAAATATCTAGATGAAATAGACCTACCTTCCTAACACTTTCACTTCTGCCTGTGATTTTCATTAACACCAAAGGTATATATAGATTGGGCAGGTACCGTTAGGCTCTAAAGGCCCCTTATTGTGTGATTAAACAATACAGACAATTGGGGAAATGTCATTATATGTAATGACATAAGTTGAGGTTGAAGGTATTGTTTGATGCCAATTCAAACAATGGAGGATCTTGTTGAAATCTACCTCTACCTTCTCATCATGGAAAGGATAGTGAGATGTAGTTAAACCATGGAATTCGTGCATATATTTTGATGATTATAAAGCCTAGGCCATCATCACTAGTGTTAGGTCTCAAAGTGCAAGTTTTAAACCATAAGGGGGTGCCAATCCCTTAATACACCTTTGGCCCATGAACAAGGTAAGCAGGACTGATTACCTTCTACTCTTTAGGCTCTGCCAGACCTAGGTGGGTATACTTGAACAATAAGGAAAATTTGCAGATAGATATGGTTCCTAGATTGAGCAATCTACTTACTATGGCATGTGAGATGAAGCAGATGCAGAGTTTTAATGTCTAAATACTAGTGAGAGTAATTGAGAGTTCAAGTTTGTGAGTTGTATTTTGTATGTAATATCTAATTATTACCAATTCCTACTTTTATTGGGTGGATGGAGTGGAGGGATGAATGATGATTTTGGAGATAGGGTTTTGTAAGATAGGTAGATTCACTCTTCAGCTTAACTCAAACAGTTGGGCACTTTGAATGTTTTCACCTTATGAAAACGTGCAAGTATGTTAGTTATTTGGACTCTTCTTAGTAATACTAGTGATATCCCCTTATGCTACTATGAAGTTGTGAAAGGATTTAATTCAAATGTGAAAGGAAACCAATTAAGACAATCTATTCAAAAGGACTTTAATCCAAACAAGAACCTATCAAATTTGATTTCTTAAAAGGAATTTTAATTCTTCTACACACCGAAACCAGTCAACAACATCACACAACTATAAAAAATGTGTATTGAAAAATTAAATGTATTTCCACACACTCAATTTGAATAACATAAACAGTCACTTCAGAGAAAACCAAATAACATATAAGCATATAGATCCACACAACAGTTGAACACTTGAAAGCAAATTAACAATTATGCATAGCCTTCTCCATTATATTTATCTTTGAATAATATGCATTATAACAATAGTTTATGATATGAGATGGATGATCTATTCAGGTCTTGGTATCTCTTATTTATGTGAGGCAACAAGCTACAAACTCATTACAAAAATTCATGTTGTTTGATAACTAAACATAATTAAGAAAATGAAATATTGCAGCAACTAAATGCTCCGATTTGTTAATCTCCAAGCAGAAGCCCGTGACCACCTAAGATCTATTCAAAGCTTCTACTCCATAATATGGTGCTCATGTTGTTGGATGAATCCTTTCATCCTGATGGCTGCCCTATTGTGTCTGGTGTATCCATAGTTTGGTTGAGGAAAAAATTGAATGTAGAGAGGTGATGGATGTATTCTTGTTCAGCACAAGTATTTGCATTAGAGATAACCTCTCTCATATCATACTCCCTATACATCATCTTCTCGAGTTGGTTGTGAGTATTTTGTAAAATCATATCCTCTTCATTGATCTCTTGTAATGCAACAGTCAAAATCACATTAAAATCTTCCTTCCAATCATCATATTCTTGAGGATTTTGCATATCATCATAGAGTGTCGAAGTCGAATTGAAGCACTCGAAATCCTCAATGAGCTTATTATGATATCCATTGTGTGCTTCTACCAATTTGTTATGTGTCTGGATTGTCTGTCCTTTCAGGATTTGCTTGTCTTGAATCTCTTGTCTCTTTTTTATTATTCTCCCCTGTAATTGTTTGTTCTCCTCTATTGTTGAGAGTACTTGTTTAAATTTCCTCCAATATTCATCTGCACATTTCATCATCTTATTGAATCTTCCCTTGATCATTTCAGATGCAGTCTTGTACTTGATGGTTTTGAATTCCTTCTCCAATTCTTTACATTTTTCCTAAGATTTTAGGTGGCACTACTTCCAATAATTTGTATCAACCATTGAATCCAATACTCTCTTATCTTTCTCAATCCATGGGGAATGCAATTCTGGTGTGGAAGAGGAAGATGATCTTTCTCTTTAATGTGCTAATTCCTTCTTCAACCTATCATTTTCTTTAACTAGCTTATCAATTTGTGCCTTGGTGAAATTTTCCACATTGACATTCACCTATGCTATCTCCATGGGGTTGGTATCCCCTACTCTTTGAACCAAGAGATGTCCAAACATTTGGTTTGGATTATCAATCACAACTGGTCTTTTGTCATGGGGGTACAATTACCAAATAAGCAAGGTGGTCTCATCTGGATTGTATCTAGATTCTGAATACATCTTGTCACTTGATTCATCTGTTAAATTCATTGTTTTATCTCCTCTCTTTCTGAAACTATCAAACACAATTGCAGAGCTTATATCCCATCCGGGAAAAAGCAATACTCTAGCTTCTTGGAGTAACTCTCTCCCTCTCTCAGGAGTGATGGAATCCATCTCTTTATCTATTTCTTGTTTCAATTCTTTCAAAACAACAACTTCTCATTCAGGAGTGACATCCTACATCTTTTGTCTCATTTTCTTGCCTTTATATTCGTAAACTGATTTAAACTTAGGAGACTTAACAAAATCTCCATCAGAAATGAACTCCTATCCAGCCTTGACCCTAAAATCATCTGATAATTCATCTGGTGCTTCAAATCTTACAACATTGTGTTCTTGAGGAGGCTCATATTGTACAATTATAGGAGCACTTAGTTTTTGTACTTGCTCTTCCTCCTCATCACTTTCCTCATCACTCTCCTCTTCTTCACTCATATCAGTATCTACAGAAAAACTCACATTATGAGTTGGTTGTGAAGGGATATAATCTAAGGGCTCTATATCTTTAGCCTGCACTCTTGAATAGCTTGCATGAGAGGCACTGAAGACAAATGAAGGCACATTCTTTACCACTTCATCCATATGAGCAATGAGTTGCTCAATCCTTGCTAGAGGATCTTGTATTTCACCAAATTCCTTTGAATAAGATGAGACATTTCTTCTTTTCCATTCCTCTGCAAGCATAACCCTATTATATGTAGTCATTCTTTTAGTGGTAGAGGCTTCATCATGGTTTCTAATTACATCTTCAACTAAGAATACATGCTCATATCCTGATAGCACCTGTGATAACCTTGCTTTGTGAATAAATCCTTTTGCATCAAATTTTTTCCTTTTGTTACCTAGAGGGAGGTTATAGTATGCTAATTTAGCATCAATTTCCTCATATCCCTCATTTGCAACCACTGTAAGTCTCCAAAACATAAGGTATTGGGCATGATCGATTGTTTGTTGTGTCCTTTGAGGTTTTTGGAATCATATTTTGCCAAATGCCTCAAAATTTCTAGGTAGGCAACTCTATTAGGGACTACTCATGGCAACAAGTGTGGAGTTCCTTCAAACCCATAATGTCACGTCTCAGACCCTGATGCAGGTTGTTTTTAGTTTTGAGTGGATTTGTTATATGACTTGATGTGTGTGGTAGAGTAATAATGAATATTATGGTGTTTTCGTGTGATGATATATGAAAGTGTTTACTTAAATTGTGAAAAGTTGAATAGTATTGAATGTGTTTTACCTTGAAAATGAAGCAAAATAGAGTAGAAATATTTATAATTTATGTATTATATTGCTTGATTTATATCTTTACGCGATACTAATTCAGTTATTGTTGTGTGCCTGAGTGCACTTGAGTTGCAGGAGGTTGAAGACCAAGGGTGTGATTAAGGATAGGAGGTTAGCTTCTTGACAAGACAAAGTAGGAAGTCCTCTCGATCACACACACGAGCACTTAGATTCATGTAGATTGCATTTAGGAATGTCAATTTTAGTGTATTTATTTTGAATTATTTTCAAATTAAACAACAATTAGTAAAATTAAATAAATGATGAAATGAAAATCATGATAAAGTAAAGGAATTAATTTTAATTATAATATAACTTTGGTTTTAAATGATTATCATGATATAAATCTGAGTGAGAATCCTACTTTCTTTAACTTGTGTTAAATTTTTGTGATAATAAAATTAAATAATAATTAATTGACATTTATTTAAATGTCAGATAAATAGTTATTTTGAATTAATTGACGTTTATTTAAATGTTAGAAAAATATTTATCTTAAACTTAGCCTTGGTGAGTATTTTCGAAAGGTTTTCCTTTGTGCAACGGTAATTGTGGATTATTTTTACATATCTCTTATTTATGAATATGAAATGTAAAAACACAAAGTGATATTTGTATTTTAATTTCATTTTTAAAATCCATTTCAAGATTAGGCTAGGAAATGGAAATGTAAAATATTATTAAAAGGAAAAGAACTTCCCAAGAGAGGCAACGGTTCTTGAAATCATTCTTGAAAATAAGCTTTGCAATTTTGCTCTAATGGCTGCCAAGAAAATGCTCAATTTATCAAAATTAGAGGTTTTAGAATGAATGTTTGGGAAATAGAAGGAAAATGAAGAATTAGTGAAGCTACAGGAAAGGGAAGAAGAAGAAGAAGTTTTTTAGAAAACTAGTTCAAGTAGAGGAAAAGAGAAGAATTTGTTTGGAGAGCAACAACAGCTGGAAGCGAAATATCCAGGTTTTCTATTCTCTTTTCATGAATCTTGTTTGCAAAATGATAATACCGTCACTAGAATTTAAATAATAAGTGCTTGAAATTGTTTGTAAAATTGTTAAAATTGGGAAAAAATTTCATTCTTTTGTATGCATTAAAAGAAATTGCATAATTTATTCATTTTCAGATTGGGGTTTCTCTTCTTTGCAAACTGTAGTTCATGATTTTGCTTCTCAGTGCTAAATTTTTATGCTGAGATTCTGTAAATATATATATATATATATATAAATTTATACATTTTCATTTACCTTATACTCAATCGAAATTCATGAGAACTTCACAGTAAACTGTGTGAAATATTGGAAGGGCGTTGAATTTTTACATGGCATGAAACTGTTATTTGGGGAGTAAACCCCAGCCCCAACCCATAGAGGAAGGGGCGACACTGTGAGAGGGACAACGCCCTCCACAAGCCAAGGCCTGTGGAGGAGGCACTGCCCCCTCACAGGCAGCACCTTCCCCTATGGGGGAGGCGTCAACCCCCTTTAGACTTGTAACCCGTGTCTATGCAAATTTGTAAGTCTGTGTTTGAATTCTTTGAGAAATTTCGCTGCCAACAAAACTTTGCATTGGAAAATTCGTGTGGGCACAACTCTGTCACATAAAAAAACATGTAAATATATATATATATATATATATATATATATATATATATATATATATATATATATATATATATATATATATATATATATATATATATATAAACACAGATATACATATATGTGTATATATATACATACATACATACTGACATTTGTGTCTCTATTTTCAACACAAAATTTCATTCACTGCCTTTGGTAATGTACAAAAATCATAGCATTGTGAAAATATTCACATGTTATTTTGTAAACTTATTATGTATATATATATATATATACATATATACATATATATACATGCATAAATAATATCTAATCAAATCTGAATGATGAGCTTATTTATTTGAAAGTTAAAACTTAGAAAAGATGCAAAATAAATTCACATAAATAACTCTGTGTACAGTAGCAAACTTGTATTCATATGCAAATTTGGTTATCTACATTGTTTTTCTTTTCTAAAACTGTTTATATTTCTGAATACTGATGCATTGTATGAGTCACCATATATCACTTCTGAACTTAGTGAAATACATATAAGGCTATGTTAAAAGTTGAAGATGGAACTTTATAGAAAATGTAGACTATTGAAAACACATTTAAAACTAGTGAATTTTCTGAAAAGAGTAGATTTCTTTTTCTGAATCTATCAAGTCTATTTACTTTGATCAAGCTATTTTAGAAAACAGAACTTGGATTGATTTTAAATTGCATAGTAATTTTCAATAGAGATTGTATAGAAAACCTCTCATTCTGAATGTATGTTTGAAAAGTTATTTTAGTAATCTTTGTGTGAGCATTAGAAAATGATGAAATTACTTTGGAATTAGAAATGGGTATAATTGAAGGAAAACTTAGATGGAAATTGCATTATTTACTGTATTTTGAGAAACTTCTGGGATAGGATGCCGAAGGTGGACCCACAAAGATGGTAGTTTTACCTTTTCTAAAACTATTATTTGTTTTATTTATGCTTGGCCAAGCACATGGACCATTGAAATAGATGGAATTAAAAGCCTAGAACTAAATGTATATAGGTCTCTACCACCTCCTGTTTGCAAGAAATATGTGATTCTCATGTTAGGAATGGATATAAGCATTAGGCTTGCATCGAGAGTTCCCTCCTGCGTTGTTGTTTCAGGTTTCTAGGCTTCTCATGCAGGGTCGGGGATTTCTTTGAGTTAGGAAGAAACCTGGGGAAGTCTTGTACTTCGTGGTTGGGCGGAAAAGGCGCCTTAATCACACTCTTGGCCCTAGCTTGCAAGAAGACCAGTGGTGTCACGACGGTTGAGGTTCAGAGGTTCACATGCTATAAATGTATTCATGTATTATTTTGAATGGCTTGAAAATCCCATTTGTAAATGTAACTCTATTTGAAATTTTAGTATTGTAACATTGAAATAGATGTATTGGAATGAAAGCTTTGATGTAACATTGAAATAGATGTATTGATTGAAAGTTAATGATGTAAATGAAACATGAATGAATTTATGCAAACTCATTGATATGCAAATGACATTTACATATGTATCATTGCAAAGATCTTGTCGTTAGTGCAATTTACTTCTTTTGTATACATGGAATGAAAATTTATTACTGAATTTTCCTTTTGAGCATTTATGGAAAGATCTTGATCTATGCATCCTTTACTTTTATTTTATTTGGAATGTAATGAGTTTTGGAAAATGATGTGTTTATATGAACATCAACTCTCGAGCGTTGCACATAAACCCTAATCACTATGCAGTCAGGAAAAGCATACTAGCCTCCCCAGTTATGATCCACCTTTTTCCTTGGGTCATTTTCCTTTGGTCTTAGAAACTTTTGCACTTCTGGGGATAAGTTATAATCACATAGATATCCTAGCCACTCCATTAATGGTTTCACAAAAAACTCCTCAAAATAAAGATAATGAGATCTACCAAATCGACTATCCCATAGTGAAGTCCACATCTGTACAAGTTTGAGTTTCCCATTTTCATCTATATCTTTTATTCTTAATTATTGACTCGAGACCCTTCTAACATGTCCCTCGTGCATGAGAAAATGCATGAACAGAGAATAATGTTTGAAATGAATATATTCACTATTTTTTTTAATCTTTTCAAGCTCTCAATTTATGTCATTGGCCAAGTATCTAGCATAATTGAATGACCTGACATCATTGCTTTGTATGTCTGCAACTAAGACCATTGGGGAAATAGACATGAGGGGTGGGACCTCTACCCCCAAGACCTGACCAGCTAACTAATAAGTGTATCTAAAATATTCTTCAAACAAGTCCTCATGAAAAGGAGGGCTTTCATTACTCAAAAACCTCCTGAGTTGGCCTCCTTCATTCTTAGGCCTATGCAAGGGTAGTTTCCATCATTTTTAGTTGGTATCCATATGGTGATACTCTGTCAAGAGATCTCTAATCATGAATGGAAAGTTCATAGGACACTCCAACTGAAACACATTAGAAATTAAATCCTTAGAAATAACAAGCATGTCAGCCCCATTATGTGCTTGGATAGTTCTCCTCTTGTGGTCATATCTTCTAGCTAGATCTTTAATTAATTCTACATTTACGAACGCATTGGGCACCATGAATCTTCCCAAGTTCAACCTCCACGGGTTGTAGACTGGTTGAAACCTAAATTGTTTCCTATAATGATACATGAAAATCTCATACCCGCGTCGTGGTGTCCAAATATCCCCCAAGCCTTTATGTTTATCTAATAATCTATCCATTGAAGGATTCATTTGAGCACCCCCCTAGGTCTTGGCCTCAAACTAGGGCATTGATCTATCAGGTCTTGATTCAAGAGTCTCTTCTTAGTTTTTTGTTTCTTAGCTTTGGTTTTTTTTTGCATTTTCCTCCATTGTTCAAACTCTTAATCCTTTGAGAAATACAACTTCTTAGTTGGGATTGGTGTACTTACTTGGGTTTCACCTCCACTGGTTTCTTCTACGTGAGAACTCCTAGCTTTTCCTTTCTACTTCTGTCCTCAGTGAAATCTTCTAGACTATGCAACAATTATGCGATCAAATTGCGATATAATTCACTTCAACTCTAGCTCATAAATACACCACCCATTTTAGTCTTGTCATCGAGGGGAAGCATTTATTTTTAAATATTTGGATGATGCCTTGAGATGTCACATCAGTTAGCAATCAATCATCATCACTTATCGGTGAGACTGCAGTCCTTATTCCACTTATAGCCACCCTCTCCACCGATGAACAATTTTCCTTTGGTTTATGAGTGGGACACCAAAATATATTATCCCAATACACATTAATTCCCCTGATATATAATAATTCTTGATAATTTATGATCATATCAGGCCATTGGGGGAATGTAGACATTCGTTCCACTGATGTTCATGTGTTACAATGATGTGCTTACTTTTGTTGACTCTATCGGTCTATCGAGGGGAACGCCTTAGGAGTTAGCCCAATAGGGTGTTGTTACACTGATACTAGGTAATGAAATTTTTTCATCAGGCCATCGACGAGGCTATGATGGGGGTTCTGTCAATGATGCATTGTTAGGATGATAGTGCTAATTTTTACTTAGGAAAAATTATGGAGTCTCAAACTTATTTATGGGTGTGACAATTTGGCAATGTGGGCTAAAAAATGGATCTTCTCACACAAATTTCAACAATTTGTGTTGATCATAAAATTAAAATCTAATGAATTTACGTGGAATGTGGAGGATTGGTGGATGGAGGCTAGTGAAAAATGTGAAATTTTTCAGTTGTAACAAGTAGCACAACGAAAAATAACATGCATAGATCATACAAAAAAATAAGAGAGAATAAGAAATAGTAATGGATAACTAAATAAAGCTTGTTGTCTCCAAGAAGACAAATACCACATATATATGGTGTTCATTACCGGCTTGACCAGATCAATGTTAATCCTTTAATTTATAATATTCTTTACAGTATCCCCATGTTACTACAATTCTGCCAAAGAATTATGACAAGACGAATGCTAGTTCTTCAGTAATGTAGATACTATTTCAAGCTAGTTGAAAATTTGCAATGGTTGAAAAAATTCTTTGTTAGAGAGACAAATGAATCTCCTAAAATTTCCCATGATTGAATAGGCTCTTCTACACTTGAAACTACTAATGCATGCATATCTAGTTAGTCGAATTGTCCAAAGTACTTTTGCAGGAACCAACTCAGTTCTTTTTTGGACAACATATACATCACATTCACTGAGCACACCTCCCACACCCTCCTATAACCACATTTTTTAGGGGATTTCTCATGGTAATTTGGTAGTAAATTTTGGAGACACTCTTATAAAGAAGGCATGACTTCTTCATAGAGTTGTGTAAAAATTTAAAATCCCTATCCCCATAGCCACTCTACCAAATAGAATAAAATTATAGAAAATAAGGATATATTTTCCAATTAAAGAATTACTCCAAAATATTACCTAATGAACCTCCACCAAACACAGCCTCTTTGGAATCCATTTGACTGTAGGCCTGAAATGGATGCACATCAAAAGAGACAAACCCACATTAATTATAAAGATGTTCCTTGTGAACAAAAAGGAACACAGCTAACTCACCAAGGAAAAAACATAGTAGCATTTGGCATGTAATTCTAAGTTAGGTGAACCTAGAGATAAGCTTGTTAAGAAATACTTGTAGCATGCTGAAATACTTGTAGAAGATATATATCATGTAATTCTAAGAGATGATTTTGAACACAAACACTTGTTATCCAAAATCAATTATGAGTGTATGGCTATGTTAAGTTTGTCCTCTTTAACAATCAGACAAAATACTCTTGGCCTTCAACACACTTATATATAATAAATCCTTATGTCACATTTACATTAACTGATTAACACCATATGACTATTACTGGTATATTTAAATATTGTGTATCACCTCCACTCATTCGTGACCCACAATGAACATTACATTCTAGCACTTGCCATAATGTTATCTGTGGATCAATCCAATTTCAAGGCTTAATCATGTTTTTGCTTTAAGTATCTGGAATTTGCAAGATCCACATCAATCTAGATGAATATCTAGACTTATATATTAAGACTCAAAAGTTGAATATCACAAAAACAAGTAAACAACTAAAGACTCAAATCTTATCAGCAAGATCATTGCCAATTTTTGCATTCATAACATAGCCAATGCAGAAGAAAGAAATACAGAAAGCAGCTCAAAGGGATATGAAAGTACAAGTTACATGAGTAACAACCATGAAAACAAATTGAAAAAAATAGTTGTATTAGGTGAACTCAAAAAAAAAAAATAAGTCAGAGATGATAAACCTTTAAATGCTATTTATCCATTGGTTTACATAACTTGTCTATATTTATAAGTCATACAACTTGTAAAATATATAATTGTTAGCATGGGAATGAAATTGGATTGTTGTTGATGGTTTTTATTCTCATGGACATGTATTGAAGCACTTTCATGGGTGATAAATCTTGTTTGGATAGAACCTAGAGACTTTTGAAAAGGCGGGCAAGGAATTTAGAGTTTCTTGCAACAAATTTGAAGTTAGTGAGGCCCTCTACAATGAATTTAGAGGTAATTTGAAACCCTCATTGCCGAAAGTAAGCTGATAGGAAACATAGGCATATTCCATTCTCAATAGGTAAACTTAAAATGAATGTAAGATAGATCTCAGAACAACGACTCATTATATCCTCTTCTTTCTATTATGGTCTATACTAAAAGTGACTACTTTCAACAATGTTTTGGCATCTTTGTTTTTAGATTTATGTTTTTTTCTTTAAATTAGAAATTAAATTAATATGGTAATGCACAATATTATAGATGGATAAGCGTCAAAGGTTGACTATAGATCAATATCATGCATATGATGAGAGAGTAGCTGATGAGAGGGACATTGAAAAATATCCATGTCCATGTAAAAATTGTCTTGGTGGGAAGGTGAAAAAAAGAAATATGATTTATCGACATATGATAAGATATGAGTATAGTGGTATAAACCCTTGGGCTTACAATTATTATGAAGATATGATAGAATGCTAGACTGTGAGAGATGAAGAGGCAACAAACATAGATGAAGAGGCATAAATGTTTGACGAAGGGTTTGAAGTTGATAGAATGTTGAATGAGGGTCTAAACAATGATGCTTTAAAGCCTGTGTATTCTAATTGCAAGTTAAGTCATTTGACAACAATCTTTCAAATTCTTAACTTGCAAGTGGTGCATGGTTGGTGTAACACCCCTCCGTTTTGGATATTTGGATTGGCAAGGTTCTTTGTATGTCTGATTATGCTTATGATGTGACTGTGAACTTAGTGATTATTTGATCATGAACTGTTTGGTGATGCACATGTTTTATCATGATGCGACGATTGTGTCTGAACATGCTTGGACTTTGGAACTTGATTACTTGTGATCGTGATTGATTAAATGATGTGGAAGTTATATGTTGATGTGATGTTCTTTTACTCCGATGTTATCCTTATGGCATGATTTAGAATAACTTAGAAGATATCTGATTAAATGATGTTTATGCTATTGATCATATCATTGATGTTAGATGCGTCAGTTAGAGATACTGTATTGGTGAAGGGGACGGATTGTATCACTCGCTTGCGAGCACCCTACAATTCTGAGATTTTCTCTTCATGGCGTATTTGATCATAACATACATATATATGTTGCACGTTCGACATGTTCTTTGTTGCAGGTTTGCAGGTACATGACATCGACTCCACCTGGTCTCACAGGTGTGAGTGTGTCCATTTACTAATGGAAATTGATTGGGAGATAGTAGCTAGGTTTTCCGAACCAAGTCGTCACCCTAGTCATAGCATGTTGTCGGGTTGTCATCGGGGTTAGTTGTTTTAACTTGGTCAGTTTTCCCTTGAGTGTTTATTTAATTTCAAGTTTAAAGTTTATTAAATGACTTGCATAGTTTAATTAATGATTAAATGTGTTTAATTGTAAGTTAAAAGTGATTAAATGGCTTTTAAAATTTATAAATGATGATTGTTTCATCTTATTGAGATGTTGGAAAATTAGTGATTAATTAATTAATTTAATTTAATTAATAAAATAATCTAATTTTGAATTAGATTTATTTTTTTGACTAATTAAATTAATAGGGATAAATTAAATCAATTTAGCCATGTTGGCATCATTAGATATTTGGATTAAATCAAAAAATAGAAATATGTTTTATATTTTACTCCTAGAAATAAAGTTGAAAAATAATGTTATTATGAATTGTTGAATTATATTTTGTTAAAAGAAATTTATTTGACCTTGGGGTTGTAAATAGATTTTTATTTTAAAAAGGATATTATGCAAATTACACTTGGAAATAGAAATTGTTTTATGATTTTGCAAAAATGAAATATCTTCATTTAGCAATAAGTTTGGTGGGTGAGTCCATTTTAGGGTTTGGACAAATTTGGAAGAAGGGCTTGCATAAGGAAATTAGGATTATTTGAATTTTAATTTGGAAAATGGAGGATTGAAATTGGAGAGCAAAAAAATAAAAATAAAAATTCTTGTGGGGATTTTGGTGGAGAGCTTGGAGGTGGCTAAAATTGTGGAGTTGAAGGAGGGCTTGGGATTCTCCATTGTTGAAAGCTTCCAAATTTGGAGAAAACACAAGGTTCCACCATTTTCTCCCCTCTTCTTCTCATTTTGTTTGTTTGAAAATATAGCTTTAGATTCTTTGAAAAATCCAAGGAAAAGCTTTCAAATTTGCTAAAACTGTAGTTAGATTTGAAAATAGAAACTTAGAGAGTTTCAAATGAAGAAATTTAACTTCTTGGTTGATTTGGAAAAAAAACCCAGAAAATTCATCATGTCATTTGTTTTAAATCTTTCTCAATCTTTTCTCAAAAAAAAAAAAATTTGCCCAATTTAGGCTGTGAGATGATATGTTTTTATAAATGACCATTTATATAATTTTGCATACAAATCTTATGTAGCTGGGAGTTTAGTTTTTTTTTTAAATGATTGTGTAAAAATTTCATTCTGGTTTTTACCAGAAGAGGGTTTGTTTTTTTCTTTATTTTCATTTTTTTTTAAAACAAAATTGTAAAACAAAAAAAATAAAAATTTAGAATATTTGCCCACTGCCCACCCATGGGGGCGTAGCGCTGGTGGGGAGGGGGTTGCAAGCAGCCACCACAGGGGTTGCGCCCCTGTGTGAGGCTGCGTAGTAGCCACACAGGGGTGCGTCCCTTGTTGGGGCTGCGTAGCAGCCAAGGCCAATGGCCTTTTGTTATTTTAAAATAAATTTAAATTTATTAAAATTTTTAGTTTTAATTACTTTCTTTTTATAATATATATATTTATTATAATTTGTATATAATATATATATATATATTAATTTTAAATTATATGTATATTATATATTTATTATAATATATATATATATTATATTTATTAATTTTGAATTATATATATATATAATGTGTTTTCTGTTTAAATAATATGTTATACGAAAATTTTAAAATGGTAGTTTAAATTTAAATTGTAAATAATTTAGCTATATGCAAATAAAATAATATTTTATTTGGCATATTATAATAATGTTAAATAGTAAATTGAAATTTAAATGATTACGTGATTATTATAAAAGAAGGAAATTGGTATTTTAATAAATAGTCATAAATTTTGAAAGAGGTGATTTTAAGTTATTATTTAAAGATAGATTAAAGACATATTTTTTTTATGTAAATAATAAGGAATAAAACATGATTAATTAAAATATATAAAATTATTAGATATATTTTAATTAATGGGGTTTTAAATTATTAAATAGAACTTAATCTAGAAGGATTATCGCACGGATAAAGAGGAAATGTAATTAACGAATGATCAATGTTTTAATTGAAATATTGATTTTGATTTTTGATTAATTTATTTATCTTGTGTTGAAATATAGATTAAGTGACATTGATTAAAATACCCTGATTTTGAAGATAATTGTTAAATGGAGAGTTAATGATTGACTTAATTCAATCAAATGACCTTATTTATTAAAATCGTTTGAATATGGAATTTAATTGTGAAACTAAGAGATAATGGAAGATTTATTTTACTCAGATATTTTAATAATTAAATTGTTTGATTATGGAACATAATGGTGGAACTTAGAGTTAATGCATGATTTTAGTCAGATGTCCTTACTTTTCAAATGTTTGACTTAATTGTAATTTGATTTTGATTATTATGGGAATTGAGACAAATGAAGTTAAAAGGGTAGATTTAAAGATAGATTATCCTAAGATGACTTTTGGTTACGTAATAGGAGCAAAGGAAGAATTTTATATTCAAATGAATTATTTCGAATGTTGAATCTCAATAGTCAAGGTTTTATTTTAAAAAGGTAGATTTTAAATGATCAAGTGTTTTCATTTTCAAAGTTGATTTTATTAATCAATGTAATTGGGAAAACGAAATATACTATTGGTTTGAACCCCTTTGAGTTGTCAACATGCTTTGAGTTACTATTGAGTTGTGTCGATAAGGTCAATTATTTATTTAATTCTTGTGTGATGTAACTGATTGACTTATTATTTAATCTAAGTGCTTTGATAAATGAATGGTTTCATTTATAGTATATGATTGTGATACTAGTGAAATGATTGAATATTTTAGTCATTCATATTTTAGTCGAAGGATTGTATTTATTTGAACGCATTGATTAGAGATGTTACTTGTAAATCTTAGAGTAAATGATTGGGTTGCAAATACTTCAATGTTGGGAAGTGAATTTGATGTATTTGATTGAGTAAATGCAAGATTGAAAACTGTGATTGACTTGGTTTAGGAAACCCTAACATTAGATATTGAAATTGCCTGGAATGCTTTTATATCATGTTTCTTTCATTTTTCCTTGTCGGGCAAATGGGGTTACAGGTCTATGTAAGTCTTCCAGAGAAGTTCTTTAGAGTGGGATGTTTTGTGTAGAGGTTCAATTTGTGATTTATGCCTCCTTGGGAATAGGAGAGGGTTTTGTAATTTGTGCCTCCTTGGGAATAGGAGAGGGTAATGTGATTTGTACCTCCTTTGAAAGGAGTGGTATTTTGTATTTTGTTTTCCTCCAGTGTTTGGAGTGGATTATATGACCTTGTTTCCTCCAGTGTGTGGAGAGGGTTTTAACCTTGTTTTCTCCAAGTGTTTGGAGTGAGTTTCCTTGTTTTGTTACCTCCTTGGATTGGAGAGGTCATGTTATCTGGTCACCTATCGTGGTTTTAACTGTGTGGGTTGTCTTAGGAGAGTGGCTTGCAATGGGTGTCGGCGCACAAAGTGGTGCCAGGATAACCCTTTGCAAGTTGGTTAATTCAGTGATAACTATATTAAACTTTTAGAAGCTTAGGTTGCATCAAACATTAAACAAGATAATTTGTGCCTTGCTCATGGGCCCAAGGGCTTGTTTTAGACTTGGGATGAGATGGGAAGGCCTGGAATGGCAAGATCATCTATCTCGTCTCCACGAGAGGTATTTGGTTCCGCATGAGTAAGCATTGGTGCCGGGATTTTGGTTGAGGCTACCAGGATAACCCCTAGAGTGGGGGTCGAGGCCTAGGAAGATTCCTAGAGGATATCCCTTGACGAGCTATGCGATCACACTCTTTCTAAGTTAGCAGTTTGTACTTGATATTTGTGTCATTCTTGATCTAATTTATGTCTGGAAGCAATGTAACCTATGTCGGTGTTGTGAGAGTTCGTACTAGAGTTGTACGTATGATCTTTCTTATCATGTGATGTGTTCTTGTATTTATTCGTATTAGTTTTGTGTGGCCCGTGTCTAGTGGTAGATGGTCTTGGGTAGGAATTCCTGGTTACTATCTCCTAGCACGAAGGGAGTGGAACCTTTTGGATTCCACGTGGTCGGGTGGCATGCATCTTAAATCCATTGGTTCTTCTTCATGCTCGTGTGTTCGTGATTTCCAGCTGGAGAGCTCATGGGAATCAGTTTCTTCTCATGCCTTGTTCTCTCAGTTCTTATTGTATTTTATTACCCCTCAGTTGTTATCGAGGTGGAATTTGTAATATGTAATCATTTTGTTGGAATTACCTCATTCGGGGAATGAGTGTTGTAATCTTATTGTTTAAATATTGTTAATTGAAATCTTTTGGTATTTCTTATCCTTCGTTGTAAGTTATCTTGTATGGAATGTATGTTGTCTCTTTTCCTTAAGTGATTAATGTTTCGGTTTATATTATTGTTGTTGTTGTTTGGGTTTTAAAGTAATCTTTGTCTCATGGCCTTAGAGGTTGTTGGCAATGTGTATTCATCTAACATGTTGTTTGTTCTTAAAAAAAAAAAAAATTGGTGCATTTAAGTAGTGAATTGCAACTTCCTCTAGGGTTGCGTGGTGGGGCGTTACAGTTGGACAAATGAGTGTGTAGATCAGTTATTGGCATTATTAAGTTCATTGTTACTAGCTGACTCCAAATTGCCAACAAAACGAAGTCAATGTAAAAAGAAAATCAGTAAGCTCGACTTGGGGTATGAAAAAATCCACACATGTGTGAATGGTTGTGTATTATTTCACAAAAATCTTGCAAATGAGAGTGAAAGTCTGAAATGTCATGAACTGAGGTATAGACAAGGGTTGAAATTAGTTGTGGTTCCTAGAAAGGTTCTTCACCACTTTTCGATAATCCCATGATTACTCTGAATGTATAGGTGCAGAGACATTGCTAAAATTATGCAATAGCATGCCCAAAATAGGAGCACTGATGGAAAAAAGTGACATGTGCTTGATTCTAAGACGTGGATGGAATTTGATAACAGATGGTCTAATTTTTCTCAAGATCCTCATAATATAAGGTTGGGTTTGGCTCTAGATGGGGTGAACCCATTCTCAAATCAAAGTACTAAATGGTCAACTTGGCTAGTGTTTCTAATAAATTATAACTTTCCTCCATGGTTAGGAACTAAACCATTTTTATTAATGTTATCATTGTTTATACCAAGACAGAAAAGTGTGACTTTAGATACAATAGACGCTTATCTAGAGCCATTATATGATGGGCTAATGGTATTATGGAAAGGAATTGAAGTAATTCAATCTTTAAGGGATGGTCATTCAATCAAATTCATTTTATGAGCTTCCTTATTGTTTACAATTCATGATCTTCCTGCATATGGCACATTGTCTAGTCTCTCTGTTCATGGATACCATGCATGTCCTGCTTGCAACTTTAATGATTTTGTGAGGCACTCAAGAATTTTGCGTAAGTGTATTTATTGTGTACATCATTCTTACCTTAAAATGGATCATCCATATCATCGACAAAAAACACGTTTCAATGGTCAAGAAGAGAATCATGAAGCACCATTGCTAATAATAGGTGATTACATTGTTGAGAATGGACAAAAAAGAATGTCATTTATTGAAAATGATGGGATGGATAGCAGTAGATATGATCCATGTAATGAAAGTGGTGTAAAACAGTTGCGCATATTGTATAAGTTGCCATACTTTAAGGATATAGCCATTAGGCATACTGTTGAATTTATGCATATTGAGAAAAATATAGCTTATGCTATTATAAAAACTCTTTTTGGTGCTCTTGATACTATTTCATCATGTGAAGACTTTCAAGAAATAAAGATTTTTTGAAATCTTTGGGTTGAAAAATATGATAATGAAAAATATAGAAAACCTAGTGCTCCTTATGTCTAGACAAAGGAACAACATGCATAGTTCTTATAGTTGATGTCTTAGACTCACTTTCCCACTGGATATGTAAGTAGCAACATTAGAATCCAAACTAAGATTAATAACTTAAGAGGCCTCAAGACCCACGACTATCATGTCATAATCAAGAATATTTTACCTATTGTGGTAAATATATCAAGTTTGGCAAATGGGCCAAGATTGGGAATTATAAGGTTGGGCCTAATATTAAAGAGAATGAGTTTACATGTATTAGATCCTTCAAACTTTAATAGTTTGAGGGAGGAGGTTGTTGAAGTCCTTTGTCTATTGGAATGAGAATTTCCACCAGCAATTTTTAACATTTCTATGCATCTTTTAATACATCTAGAATATGAACTAGAGCATTGTGGCCCAGTAAGAATGAGATGGATGTATCCTATAGAATGATATATGAAGGTTTTGAAAAAAAATGTCTATACTAGGGGAAAACCAGAAGGCAACATGTTTGAGGGATATTCAATGCAAGAGGCCATGGGATTTTGCACAGGATATAGGGAGGATTTTAAATATGTCAATCGACGTGTATGGGATGATGATGAAGATGAGAGAGTTGCAGGTGAAGTATTAGAAGGCAATGGATGTCTCTTCAAGCTATCATATCATGAAAGAAGTGCAATACATGCCTTTATTCTTCAAAAAACATCTTTGTTCGATAAGTGGCATTGGTAAAAAAAATTACATAGTAATTTATTTACTCGATTGCATTTACACATTTATATTATTAATCTTACTATTTGTACGTCATTATTCTATGTAGAAAGTATGAAGAAGAGAATCAAACTTGGACACAACATCGACCTCAAAGGTGTAGATGTCATGATTTGATTGGAGCTAATTCTTTTCCAAAATTTGAAGAATGGATTGCTAATGCAATTCGTGATGCAAAAGAAGAAGGTCAAGATATAACAATAGAGGAAAGTGAGCTTTCACAACCTCCACATTTATGGGCTTGCATTTTAGTGGAAATTGGGCCTATGGTAGTCATTTAAGAGTGGAAGAAAAAGACAAAGGAAAGACAAATTGTGATTGTGTTGTTAGTGTTGAATTTCTTCATGAAATTGAGAAGAAATTTTATGTTGGATTCATCTAAGAAATTATTCAAGTGGATTTTGGTGAAAATAGTCCTATATTATTAAAATGTAAGTGGATCCGACCATCCGCAAGACAATTTGATGAGTATGGATTTGTATGTGCAAATACACGACAATTTTTATTAGAGACAGATGAGTTGTATGTTTCCCCTCTTCAAATTAACCAATAATTTCTAATTGATGATATAAGAAGCCTAGGTTGGTCATATGTCATTCAAATAGAGTCTCGTTCAAGACGAAAATTCATGGAAGTTGTTGATGTAATGCCTAATGGGCAATATGTTAATTTACAAGAAACATTCGAAGAAGTGGATGAAGACAATGAGGGACTGTTTGAAGAAGAGATTTTGATTACCAATGAAGAAATTGGGAGAGATAATGTATTGCATGTCACAAATGAGGATGAGGAAGAAAATCAAGTAGATGCAAACATGAGTGATCAGGATTATGATCTTGTTGGAAATGCAGATGATTATTGATTAACCCCATTTTATGACCTTTTATGTTGTTTTAAGATTGATTTATGTTTTAAGGACACAAACCTTCAGACTAATACATGTTTCAAAGCTTTAATGTTGAACAAAGTTGCTATATGAATGCAATATGAATATGTTTTCATATAAAATGAGGATGCAATATGAATATGTTTTCATATATGAATGCAATATGAATATGTTTTCATATATAAATGTTGTATGCAATATGAATACAATATGAATATGTATACCATAATTACTTTACTTTGACAATGATCTTTTCTTGACAGCTCCTCTGGACTATTTACTGCTTTTATATATGTTCTTTATCACTGTCATTGTTCTCGCATCCTTTATAAAATCCATCATTGAAGAATTTTTAAACATTGTTTCTATGTTTTCTTTTACACATTTTTACTAAAATAGCATTGTCTTCCCTACATATGGCATTATCTTTAGCCCTATTTTGAATTATTATTGTATAGCATTTCCTTGTGAACTGCTTTGGCATTGATTGCTCACTACCATGAAAGTATTTCTCATTGTTGTCTTCATTTATTGGATCTTTCACCCACTATGGCACTCATTTCCTCACTGATATGGTCTTTTGCTCTCTATTCCTTGACTATTTATAGCAACAATATACAATCCTTGATGATTGATCACTATTTTTTGTCAATTCTCAAGGAATCAATACGGTGATTCCCCATTGCAATAGAAGCATTTCCTCATTATATCCCCACTATTTTGGAATTACATGCTACTCACATCCTTTGTTGTCTTCACATTATTTTTAACAGTGATATCACTATTATCAGCATTTGTGCTTTTGACTTTATGCAGTACAAATCACTGTCTCATATGTATCTTTATATACTATAAGGTCGTTGCTTTTTTTTTCTTTGATCAAATGTTCTTCACTGTTTTGCTTATTTCTTGAAGTTCACTATTGTTTGACTACTTAGTCTTCAAATCATGGCATTCCTTGTAACTCACTGTCCACTCCAACATATCTATTCTTTTTCATGAAATCTACCCCTTCATGAATGTATCTAGATGTTATGAATAAATTATTACGTAACAGAACAACAAAAGTAAGAATCACCAAATACCATAGACATTTCTTAGTGATGGTGCTATCACTTAAGCAAAGCATTGGTTTAGTTATACAAAATAGTTTCCATGCTACAAGTTCATGTCCAGTTAAAATTTGGTAATACAATTTTTTTTATTGAACCATGAATGGAAACATTATTACTAAAGATTTGACGGATTGATTCAAATACATTGCTAAGTTTTTTATGCAACTAGCATTTATGTAGGGCGCCATTATTTAATATCCATTGATTGAAATACCCACAACATCTAATGATTGTTGTTGTTTGTAGTGCTTTAGACTTCATACCTGTTTCAATGACTGTTCATTAAAATTGAGACCTCATAAACTTGTATTTATGCAATTTTTGTACAGTTAATTTTCTTTGTATCAAGTTGCTAATTTATACATTATTGTTTTTGTGGACATCAGGAAATGAAGAAAAATAATTTAAGGCACAAATTAGATGATAGTGATCACAATGTTGAAATTCTAGTGACAGATTATGAGTGCTTTCATGAAGAATGTGTGGGCAAGAATAATGAATATTTATCACATCTTGGTTTGACGTCAAACAGGCAAGTTGTAAATCCACTAAGTAGTAAATTATTTATTTAATACTATTTAATGAAATTTTATAGGCGAGAGCTTTATGTATATAAGACATGATATGATATTTTTTTGTTTGTTTTACAAGCAAGAAAAAGAGAGTAGAGAAAATACAAAAAGAAAGTAAAGATACAATGTTGCCAGCTCGTAGAAGCCAACACTTTTGTGAGTTAACAAATTAAGTTGGTGAAAAAAATAGTTGTGATGAAGTAAAATTTGTGGAGACCACTACTGATCTACCTGCTCATGCCACACGTGATGTGGCCAAGGAGCATGAAGTTCTAGTTAATCAAAGTCATGAAGAGAGTCCGTTTGCATCTGATGTGCCTACTAAGAGTGCACTTGTCACATCTACAACTTTTGAAGGAATTAGTGGATTAGCCAGAAATATTTGTAGTGGTGAAATAGAAGATGTGCCTACTTATGTTAAAAGACAAAGATTGAGTCAAGATTTATACAGATCTATCGAGAGGAACGCAAAAGAAAGAATATTAGAAGGGAAGAAGCCATTCTTGGTTGAGGTATCAAGAGATGGTGAACCCATTTGGAAAAATGTTGCAAGGTGGGCCTCCGAGTTGGGCATAAGATGTAGGGCCCATTTGGATATCTACAAATCAAATTTTATAGAGCAAGATCCATGAAATGTGGAATATGTTATACAAAAAAATGGAAAATTCCTTTGACACTGTTGGTGGAAAAATCTCTAGAAAATATTACAAGCACAAGATGAGACTTCTAATAAACAGTTTTAGATACAATTGCAGAAAAAAAATCATGGAGGGAAAAGAGATGTTAGACTCCACTCTATCTCCCAAATAGTGGGAGGCATTGAAAGAAAGTATGTGTTCCAAAGAATATTTGACAAAGAGTAACAGAGGCAAGAGAGCAAGAGATAATTTGAGGACCGAATATACATTTGGCCGAGGCGGGTTGTAGGCTAAAATGGACAAATGTGGAGTAAGAGTATGGATTTTTGGTTCAATTTACATTGTGTTATTTATTTCAGTTTTTCATTCAACTGACTATATATATGTTGAAATTGACATTTTATTTTAGGTGGGAAACAATAATAGAGAAGCAAGTGTAGAAGATGGTGTCAATTATATGGAAGCACTAGATTGTACTTAATCTAATACTAGTATCAAGAGGAAATCTAGTTCGTCAACTGAGATTTCACAACCATCTGTTGAACACCTAGTAAGAGCCTCTCCAAATCATGTCAACTCAAATGAAGACTACCAACATATAATGAGTTGATTAAATTGTCTCACTAAGAAAATTTCACAATTGGTTGCCTCTGTTAAGCCTATAGTTTCTGCATGGAATGACCATAATTCCACGGGTTCAGATCAGGTAAGAGGCTATCCCTCAATATTTTTATTCTCAAATATATCATCTTTATATTATATTCTAAAGATGTCTACAAATTTCATAAATGTTTTCCACAACATGCCTTTAAAAAATTACTCTCGTGATCTCCAGGCAAAGTATTACAATCATATATAGAACAGTGAATCTATGAAATTTTTCCTTTTGTTTCATTGAAATCCATTGTGATTGTCCTAAATGTTGTGACTGTGAGTTTTATGGAAAAATAACTATGAGATCAATGAATGATTTGTTAGGTCTCAGAAGTGCAGGTTTTTAAACCATAAGGGGGTGCCAATCCTTTAATACACCTTTGGCCCACAAACAAGGTAAACAAGACTGATTCCCCCAATATATATTAATTCCTGATGGTTATATTGGGACATCGGGGGAATGCAAACATTCATTCCACTGATGTTCATGTGTTACAATGATGTGCTTGCTTTTGTTGACTCTATTGGTCTATTGGGAAGGATGCCTTAGGAGTTAGCTCAATAGGGTATTGTTACACTGATACTAGGTTATTAACTACTTTCATTGGGAGAATGCAAACATTCGTTATATCAGGCCATCAGGGGAATGAAAACATTCGTTCCACAAATGTTCATGTGTTACAACAATGTGCTTGCTTTTGTTGACTCTATTAGTCTATCAGGGAGGACGCTTAGGAGTCAGCCTAATAGGGTATTGTTACACCGATACTAGGTTATTAACTGCTTTCATTGGGCCATCAACAAGGCTATGATGGGGGTTCTGCCAATGAGGAATTGTTAGGTGGATAGTGCTAATTTTTATTTAGGAACAAGGAAATATTATGGAGTCTCAAACTCATTTATGGGTGTGACAATTTGGCAATGTGGGCCACAGAAGCATAAATCTCCAAAAAATCCTGATTAATCCTGATTTTTTAAAAATCTGTAGGCTTTTAGCCAAGCATCCATAGCTTGTTTGAAAGGACTTTTTTTAGGCTTTTAGCCATAGTAGCAAGGCAATGAATTGTTTGATAAAATTATTTGATAGACATGTACGAAAAATGTGTTAGCATAGACAAGGCAGTGAACTCTTTGAAAAAATGCCTCAAAGAAATGAGGTCTCATGGTGATGGAATGCCATGACAATCACCATGAGACCTCATTTATTTGAGGCATTTTTTCAAACAGTTCACCGCTTTGTCTATGCTATTGCTTACTATTATGCTTTTGATAGATTTTTTCCAACCATCCATATATTGTTTGAAAGCACTTGTTTTAGGTTTTTAGCCATAACAACAAGGCAGTGAACTGTTTGACAAAATCCTTTGGTAGACATGTATGAAAAATGTGGTAGCATAGACAAGGTAGTGAACTGTCTGAAAAAATGCCTCAAAGAAATGTGGTCTCATAGAATGCCATGACAAGTAAATGCAATTGGCAGCTACTCCTAGTTATTAGTTATACAATGTGAAGTAATTGCATAACTCCTTAGATTGACTTTGTAAAAACTATATTGTAATTAAAATTTTCTCATATATCAACATCTAGTTATTAGTTATGCAATGTTAAGTAATGCTTTGAGTTTGAAAGATGTGCAATGCAATGTAATCAATGATATGAATATAAACTACAAAAATCTATTTTTTACAATTCATTAATTAAACTCTTTATTTTATTTGCTCTCTATATCTCTATGCTATGGAAATGCCTTTCAATTTCAACAAATAGTTTTTATCTCTTGTTCTACAATTTTTATCTTTTTTTTTTAAATCCTATTTTTTCCTGATTTTTTCAAAAAATATTATACTTTTGGTTTGCCAATTTTTTCTCCAAAATATTTTTGCTGCTATGGATCATAAAGCAATAATAAAACTCTTGAAATTATGTTCTTTTCTCAAAAATTTCTGATTATTTGCAGTTCCAAGCTTCTGCACTTGCTCGTACAGGGTTTCCTTGTTCTATTTTTCCTTGAATTAGGTGGTTGGCTGAGTTAACTTCAATTTGTTTCTGATTTGGTGGATTCTTGAAGAGTTTTGTGCATTTTGTAGTCAAATTGTTGAAACAGGTTTGTAAAGACAGAGTTGAGGGTTTGTGAGTCTACAAAAATGGAATTTCACCCATTCCACCTATTGTGACTTTTATGCTTGGAAAGGCTCTGTTGACTATTTTTTACATGAATTACTCATCTGGATATATTTTTTTTCTTGATTGTTAAACTACATGCAAAGCAATTTTATCAAAGCAACACGGAAACAAGAATGCCATGATGTCAATCATAGTTGTGTTGAAGTTGAGGTAATATAATAGTTGTTGTGGACAAAAATTTATAGTTTTTGCATTCTTTACTTGACTTATATTAACTTTGCATGATGATTAAACCACATGCAGGGAAATTATATGAAAGCAGAACAAAAAGGAAAAGACCCTGTCAATAGAGCTCTTCGCAAAGCTACACAACTTTAGGACAATGTTGACAATGATTATGTTGAATTCGAGGAGTATATGCATGATATTGATAGTACTACTGGTGTTGAACTTGAGGTGAGTGCTATAAAATGTTACTTTTCCTTGATTCTGAAACACTTTATGTATTAATGACTATTACAATCACAAACAATGAACAAGCTTATAGAATAGTGAATAGACAACTAAAACATTGAATGTAACCTGTAGAACAATCATTGTACCTACTTTGTCACTTTTCAGTGGGGATTGCTGGCACTTCAATACTTTATGATGCTTGATTGTGTTTTGGGACATTGTAATTGACCTTGTCAACATCTTCAACTTAGCGTGCTACTTCTTTCATTAGATGATTCCTGTTGTTCTTTCCTTCACAAATATGTTGTTAACTCTCCATTATGGTTGTTGTTATTAAAAAAAAGTTTCTTTTGATATTCTTTCTGCTTTCTCTTAATGTCTTGTTGTTTAGTAATGATATTTGTTGCTCGATCCATTAAACTCATTGTTATAGCCATAAAACTCGCTACCCTTGCACTAAACTCACTGCTATAGCCATAAAACTCACTACTACTGAGCACTACTTGTTCATTGGACATCATACCTGACTTTTTTTTGCATACTCTTACACTATTTTCTAACAGTGAAAGGCTCTTTCTCTATTATTTATGTGACCTCTACATCCAACCTTATTTGTTACTCCTTTATTGCTGCTATGAAAGCCACAAAGAAAGACTGCAATATTTCCTCAATGACTGCTCTTAATGGTTGTCACATGTTGCCTTGATACATTTTTTTCTTTGTTCTTCTTTTATATGTCATCATTGACAGGGTTATGGTTCAAAGCTTTAATGCCACTATTTTTGTACATCCCAATGTATTTCACCTTCACCTTACAGCAGTAGTAGTAGTGCTCTCATATTGCATTCTTTGTTTTTGTGCATTAGCTACCTTTTTTATGTGTAATAGTGTTGTCATAACCTTATGTGTCTGGTATGCATGCATGGTAATGTAGTGTTTATATTTGTGGCCTTTGTATCTGATTAGCATGAAGCTAATAGTAACATTGTAAGCACTGCTATGAATGTTGGTTTTTTAATAAATTAGATCATTGCAATTATTTTTGAAAATTTCCTTTTGTAATTATTTTAACACACACGCAAGTACTATTTAAGTAATGGTTGTTTTATTATGCAAACAAGGGTAATCATTACTTGTTTAATATAATGTGTTTTTTTTTCTTTTTGCAGAAATGTATTAATGATAAACTCAAAGAAGGGGATAAAGTTAGGGTGTTGGATATGTTTGATGGTGATGTTGTGGGCATTAGGCGGATTCACTCCCTATCTATTGTACATGGAGTCAACTTGAAAGGAACAGGAGATGCAAATGTAAACATTTTAAAGGTCACAAGTAACATACCCCTTGTTTATGAAGACAAAATAGATGGAGTTGTTCGTCTGAAAGAGAAAGAGGGAACCTTCACATGGTGGCCACTAAAATATTTTCAAAAAATGACATAGTTGAACATGTTTATCATGTACTAGTTAATGTTAGACATCTTGGCTCACTGCTTTATGCAGTATTTTGAATATGTTGTTCAGGGATCTTAATTATCATGGTGCATTTGAAAGAGTTGGAAACTCTTAGACAACCTCGACATCTTGTAACTTGATATATATATTTGCATGAAATTTTTTATTGCAAATTACCTTTATTTATCATGATGTTGAATCGATCTTTTAATTCTAGCATGTTGTAGCTTGTTCGTATATGTAATATTTTTATTTGTTTTTATGTTTTAGTTCAAATTTAATATTATGTTAGTTTTGCATTATAAAATTTATGGTATTTAATAAAGTATTCATTTCATGACTATATTTACTACCAATTAATGGAAACCAGTAAATAAAAATGACTAAATATATGACTAAAGTAATGACTAAATTAATTACTAAATATATAACTAAATTAATGACTAAATTAATGACTAAATACACGACTAAAGTAATGACTAAATATATGACTAAATTAATGACTAAATATACGACTAAAGTAATGACTACCATGATTAAATAAATGATCAGTTAACAACAATCAATGACTAAATATATGACTAAAAAAATCACTACCATGACTAAATTAATGACTAAAAATTGCATATAAATGACAATTAATGACTAAATCAATGAGCAAATCAATGACCAAATTAATGACTAAAATCAATGACTAGATAAATGACTAAAATTGTTTAATCATAAATTTAGTGGTGTTATAAATGACTACAAATAAACCACTAATAGTCACGTGACTAAAGTTAGTCATTTATATGCAAGTTTTAGTAGTTTATGTAGTCATATATTGTTGTTTGTGTACTAGTGATGGTTAAAAATAAATAAAAAATAAAATACATGTTTATTATTTATATCATAAATTACTCAACTGTTTTATGAACATTTGATGTATGGTTGTAGACTCAAAATAAGGGAGAAAAGAAAGCTTAGTCACTAGTCCTAGTTTTATAACCATGTGACATGTCACATTGTTGCAGAGTTCTAAATTTTGATAACTACGTGAATCCCTGACTTGGTTCACTTTGTTGAGTAACTTAAGTTCATGCATACGTAACCTTTGAGTTACAGTGTGTGGATTTAGTCGGTGGGTCAGAGGTTTCAAAAAATTTGAAACTTTAGAGTTTGGTTTTGAGGTTTCAAGCTTCAGCGACCACGCAACATGGACTTTGCCTTTCAAAAGTGTCTTCATCTAACATCTCATTGAATGCTATGTACAGAATAAACTTGAGTTGTCTTTTTTTGGAATTTCCAAAGGCATGCAAGTTTAAAGTCTATCTTTTCAAGGAATAAAATTGAATGTCACATTTAAAGCATGTCCTATAAAAAATAACGGCATAAGTGGGTGGTGAAGTTTTACTCAGACATTTAGCTTGTATTCTTGTTCTTTGCCAAGGCCAGTAATTCTCAAGTGAAAACATTCTTTTTACTCATACTTTTAGCCTGCCTTCTCATTTTTTGCCAAGGCCAATACTTCTCAGAATCTCATGTGCAAACATTCATTCTCCATGAATTTGTGCTCATGCAGAGTGAACATTGGGTCGACGTAAGGGATACGATGTTTGAACCTTTTAAGTTAGACGAATTTTGGGTGTGCCTGAAGAGGGATGACAAGTATGAGTTGGATATAAAACTCTTAGAAAGTGGGATAGCTTAGGCTGGAGGGTTTCCAGAAGCTATGTTGAGTGTGGACCTGATAAGTGCATGTGCAAGAGGGTACATTCTGCAGACACGGGAAATTAAAGTCACAGACGAAACTGTAATTACAAAAATTTCTCCTAAAGTTGTTTCCCGCACATTGGGGATTCTAGAAAGGGAAACTCTAGAAGACATGTCTGCCGTAGTGGTAGGTGAATTTTTCAAAGCGAATAAGGACTGGTGTAAGAACTCCATGGCCAAAACCTAGTTGAAGTCTGAAAAGAAAGGTAAGTTAGAACTGTCGAGTAAACTCAAAAGATTGCATTTTAAGGGAGAAATTACAAATGCTATTGCTTTATTGCAACGCATTGTTGGGAATGTACAAGTTGAGTTATTTGAGGATTGGATGTGATGATTTATCTTGATAGTCTGTGATGAGAACATTTTTATTGACTGTGCTGAAGTTATTTGCTTCCATTTGAATGAGCAATTAATTAATTTCCATAAGACTGCTACTTTCTGTATGTGTTATTTCCTGACGTACATTATAAGTAGTTAGAGGTATTTTTGGCTTGGGTTGGAGCCACAAGGAACCCCAGCTTCTAATATGCCTATGTATAAATGATTTTCTTAGTTCACTAAACAATTTGGAATGGGTAATTTTTGTCGTGTTAATGATACATTTTTAATGGAGGTCATGAGGAAGCTAGATGGAAATCCAGAAATGTGCCTTTCCCCTGAAACGATTTCTCTTGTATCAAAATTTGGGAGTTTTTATATCTAATTTGATAAGTTTTCCTATTTGAGAATAGGGCGTTTTGAGAAAGCCCCATTTAAATTACCTCAGTATCTTGAAGATTTATTGATATTTCTGGAAGTTTTTCAACAAATGGCCATGGTTAATATTAAGTATACGAACATGGGGAAACGAGGGTATGTCTTCCCATTGGAGACCCCTTCTTTTGTGTGCAAAACAAATCAAATGGCCAGGGGAGCTGAAGCAATTCTCAAGGAATATAACCTCTAGAATCTGTCTATGAGAGCTAATTTTGACAGTAAGGGTTTTGTGAAGCATAATCTCTATGGAGGGAGCTTATATCGACATCACCCATCTATCGAAGATTTCTAGGAAGATTGTGTCAATGAGAAGAAATTTTTGAGAAGAGATTATATGACGCTAACGCTAAAATGGATACATGCTTTTGGTCTGTCATTTCACTTTCCTAAAAATGTAGCTGAGGATTCAACAATCATAGATCATGCATATGAATTTTTTTTGATAAATCCCACCCTAGGGTTGATTGGAGCCAAAGTGAAATTTTAGATATGAGGGTGCATACTACCCCAGTACTTAAAAGAACCCAGGACTGGTTGGATGGGAAATGGCGGCAAGTTGTTGGTCCTATTCAGGAGCCTAAGTCATCACAAAAGAATGAACAAGGGTCTACGCGAGCATCTGGTGCAAGTGTATCATCGGGGAAACCCTCTATGAGGTCCTCTAGTGAAAATTATCAGTCAGGAGGTGATGGTGATAGGCCAGAAGAAATAGTCAATTTCAAGAGCATCTGTGAACAAGACAGTGTGCTTTCTCCTACCTCTAAGAAGAAGACCAATCATGAAAAAGTTGTGGCTATAGATTCTGAAGCTATCTTTAAACAAATCGTTGAAGATAATATCTTTCCTCCTTTGTCTGAATTTCCCTCTTCTCTACCTCTAGTTGATAATCCACCTCTCACTCCTAATGCTCCTAAAGAAACTATTAGTGGAAATGAAGATTCTGATCTAGTAGTAGCCTCCCTAGGATGGCTGAAAAAAGCAGTGGAGAAGAAGAGAAAGCATATTCCTACAATGAAAGTTGGAGTGGATACAGTTTCAAAGTTACTTCAAAGCTCTTCAAAACCTATGAAAGTTAGGAGGATGTCAAGGATGGTGACTAATGCTACTTTTGGAAATCAAATGTTAGAAATTGTTGAGCCTATGAAGGATTTAAATGAAGATGAAATAACAGAGGTAGACTACAAATTCACACATGTTGATATGGGGCCTCCAACACTAGAAGGTGATGTGTACCATGCCAATTATTCAGTCAATACCTTGATTAAAAGAGTGAAAGAACAAAGGAAATAAAATATAAAACTAGAATCTCAAGTCCTTCAATTGAGTAACTTTATTTCTTCCATGGCTACTCTCCTACATCTTATGAAGCCTCAAGTTCTCAGGTAGAGGGCATTGATATGCTCACCATAGAGAAAATTAAAAAGAATTTGAGCTATTCTAGAGCTTCTTGTGAGGGGATCGATAAAATATCTCAAGAGGATATCTTCTTTCTGAATAAATATGTGCTCTTTTACACTCAAGTTGTTAAGAAGGAGGAGTTAGTAATAGAACTTCAACATCTCAGAAAAGGTCAAACTAGTCTCTATGTGCTCTCTTAGGAAATGAAAGAATTGAACTCTATGGATCTGAAGATATTAATTGGTGAGAAAATTGTGAATAATCCTAAGGAGCTAGACCCTTCCTGGTCCATTTCATTGGAATGGAAATTGAATATGTATGATAATCTGGTGAAGGAAATTAATAATACACTTGATCAATATTTTGAAATGTTGGTGGAAGTTAAAAAAGATTCTTGTATTCTAGGAGTGGAAATTAATGATGAGTTTGATGAAAACATTCTAGCTATAAGAGAGATGTCTCTAAAGTTTAGAGAGATATTCAAGAAAGAAATAGTTGGTCCTGCTACAGTGACATGGGAGTCCTTCTTAAAACTTAGTGGAATGGAGATCCACCTGAGGACTTATAAATGTGGAGAAGAGAAAAGATCTTAGATGTTGGTTGAGTCTAAAAAGTCTTTGGTCACATGGAGAACCAAGTTACAGATTACTACAACTCCATGAAGCAAAAACATCACCGCAATTGTCACCAAGTACTGAGAATACAGGCAAAGAGAAAAGGCATAGGAGGCATTACTGAAGGAGGAGGCATAAATAATTGAAAGCAAAGGAGTCGGTGCTAGGAGTGGGACCGCTGTTTAGTTTTTAGTTTTTATGTTATTTTCTTTAATTTGGGTCTCTTGATACTTCAAAGAATTTTTATTTTTATTTCTAAAACGGTTTTCTTCAAGAAACTGTTGTCAAGACAAACAAAAGTCTATATTTGCCAATGGATTGTCTATTATTGGAATGATAGATTTTTGGATAGTTTTATTGTTGTTGAATTTTTATTTGTGAATAAAGATTTTATGGTGACGGATGTGTAAGGATTTCTCAATATAATTTAGGTGATTTGGCAGTTTAAGCTTTTATTGTTTAAGTTGGGTGGATGCCTTTATAAGTTATTTATGTTGAACTGTTAGCTTCTGTTAGCTTATAACTTATAAGTTATGGATGTTGAACTATTAGCTTTTGTTCAAGGAATGGATTAATAATATTCATTTCAATTATTTATCAAAGATTGAGTGAATGGAAATGCAATAGGAATTTATAAGTAGTGTGATAAGTTTTGTTCTTTAAAAATGATGTAGAATCACATATCAAATTCAATACCATGGAATACAATATAAAATCTTTGGCTTTTACTAACCTTAGTCGCTAGTCCTCTAAGTTTTATAACCTTGTCGCAGAGTTCTAAATTTTCATAATTTCCTGATTCCTTGACTTGGTTGATGGTTCACTTTGTTGAGTTGCAAGTCTTTCTTGGTCATCTTTCTACTTGATGGGTTGGAGGTTTCAAAAACTTTGAAACTTCAGAGTTTGGTTCTAAGGTTCACTTTGTTGAAGCAAGAATGGAAAAGAGATAAAGAAAACTTATTATTATAACTAATAATACTATGAAGAAATGATTACTCACCTTTTAAGTCTACATTTTTAACTTTCGTTGACTTTTGAATCGAGAAGTAGAACCTCAGAACTGAACAAAATGTGTAAGAATAAATGACACTTTCAATTGTATTTATATCAACCATGATTCCATATTTGGTGAATTTTGTGGGATTTTTAAATGGTATATTAAAAATTTCGCGAATCCTGCGTGCTTATACAATGATATGTTGTAATTTTCAAGGCAAAATGTTTCCTCAAATGTAATTATTTTTTAATGTTATTGGAGAAATAGGTCCTGATGAGAAACTATTTATAAATTTTAATTGGCAAAATGGGTCTTCACAAGCAACTATTTGTAAATTTTAATTGGCGAAATGGGTTTTGATACAACCTTGTTTTAATAGTATTGGCGAATATGTAGGTGTTTTATTAAATGCTTTCGGGATTCCAAGCAAAAATATTAGTCTGTCCAATTGAAACACATAGTTTGACAATGTAAAATTTGTTGCCTAAATATGCCTCATAAAAAAACTCATTAGCGAATGGACATGCATTGGACCTATAGTTCGTAAAATTTGAGGGATTTGGACACCCTATTAGGTGCGAGAAATTTTCCAATTTCGACTTGGCTGATTCTTAGAATTCACCAATTGGAGAAGATTCGCCACTAAATTTTTCCCTGATTAAATCAATTAATTAATTTTTTCAAACAATTTCTTGATTAAGTAAATTACGATCCCCTAATTTCTCAATCTAATTCTGATAGATCAATCTACTCCCGATCGAGCAAATTACGATTCCCTGACTAATCAATCAATTCCTAACTAATCAATCTATTCCTCAATCCCACAAATTATTCAATCTATTCCCCAATCACACAAATTGTGCAATCTACTTAGCATAGATTATTCATGTCTAAATCCTCTCAACAACCTTCGATTGTCGATCTTGATTCAACATCAAGTTTAATCTTGATCGTCCATTTTGAATCACATTTTCTATATAACAAACCTCTTTCCTCACAAAAAAAGATCAAAGAATCAACATCATTTGCACAACAAAGTACTGTCAACATTCACAAACACCATTGTTAGAGTTTCAACATACCTTGGATCAACCATTCACGCATTGTTTGTCAAAGCTTTTGCACATGAACTATGGAGGCTTCGCAGTGATACGAGCAACCACATCCTCGTGAATATACTCCAATACTGGATGGTAACACTATACTTTTTCATGAATTCATGTATGCTTTTATTGTCTGATCTTGTTTCTTGAATTTTGTAATTAGTTTAGTTTCATTTCATAAGTGTAGGAATAGATCTTAGATTAGTGTTCTTGATTATAGATTAGATTCTATTTCAAGTATGTTTATCTTATTTATGTTTATTTTCCCCCCCCACACATTTTGGCATGCCCAGTGAGACCACGATCCTAAATACTAATGGTTTTATGAGTTTAAATTGAAGTTGTAGGTTTTCAGAGCGCTTTTGAAAAAAAATCATGGATAGTTCTAGAATTCACAATTTCCTGTCAAACATTTTGTGCATTTGACACTAAAATCTGTGCACTTGACACTAAAACCTACACACTTGCATTTTTTTTAGCGCATTTGACTGATGATAGAGGGTGCACTTGAATTTTTTCTGTGCTTTTGCTCTTTGACAGAGGGTGCACTTGCTGATTTTTCAATGCTTTTGCTCTATCAAACCTGTGTCCGAGATCTGACAAGTGAAATTTGATTTTTAAACTAACAAATGCTTGATTTGAATGTGTGACACGTATTAACATTTATGTATGCATGATTTGAGAAACACTAACACATTTTTTGTAGGGAAGACAAGAGGCCAAAGAACTCTAGATTTACAATGCTTTTAAAAGTTAGGAATATTTTATTTTGTTGCATAAAAAGAACAAACACATTTGTTTTTAAAGTGCTCTAAAATGAACCATTTCAATAATTTTTAAAGTTAGAATCTTTGTTTGGTGCTTAAAAAGAACAACACAAATGCACACTTCATTTTTGGTGCTCATAAAATGAATCAGTTCAATGATTTCTAAAATAGGAATTTTTATTTGGTGCATAAAAAGAAAAACACAAATGAACACTTCATTTTTGGTGCTTCTAAAATTGAACCATTTCAAAGGTTTCTAAATTAGAAATTTCCATTTGGTGCATAAAAGGAACAACACACAATTCAATTTGGTGCTCTAAAAAGTTTTAGCTCTTAAAGTAACACTTGAATACTATATTTCTGTTTAAGTGACCAAAGCAATTTATTATTGTTGACAACACTTGAATTCACTTTTTTGACCAAATAAGACCAAGATCAATTTAGAAACACTCAAATTTGGGCTTAAAAATGGACAAATCATTATTTTTGTCTTGCACCTTTGCTATGATATTGACTGATGTCTAGAACACTTCCATTGGATGCAATTAAAAAGAATCATTGATATCTTATTCACATACTTTTTGGGATAGCACCGCTTGAGGTGCTTAAAAAGAATCAAACTGCTATGAATTGTATGTTGTCCATTCAATGTTTGGCAAGCTAGATGGTTGTCTTCTCCCCTTGCACCTTTTGGCGATCTTAGGTGACCAAAAACATCTTGAGCTTCACATATTTATTTTCAAAGCAAACCTTTAGAGGGTCTGCCTATTGAGACACATCCCACGTTGGAGAACTCATAGGCGACCCAAGCGATATTCTCATTTTGGATTGCTATATAAATAATTGTGGGTGTGAGGAAAGTTATCACCTGCTGGTTGATGTTGTTTTATACTGACGTCTATCTCCCCCATTATTTGTGTGATAAATTAAAACCTAAAAGGGATGGGAAGCCTCTTAATTGAGAAAAAAATTGCATGTATAGACAACTAAAAATCATAACCCCAAAACATTACTAAGGGCCAAATTTTTTGTAGAAGCTACCTTTTTATCCAAAAACATTCTTTGAAAGTGGTGCATCAAAATTTACTTCCGAGAAGTTACTTACCAAGTATGACTACAGTCCCATGCCATAAGTTGCGTGTAAAATCATCCCTTCAGGGCATGAGGTAGGCCTACCTAAAAGAATGGTTTCTATCTCTAGGGTAGTAAATGTTTGTTTATGTTAAACATTCCAAAAACATTCAAAACAAACTTAACATCAAACACTGTGCTTGATCTGAAAAGAATACATCCAAACAAACACTAAACATGATGGTTGAATAAAAAACCCTTTGACTTAGTGTATGCTTTAAAAAGAAGACATATATTTGCATTCCTTGAAAGGATTTTCCTTAAAGGTTGTTGAATATTTTGGCTTTAATTTCAGACTGCATTGGATCAAAGTAAACATTTGGGAAATATGGCTTGGGTGTCGTGATTTCACAACTTGAGGCCATAGACATGAAGGTCACACAAAGTCCATGCTTTTTGGTTTAGTCTAGTGATATTGTATCACTTTCCATCCTCCAAACATGTAGAAATTGAGAGAAAAACCAACTTAAACTTGCAAAAATACAGAGAAAGATTGTTCAAACTGTAAACAAAACACACAGAGACTGCCTTTGCATAAAATTTTGGCACAGTTGCCCCATTTTTTACTATAGTTACTAAGAATTCATTGCATTTGCTCTATGTCCTTGGAAAATCCATTGATGAAAATCAATTGCATTTGACAGAAACTACACACTCAATACAAAACCCACACACTTGCTCTTATTGTCTTGCACTTGCTTCACAAGAACCAACATAGTTGCCACTAATTTTCTCGCACTTGTTAGAATAGCTAGCTTTTTGACTAAGTGATCACTACATTTGATAGAAACACACAAAAGCTGCACTTTCCATTCTAGCTCACACTTGCTTCACAAAAAACCCATGCACTTGACTCATTCTATGTTGTAGTTGATAAATTTGACTGTTCTTGCTCACAGTTTGGAACCTTTGCTCAGAAACCAGTGCTATTGCTCTATCTTGTTGATGATTTGGAAAAACAAATCGAAACTGCTTACAAGATCCTTGTTAGGACAAAAAAATTGGAAAACCAAATAAGTCATATAGTCCTTTGTCCACTTTCACCATTCCATCCTACTTTCAAAAATCAGAATCAAAGCACACAAACTTGGATTATTCCCTCACTCGCACATCTAAGATATCAACAGTTACTTGGAACTCGCAGATAGTTCAAGTAATCTTTCTTGCAACATATCCTCCAGAAGAAGAAGTGAAATATCAATCCAATCCCCTCAACATTTTGAGTTCTAAAGATAGTATCACCCTAAATAGCACTAAAACGCCAGGGTCTTGAGCTTCATAAAAAACCATATCAAAAAATCCAAATTTTCACTATATGACCATTTGGCAATCAATTGCTCCAATTCAACAGCCAAACCTTGTAGCACTAATCCTACAACCTAGTCTCCACACATTGAAAGTGAACAAATTGATATCATAAGCAGTTTAAGAACCTTCATATTTGAGAAAAAATCTTAGACAAAGAGGAAGAGAAAGCTGGCCTAGCAATTAGAAGACTCGTGTTACCACCTCTTGCATGGCAATAGTTATACAAACCTCATGATCTATGACAAGAGAAAAATCCTTAGATTTTACAATAGCAAAATCCTTAACAAAAATCCATATTGCAACTTCCAAAGAACTGCCCTACAAAGAAGTTTTCCAAAGGGTACATCTTTAGAAGATACCACACTCGTCAAAATACACTAGAACATTTCTATTTGCACTTTTCAATGGGCCAACCACCTATAGATCTAATGTACTAAACTTAAGCAAGTTTTCCTTTCCATAAAAACAAAAAAAATACAAACAAACACATTCTCTTTTCATAGCTAGAAGTCATGAAAATGTTCACAAAAGCTTGGCAGTTGTTTATGACAACTACAAGATCACAACATTGAAAGAACATGGAAGCAAACGAGAAAAACACCAACATCCCACAAGAAAACACCACAAATGATGAAGGTGGACCATGGGGCTATAGGTCAAGTGACCTTGAAACACCCCAAAAGAGACCCATGTACAAAGACACATTCAGTGAGGAAGAGCTAAACCATAATCGACAAGAGGTAATAGAACAAAACAACCAGGACCCAGAAAGAGTAATCATAGAGGAGGTAGATACTAAGGAGGAGATAAATGATGAGGAGCTATTTGAATATTCTAACAACCTAAAGGTGCTCAAACTAATGGAAAATTTGTTGAGAAAGGACCCAAATTTGTACTTCTTCAAGTTAGCATAGAGTGGTGCTAAGCTACCAATAGATTTTAACGTGGATGCCCTCAAGGATCCTAATCATATTCCCTTAGGGGATAACTCAGTTTTGAGATAAATAACTGAACCCCCAGAGATTCCAAACATGCCACCCATATTCTCACAAAATAGTGGTCAAACCAAGGAAAACCCCTTTTAAAGAAAACCAACTTAGATCGAACAAGAGGTAGTGGCACAATAGTATCAAGGAGGTCCATCCAAGTACGTACCACAAAACAACAATCGACCTCGTTTACAATATGTAACTCAAAACACTTTGAATATCGACCCTTCCCAAAACATACAGTACCATCAACAAGGTGGACCACAAGGTCCCCCTCCAAATCAATACCATCAGCAAGGTGGACCACAAGGCCCTCCTCCAAATTAGTACCATCAACAAGGTGAACCACAGGGTCCCCTTCTGAATCAGCAATACCACCAACAAGGTGGACCATAAGGTCCCCTTCCATATGAGTCCCAACAATAACATGTGCCACAGGGCACCCTTCTTCAGTCATCCCATCAACAAGGTAACCCACCAATGCACCATCAGGGAAACCTTTAGTATAGTCTATCCCAACAACAAAGTTTTCCATAGGGCACCCTTCTTTAATCATCCCATCAATAAGGTAACCCACCAACACACCATTAGGGAAACCTTCAGTATATTTCATCCCAGCAATAAGGTGTGCCATAGGGCACCCTTCTTTAGTCATCCCATCAACAAGGTAACCCACCAATGCACCATTATGGAAACCTTCAGTATAGTCCATCCCAACAAAAAGGTGTGCCACATGGCACCCTTCTTCAGTCATCCCATCAACAAGGTAACTCACCAATGCACTGTCAGGGAAATGTTTAGTATAGTTTTTCCAAACAACAAGGTGTGTCATAGGGCACCCTTCTTCAGTCATCCCATCAACAAGGTAACCCGACAACGTACCATTAGGGAAACCTTAAGTATATTCTGTCCTAACAACAAGGTGTGCCACATGGCACCCTTCTTTAGTCATCCCATCAATAAGGTAACCCGCCAATGCACCATCAAGGAAACCTTCAATATATTTTGTCCCAACAACAAGGTGTGCCACAAGGAACCCTTCTTTAGTCGTCCCATCAATCAGGTAACCCGCCAATGCACCATCAGGGAAACCTTTAGTATAGTCTGTCCCAACAACAAGGTGTGCCACAGGGCACCTTTCTTCAGTCGTCCCATCAATAAGGTAACTCACCAATGCACCATCATGGAAACCTTCAGTATAGTCCATCCCAACAACAAGGTGTGCCACAAGGCACCCTTCTTCAGTTGTCCCATCAAAAAGGTAACTCGCCAACGCACCATCAGGGAAACCTTCAATATAGTTCATCCCAACAAGGTGTGCCATAGGGCACCCTTCTTCAGTCATCCCATCAACAAGGTAACCCACCAACATACCATTAGGGAAACCTTTAATATAGTTTGTCCCAACAACGTGTGTCATAGGGCACCCTTCTTCAGTCGTCCCATCAATAAGGTAACCCACTAATGCACCATCAAGGAAACCTTTAGTATAGTCCATCTCAGCAACAAGGTGTGCCACAAGGTGCCTTTCTTCAGTCGTCTGATCAATAAGGTAACCCGTCAATGCACCATCAGGGAAACCTTTAGCATAGTTCATATCAACAACCAGGTGTGCAACAAGGCACCCCTCCCAATTTTTCCTACCAACAAGGTGTCCCGATAATGCATCAACAAGGTAACTTTTAGTATACTTCATCCCAACAACACAGAGCTAACCCTCCTTACACACAATAAGGACCTAACCCGCTCTATGTTCAAAACAACTACCAAGGTCTAATACCCCCGTTGTATCCTACTTATGACTAAAGCACAATAGGGAAACAAGGCTATTACACATTGTTGAAGGGTGTTTTTGCACCTTCTCAACACAGGTAATGCATATATGCATCACCTCTCTTGAAAGGAAACCTTCTACAAACTATTTGCGAAAAATCACCCCAAGGTCTCTCGGGTGTCAGGTCTTGACAAGCTTGGAATCTCTCAGTTGGTTGATGTGTTTTGTTGGTTTCACAAGGTGGTCTTACATATGAGTTACAAAGAATGGGAATTTGGGTTTGCAAATGGAGTTTCAAAGTGTTGTAAGTGAATGAACAATGGTTTCCCACTCAAAATAGAAAGCTGAAACCCACCAAGTTCATATGGTTTAGCTTCATGGTGATGCTTGAGATCCTACTCTAACCAAGGTCTAAAAGAAATAGCAAAAGGAGAAGGGTTAAGAGAGTTGTCCTAAATCCTAAGCTATGAATGAACAGTAACAATGGAGGCTGCTACAGTAGACAAACTTTCCCAAACTGAGTTTTTCTTGGCCAAGAGGAACCTACAGTTACACAAAACTAGTGCAATCTACAAAGGTCTGCTGATTTTTAGATTGCACATGCACATCATGAACTAGGTTGCAACAATGACATAAAGAAGCCCAAGCTAACTTTGCATAGCAGCTTGTCATCAACAAATGCCAAAAGTATGGGCTGAAAGCTAATCAAGTACTATAACAACACCATTATGATAGTCATTCAAGAAAATACAAGCTAAAAACTAACATGGAATTAGAACCATGCATGCAAGATGAGAAAACTCAAAGAGAACATCAATAAAATCATGCAATTCCATCTTCTATTGTTGCAAATTCCCTTTACACTAGTTCTCCAACCATTTACAAAAGAAGAGCAAGCCCCTATTTATAGTTTTCCAAAGCCCAAATGAATGGCTAGGATTGATTTACAATGAGTGGCTCAAATTCATTACAAGTTAGGGCTTCACCTACCCCCCAATATATGGCAATTTAAAATACATCCTTTGTCTTTTCCCTATTTTTTCTTTTAGTGGTATGGCACTGTAGTAGTTTTGTCTTGTAGCTAATTCTAGGTTGTGGCTGAAAACTATGGAAAGCTGCCCTCTAATTGATGTATTCACAACATTTCTTCATTGAATCAAGCGGGTCTTGTTTGCAGATTTGTATTTCCAAAGAGAAAACATGTTGCTCTTGATTTGGGTGGAAAGCTCTTTAATTCTCCAGCACTGACTTCTTTGGCATGCATTCATATGTTAGTTATTCCTTCTTCTAGTGCCAGTTTTTTTGATGGGTGTTAGGAAGAGAGGAAAACATGAAATGAATGATGACCAGAGCAATGTGTTCCTCCCTCGTTCAGGCCTCCTCCTTTGATAGCTTTCTCAACAGGCCTCCCTGATGGACACGCAACAGTTTCCATATATCCTACACATGCAGAGATGCAGTAAGTGCTTTTACATATAATGAGGAAAACATTGGTTAAATCCTACAAATCCAATGTTAGATCCATTCATACATTCTTAAAAGATCATAAAATTGATCATTTTTCAACATTTCGAGTTCATATGGATCATCTAGACCAATGTGGGCTCAATAGTGCGGGTTTCCCCAAGTTGGAAGCCGCCAGAAGGAAGGCAGTTAAATAAAATCCAAGATGCCATGAAAATATGTAGCCATCAACTCGCACATGAAAACCTGTAGCCAGCAACCTACAAACATCAACACGCACATGGAAACCCGCAGCAAAGGTTTTGCATAGGCGTGTTGGTGACCAAATTTATAATGAGGTAATTTGGCACGTGCAGAATTGACCAATGAGGTACCCACAATTGTTAAATGAAGCTATGATGCATTTACAGGTTTTGAGCATGCAGGTGGAGGGAGGTAAAAGGACGTTTGGAGCCTCCGCCATTAAGCAATGGCATTTGGGGGACGAAAAACCTACATGCGGAGTTCCATACTGTGGGACCCACATGCATCTTGGGCGTTGAGGATCACATGTTGAAGTGCTGACCAATTTAGGAGATGCAAAAAGGAGCTAAGGGATTGTCATCATATGATTTCCATTAGGAACAACATCGAAGGGATGGTGGTCCACAGGCGATGGTCCACATAGGCGAACCTGCAGCAAGCTCATGGACCTACCCCATGTGTTAATGGTTTCAAGATTTGGCAAGGGAAAAGTCTTATGCGGAACCCGCCATGTGGGAGGACGTTGATGTTTGGCTATTAAGTAGTGGCAAAAGGTGAATGACATACCGCATGTGGAAACCCGAAGACAAACTTTCATAGGTAGAAACCTGTAGCCAACAACTCGCACATGGAAACCCGTAGCAAAGCTTTCGCAAAGTCACAAAACTTAGTAAGTTTCAAATTTTCAATTTTAGCATGTGGGGAAAGGGGGAGAAAGAGTGCCCAAAAATATTCCCTTAAGATTTGACTCATTTTGAAAAATGCAAAAATTTGGGATGTAGGAGCCAGAGGGTCTACCACCATTAGCAATGACATTCCACAAACAGACTTTCCCAAACAGAAACCCACAGACGAACTTTCGCAGATGGAAACCCCCAACAAAACTTCTGCAACATCTAAACACTTTGTGAACTTGACTCAAACCTCCTTGGGCATGCAGAAACATTCAATTTATGGGCCCTAGATGATGGAAAATTAAAATTTTCCCCTTGTTTGAAATGCAGAGATTTGGAAGGTAGAAGTTGGAGGGTCCATCATCAGGACACCCTTTGTAGAGGAAATGAATGAAAATTATGCTTCAAGAAGGCATACACCGAAGACCATAAAGAATGGTGTAATGAGCATGTCGGCTCGCCAAGGGAAACCCTTAGATGCGGGTCTGCCAGGGGTGATAACCACTTGGTTGAAGCTCAGATGGAGAAGTCGAGTGTGGAGCCCACCATGCGAGCAGAAGATAGGGGTCGACCACTACTTAGTAGTGAAATGTAAGCAGAAACCCGCATCAAGTGACCCATAGCTATGGGTCCACGGTGCTCAATGGACACAACAGTGAAGGCGGATGCAAAATACACCATGTTTGTGAAAGCCAAAGCTTGGTTGCAGATGAGCAGCGGAATGTTGGCAAAAACCCACAATGAAACTTCTGCAAAAGGAAAAAGACAAAAAAATTTGGGCAGATGAATTTGGTCAAGGGGTGTTTGATCATTTTAAAGCATGTGACCAACTTAGGCTCGAAGATAAGGGCATGCAAAATGAGGCAGGGGAAAAAATGACCCGTTAGGAGCAACAACAAGAAGATGAGAGCAAAAGAAAGGGGGTCCCTCCCTAAGGCAAGGTGTGTGTGCAAAACATGTAGAACAAATGGTGACTTGTTGGGGAAATGATCTAGAGAATTTTGATGACAAACTAGAATCTTTGGTTCTAATCTTCATGCTAGGGCAAAAAAACTAGATGCTCAACCAAAGGATCAAAACCACTGGCCAACCCAACCTTCAGTATATTGAAAATCCAAGTGTATGCAATTGCATTAATTCCCATCCTTGAGTTGCTACAGGAACCTAATCTCCATCAAGTTAAGCTACATAGTTTATTCTAACTCCACAAGAATCCAAGACATTGCCTCGCTTCCAGTCAGGAGTCCATAGCCCCGACAAGGTTGTCATTGTGATTCTCCTGAACATTGCTCTACTGCCAGCCAAGTCTCCATAGCCCTGGTAGAGCTACTCGGATCCCCCTAAAAATTTGAATTTCTTTCTTTTTTATTTTCAATGTCTCACTTTCTTTTCTTTTGTTTCTTTTCTTTTGATTTTTTTCTTTTCAAGTCTTTTCATTTCAACCCACAAGCAATGAAGCTCACACTTAGGACTAAGAATCACAATGGCGCTGAAGAAATTTTTTAGATTTTTCACTTAACTCAACTTCACAAAGGACCTACAATGATCATCATATTCTTAAGATATGTAAGAGATATACGATTCTAGAATACATCATATTCAGACTAACCAATGACTTATCCCCTTCGAATCAAACATTTAGGTCACTTGACACTAATAGAAGACCTTCACCATCCACTCTGAAAATTTGATTAGAGTTTACCAAAGAAATACATAGAACAGCCCCTAGGCAGTAAAATGATCCATGTGCATGTAAACATGCCTAGTAGAAAGAAAAGGGACCCTGAGCAAAGTAGCAGCAAAGCAAAAGCAAACAAAAAGCAAACATAGAAACTAGCCAAAGCAAGAAAGAAAAACCAAACATCAAGGAGACTACTCTAAAGAAAACAACCTACAACAAACCAACTAACCTAACAAAAGGGGGAAAGCGGGACTATATACATGAACTTGAGATATGTACACGGAACCTACACTACTAAAAAATGAGCTATGTACAAGATATTTACAAAGTAACACATTTAGGAAAGGAAAACTAACATTTATGCCCATTGGATTTCACAGTGCATGAACAAGCAACAAGGCAATCATTACAGTTCTGAGCCATGCAGATTTATCTTTATACTCAGAAAAATGAAGTTTATTATTGCAGCATTCAAATTCAATCACATATTTAGGAAAAATCATCAATTGAGGTGATTCATTAAACCCATGGTTGATCGATAAACAAGTTTGTCTCCCCTCATTCCCATAATCGAAATGATAAACACAGTTGTACGTATTCATGGGAGTAAGCAAAGATAAAACCTAGATATCGCCATTCAGAGGTGGTAGTGTTTGACAGTTGAGAGCAAGCACTGCATCATCAGTAGGTGCATTGGCATCCTTGGGTGGAGGCATTGGATTGTGTAGCATTTCTGATCTTGAGCTTGCATAGGTCTGAGAGAACAGGGAAGCAAAAACCTCTTCCAAGCTACCAATGGGACCTGTAGCCCCTATCAGTTGTTCTTCAAGGAAAAATATTTCATCACATTGGGATTTCGTAGTTTGTGGCTCCACTTGATTGTTGTCTTCAAGGGGCAGCATGCCATCCCATCTCCTTCCCTAGGTGTTGACCTTATTTTTATGATGTTCAATGTCATAGGAAGATGGCATGCATGAATTTATGCTATTGCAACTCCCTGAATGTGGAAGAGAATCAACAATGATCAATGCGTCAGGACTCTTATTTGCATCTTGTAGTTGACCAAGTGTGTCATACTTGTTGGCAGCCATCGAAACACCCCCACCTTTGTCTTCTTCTTCCTAAAATTCATGTATATCCCCATGACGTTCACTTGTCTCCTCTTGTTCATTGTTTTGAAGATAGAGAAGGAGTTCCTCTCCCAATCCAGAAGCTCTAATGTTTTTCCATCTGGAGGTTCAAGTAGTATATCCTCATCACTACCTTCTTCTAAAATGTACTCTTCTTTGGTGTTGGAATACCTCTAGAGTATAGCTCCCAATGGAAAAAAATTATCAATGGAGGGCACCATATCAAGTGGGGAAAGATTTATTATGTGATTTCCCTCCAAGGACTCCCCATAAATCCTATCACCCATGGCATACAAATTCCCTACCCTAGGGAAAGACTCGATGTTTGATGGGCAATCTCCTTGTTTGATCCACTTTATCATTCAGAAGCTCGGGACTATGTTGTTTTCTTTCCTTTATTTTTGTCCCAATGCCTCCTTGAGGGTTGCCTTCAGCTGAGTTATTTCTTGATTCAAGTTCTTGGACCTCTGATTCTTCTCTTGAAGCAACCACAAGAAGCAATGCAGTAGGCTACCCCACTTTTTCTTTAACTTGCTCGATGGTCTCTTGGTATAGCTCGCACGTGAACTCCAAATGTGGAAAATCATGGAGCCTACACCAACCTGGAAGCAACAACACCTCCAAATCCACTTGGTATCTCAGCTTAGACCAATCCCTAGTGAGTCTTCACACAAGATCACTGTATCTTTCCACCATTGGGTCTTCATCATCAATTGGGAAGGAATTTTGATGGCAGATAGCTGTGACATGTGGTTGTTTCCATTCCCCCAAATCCTCATTTTCAAATGCTTGATACTGTCATTCATGAAGGAGAGGTCTTCTAATCTTATTTCACTTATGCTCTCATCATCATTTCATGTTTTCCCAAGGCTTTCAACCTCTTCTTCTTTATGATTTTGAGCATCTCCATGGTCTTCCCTAGCATACACTATTGCAGATTTTGTTGATCCATCCTCAACTACCAACGGTTCTTCTTCTTGACTGGAGGGTTTCCCTTTACTAATGGATACAATTCTTTTAGATTCCCTTCCAACTAAACTTTCATCAAGGCCCCTTGCTATCCCAAATAAATAAGCTCCTTCCTCTTGATTTTCAGCTTCAGTGTTTGTTGTCCTAGCACTAACTTGTATCAAATTTCTCAGTTTAACTTGAGTGTGTTGTCCTCCAAATGTTGAAAGCTCTCCTACCTCATGGGATGACTCATCTTCATTAGCAGTTGGTTGTCTTGAATTTCCTAAACAACCCTTGACTTGAGTGATGATGTTTGCACATGATGGACAAGTAAATTCAAAGTGGGGTGCATTATGGAATCTGCACAAACTAGGCATCAGTACCTCCTCCAGCTTTAGTCCATCCTCACTGCCCAAGTGTTCTTGAATCAACTCTTTGAATGCCTTGGCTCTCATGTTAGAAAATTCCTCATTTGGATTTGCAAGAGCCAAGGGCTGGTATATTTCCCAAAAGGGAATTTCTCCTTGCAAGACTCTTCAATTTGGTTCAAGAATGTTAGACATCCCAATTCATTGTTCCTACAAGTGCCATGGATTCTACATTTCTCTACTAATGCAGATTGTTGCAATGATCTCCTCAATCTCCTATTTAAGTACCTAAGTGATGTTGACTTGCAAATGTTGTTCCATCTCAGCTCAACTCTTGTTCTTGTTTGCCTCGTCTTCAAATATTCTAATTTTAAAATCCCAACATATAATGAGATCTTCTCTATCTTAGACTTGATTTGAGAATTCTTTCAACTTCCAACTTTTAGCTTTGTAGCCTCAAGCTCAGCCATGCCTTCTTTCTAGCACCAGTTCTATTGATGGGTGTTTTTACACCTTCTCAACACAACTAATGCATAAATGCATCACCTCTCTTGAAAGACAACCTTCTACAAACTAGTTTCAAAAAATCACCCCAAGGTCTCTCGGGTGTTAGGTCTTGACAAGCTTGGAATCTCTCAGTTGGTTGATGTGTTTTTCTAGTATCACAAGGTAGTCTTATGTATGAGTTACAAAGCATGGGAAGATGGGTCTCAAATAGAGTTTCAAAGTGTTGTAAGTGAATGAACAATGGTTGCCCACTCAAAATAGCAAGCTAAAACCCACCAAGTTCATTTGGTTTAGCTTCATGGTGATGCTTGAGATCCTACTCTAACCAAGGTTTAAAAGAAATAGCAAAAGGAGAAGGGTTAAGAAAGTTGTCCTAAATCCTAAGCTATGAATGAATAGTAACAATGGAGGTTGCTATAGTAGACAAACTTTCCCAAACTGAGTTTTTCTTGGCCAAGAGGAACCTATAGTTACACAAAACCAGTGCAATATCCTAAGGTCTATTGATTTTCAGATTTCACATGCACATCATGAACATACAATTAAACTAGGTTGCAGTAATGACATAAAGAAGCTCAGGCTAACTTTACATAGCAGCTTGTCATCAATAAGTGCCAAAAGTATGGGATGAAAGCTCATCAAATACTATAACAACAACACCATTATGACAACCATTCAAGAAACTACAAGCTAAAAACTAACATGGAAGTATAACCATCCATGCAATATGAGAAAACTCAAAGAGAACATCCATAAAATCATGTAATGTTGTCTTCTATTGCTGCAAATTCCCTTTACACCAGTTCTCCAACCATTTACAAATGAGGGGAAAGCCCCTATTTATAGTTTTCTAAAGCCCAAATGAATGGCTAGGATTGATTTACAATGAGTGGCTCAAATTCATTACAAGTTAGGGCTTCACCTACCCCCCAATATATGGCAATTTAAAACACATCCTTTGTCCTTTCCCTATTTTGTCTTTTAGTGGTATGGCACTGTAGCAGTTTTGTCTTGTATTTGATTCGAGGCTATGATTGAAAACTATGGAAATTTGCCCTCTAACTGGTGTATTCATAGAATTTCTTCATTGAATCAAGTGGGTCTTGTTTGTAGATTTGTATTGCCGAAGAGCAAACATGCTACTCCTGATCTGGGTGGACAGCTCTTTAATTCTCCAACATTGTCTTCTTTGGCGCGCATTCATATGTTAGTTATTCCTTCTTCTAGGGCCAATTTTGTTGATGGGTGTTAGGTAGAGAGGGAAACAGGAAATGAATGATGACCAAAGCAATCTATTCCTCTCTCGTTCAAGCTTTCTCATTTGATGGCTTTCTCAATAGGCCTCCCTGATGGACATGCAACAGGTTCCATAAATCTTACACATGTAGAGATGCAGTAAGTGATTTCACATATAATGAGGCAAACATCGGTTAAATCCTACAAATCCAAGGTTAGATCAATTCATACATTCTTAAAAGATCATAAAATTTATCATTGTTCAACATTTGGAGTTCGTATGGATCATCTAGACCAATGCGGGCTTAGCAGTGCACGTTTCCCCAAATTGGAAGCCGTTAGAAGGAAGGCAGTTAAATAACATCCAAGAGGCCATGAAAACCCACAGCCAAAAACTTGTACATGGAAACTGGCAACCAACAACTCATAGATAGAAACCTACATCAAAGGTTCTGCATAGGCGAGTTGGCGACCAAATTTATAATGAGGTGATTAGGCACGTGCAAAATTGACCAATGAGGTACCCACAGTTGTTAGATGAGGCTATGATGCATTTGCAGGTTTGGAGGATGTGGGTGTAGGGAGTTCAAAGGATGTTTGGAGCCTCTGTCATTAAGCAATGGCATTCGGGGGATGATGACCTGCATGTGGAGTTCTGTACTGCGGGACCCACAGGCATCTTGGGTGTTGAGGATCATGTGTTGAAGTGCTGACTGATTTAGGAGATTCAGAAAGGAGCTAGTAGATTTCCATTGTATGATTTCCATTAGGAATAGCATCAAAGGGATGGTGGTCTGCAGGTGGTGGGCCACATAGGGGGACCCGCAACGAGCTCACGGACCTAGCTTAGGTGTTAATGGTTTCAAGATTTGGCAAGGGAAAAGTCTTCTACAGAACCCGCCATGTAGGACATTAATGTTTAGTTGTTAAGTAGCGGAAAAAGGAGAATGACATCCTGCATGCAAAAACCCGTAGACAAACTTCCACAGGTGGAAACCCGTAGCCAACAACCTGCACATGGAAACCCATAGCAAAGCTTCTACAAAGTCACAACACTTAGTAAATTTTAGATTTTCAATTTTAGCATGTGGGAAAAGGGGGAGAAAGAGTGCCCAAACATATTCCCTTAAGATTTGACTCATTTTGAAAAATGCAGAAATTTGGGATGTAGGAGCCAAAGGGTCCGCCGCCATTAGCAATGACATTCCACAAGTGGACTCCTGTAGACGGACTTCCATAGATAGAAAACCGCAATGAAACTTTCGTAATATCTAAACACTTTGCGAACTTGACTCAAACCTCCTTGGGAATGCAGAAAAATTCAATTTATGGGTCCTCGATGATGAAAACTTGAATTTTTCCCCTTTTTTGAACTGCAAAGATTTGGAAGGTGGAAGTCGGAGGGTCCATCGTCGGGACACCCTGATGGAGCTTCAAATTTTTGCTCCTTGTTTGTCACTCATGTCCTGCCTTATGTCTCTGGTCTTTCATGGTGTTCAAAATTTTTTAAGGATTGGGGTTTTAGCTTTGCCTACATGTAAAATCCTTGTGTTATTTTACGCCTTGGTCGGGATCTATCTCGCTATTAATTTTGGAGGGATTTTAAAACATCTTATACCCTATCAGTTTGTCTAGGCCTAGTCCCTTTAGTCTTAATATTTTATCTCCTCCACGGGTTTTATTTTCCTAAGTCCTGGTTGGCCCTATGTTTCATAGTTTTAAAACAACTTATGTCATTGTTTTCCATCCATCTAATGATGTCCCCTTGTCCTTTAATGAATGTTTTATGTTGCAGAGGAATGAAATTCACGCTACCGTTGATCATTTGCTTTCAGATATCAATAGTTACCCACCATCCTGTGATTGGGAATTGTAGGACTATGATATTGTGGGCGGGCACCACATGTCCTATATGGGTGATCAAACTTGTGCCACCACTGATCAATTACCATTTAATCTCATCCGTTCCCCACCATCCCGTGATGGTGCTTTGGTTGATTGTGAAATCATGAGCGGGCACCACGTGGATTTCTTTGGTGAGGACGATGGAGATAAGTTTGTATGTTGTCAATCAATTATTGTTAGAAATCAACAGTTGCCCGCCATCCCGTGATCCAAAATTGCAAGATCGTGATATCATGGGTAGGCGCCACGTGTCTCATCTAATGAAGCCAAAAGAATAAAGGGAATGCTTTCCGGCCTTAATACATTAAAAGGCGGGTTGCTAAAAGTTCTCTTAAGATGCACATGCTTCAAATCAACGAATATGTTATAATCTTGATGAAAAATTTGGTTGAGGGTTAATGATAAGGCTGGCGACTGCGTTGAAGGAACGAGATCACTGATGTTCAAGATCAATGGTTGCCTGCCATCACGTGATTAGAAATTGTAGGACTGTAATATCACGGGCGACCGCCATGTGGACTTCCTTCACAACATATGGTATGGTGGGCTCCTTATTGCCATGTTGGCGATTATGTCAGCCTATTTTGAAGGTGACCGTCAATGATTTGATCAAACTGAAGGATCGACGACTCAAATTTAAATCTGAATCAAATGTGGTTGGAGTCGTTCATGCAATGCACAATTGAGATTTAATGGTAGATGAGACACTTGCTCATGTGATTTGATTGACATAAAATCAATTTTCCTAATTTGTTTGTATCACAGAGCATTCAACTATTTTGTGGAGCAGTTTCAAAGCCAAAGGTTGAATTGTGAGTTTTTGCAGCCAAAATTTGGGATTTCTGCTAACCAAATCGTGAGTTTATTTTTGTGCTTCCTAGTCATTTTGCACTTGAATTTGGGAAAGGATAAGCTGTGTTTGTCAATGATTTTGTTGATAAAAATGTTAGCGCTATAGTTTAATTATTGATTGTGAGAAATTGTAGTATTTTGTTCTATAATATCCTATCTCTAGTTAGTCCTAGCTACTTGATGTGTAATGTTATAAAGAAGCCCTAGTTATTTTGAGATGGAACCACCAAAACAACATTATGGCCAAGTTCATTATTTAAAAAGAAACTTGTATGATGATTTCCTAGATCAATTGCCCTTGTCAACAAATGATAGGAGGAAGGGATTGATTTTAATGCAAGAGAAAATCCTGGGGGAAGGGTTAATATACAATTGCTCCAACATCGTCGATGCTAGGGTTCCCCTCACAGGTTTGGAAATGTTCAGATTGTGGTACAGGTAGAGGAATTTGCCTCACCCTTTCTCAAATGGATGGATGTATGATATGGGGAAGCTGGTGGTACCAAATGTATTCCCTAATGTAGACCTACTTAGGGCAGTTGCTGCAAGATATGACCCTGTCACACGGGTAATCAGGGATAATGATGGAAAGGTTTTGTTGAGCGTTAACAGAGATGATATCCAATAGATTTTTGATTTGAGTGAACTAAGTGAAGACTTGGTTCCTATCAACCTTGAGGAAATGAAGCAGGAGTATGCAAAGCTGAAGTCTCTTTTTAGAGCTAAGTTGCTTCCACCTCATCTGGCTAGGGAAGGAGGTTCAAAATTTCATATTAGCCCCAGTGACCAAGAACCTTTCAGATTAAATTGTTTTGCAAACCATTTCCTGGCCACTTGCTATTCTTTGTGTCAGATTTTTGGGTTTCAGTCCTAGTGCGGTAATGCCCATTGCATACATGTTCATGGGGTGCAAATACAACACCCTAACTTCTCAGTGACCTATGATTTCGCTTCTTTCTTGGATGAGAGGATACATGAAGGGCTTTCAAAGCTGTAAAAAATGATACCGACACTCAATTATTTTGGTATTCTATGGTGATGCATATGTTCTTGTTCAAGATGTTGACTTCTTCTCTGAGAGGATGAAATTAAGGCAATCGGTTGATGGAGAAAGATTGCCAGTATAGATATGGGCTGCAGATTTATCTTGTAATAAGGAAAGAACTAGTTATGTGCAATTTGATAATTGTTTTGCTTCCAAATTAAGGGCTAGATTGATCGTGAATGTATCTAAGATCCCTGAGGAATTACATGATTTCCTCAAGCCAAAGGGGAGGAAGCCAGAATTGAAGGTTTACCATAACTGGGGTGACATTATCCCATACCTAGTCAGTACTGTCTTGAGAGTATATGGTTTTCAGGGAGCCCCTCATATACTGCCATACAATGTGCCACCAAGAGTGGGGTTTGCAGAAGTTATGTGGTAGATAGGTTGTATTCATGAGGACAACCTCACTGGAAGGGGTAAGGGAACATTTTTCTCAAATTATACAGTGGTGTCTGATTTTGCATTTTCAAAGGGAGGTTGGATGTATTTTGATAAATTCTTTGATGATTACCATTTGAGATGTGGTCCAAAGTAGCAACATGATCCTGAGGGTTTCTTTTCTCTTTTCAAACAAAGAATAAAAGCTAGAAATTTTTTCCATGAGTTCAACTTCCCTGAAGACTTGATTAGAAATGAATTTGATTTGAATAGACAGGAGTTGAACAACAAGAAATGGATAGCTTATAGTAAGCTACTAGATGTTGTGCACAAGATAGATCTGAAATATGATCCACTGTTGGAGTTCAGTCCATACCATAAGAAAAATGATTTTCTAATGGGGAACTTTAAAGAGATTATGGGCACTTTGAGAACAAAAAGGGTAAATTTAGAATTGAGTCTAGGTGTACAAGAACAAGGTGCGAGACCACTTGAAACAAGGTCAACATATCAGCCTATAGAAAGGTGGCCCATTTATAGGAGGAAAAAGGATAGCAGCAGTGATGAGGAAGAAGTGGACAGAAAAGGAAAGAAAATTATGAAGGTGCCTCCACAACTAGGTCCAAAATTCAAAGTGACCAATCAAAATTATTGATTTAGAATCATCACTAGAAGATAGTCCCCATCACGACCATCTGAGCCAAGCCTTAAAAGCAAAGAATTGATCAACCATAGGAGGATTGGATGAAATAATTGTTACTGATCAATGCAAGTTGGTATGTCTTCCCCTCCTAGGCTAAATTGGTTTTATCTGATTTAGATATGAAAGAAAAGTGTACAAGATGCAAGAATGAAGCATGCAAGGAGTTTCTAGATGACAATACATTTGTAAAACGTATTCCAGGATCATGATGCCAAAAGTGGCCTATAAAAGGCAAAGAATTCTCATTTCCAAAATATAAATTATATTTAATTTGAATTTAATAAATAATTATTATTCCATTAGAATTATGACTAAAGGATCTAATTGAAAAACATGGATGAAAAAACATCATTCTATACTTTACATACTATAGGATTACTGAATCAAGAAATGCAAGTTGTTGTAATGGAAAAATTACAAAAAATTCATCACCTGAGTCCTAGGCTAGCTTAATTGGTTTTATCTGATTTATCTATGAAAGACAAAAGTGTACAAGATGCAAGAATGGAAGCATGCAAGGAGTTTCTAGATGACAATACATTTGTAAAAACTCTTGTATTCTTGCAATTGGCATGGATAATGAACTTTGAAGAATATCAAGATAAATGTAGGCAGAGAAAAGAACTAAGGCCTGATAGGTCAGACCAGGAGAATGATGAGGAGGTAAAAGCTAAATTAATGGAAAAATTCAAGAACATCACTCTTGAAGAAGGAAGAAAACTGGTGACTTAGGCTGGTGTATTGATTTTTCCTGAATGGGACACTATAGATGTTGTGGCCTTTAATGCTATTATGAAGTCCAAGCATCCCTATCAAGATTTTGAAGAAGAAGTCAAGGCAGCATTGAAAAACTCTGCCTTTAGTGAAGAATATGAAACTTTGGAAATTTGGGCATTGGCCCCACAAGGGAGAAAACTAGATATTTTTGATATTAATCCAAATTTCAGAGGAGGATTAATAATAAAGAGAGCTTCAGAGACCCCAACCATCGAGGCCACTAATGTAACTGTGAATGTGGCCAAATTGGCCCAAAAGACTGCTGAAAGGGAAGAAGCTGAAAGGAAGAGCTTAATGGAAAAGTATAACCTTTTGATTGAGGAGTATAGTAAGATCCAGCAGAAAAATGTTGAGTTGCAAAATGAGGTGGAAAGGTTCAGGTATAGACAGATTGGGGAGACATCAAGTGCTCCAGGAACCAATACATTACCTTCCATAGCAGGGTCAGTGCCTCCTGCTTCTCCAATTGTTTCCACACCAGGGTATCCCATTCAAAATCCTGCCCTCACCCCTTCTTTTGAGGAAATTGATGAAGAAATAGAGTGCTCTGTTGATCCTACAAAGAAGCAGCTCTTGCAAAAAATTGATGAATTGCAGGCATCATTAAAGGTAAATGAGGAGGGATCTCTCTTAAAGAAAAAGGAGATTGTTACTACTATTTTAAGGCATTTAAATGAAAGGGTTGATAGTAAATTACTATCTATACATTCTTTATATTCTTTTATGTTAGATGCAATAAAGAATGTTGATAGGGATCAAGAGGTAGTGATACCAATAATTGAAAATTGGATCCCTAGGGCCAGTGATCTAGATATCATGTATAAGGCCTCAAGGTTTGATATAAATAATAGGACCCAATCATTAAAGCCTACTCATGTGTTAGTAAATTCATTGCAAGGTTTTTAGACCTTACCAGATGACTTGAGTAGGAAGATTAGGGAGTTGGTGAAGAATTTCAATGATTGGAGTAACACATTGTTACCTAATATAATTGATGAGCAGGGGAAATCAGGTCACTCCAACAATGGTAGGATCAAGCAAGTGAGGTCATCAATGATCAAATTAATTCAATTTGTGATGACTCATAATATGATTTTTTGGTGAGTTGTATGGATGAAATCATTAGTACCAGCTCATTTTTGGAATCTTTTGAAAGGGATGCAAATCAGGTAGCGGTAAAATACACACCTTATAATGCCAAGGTGGATGAGGTAATTAATTTTGACTGGTCGAATGATGAGGAGTACCAGAAATGGGTAATTAAATATTTGACTAAGGAAGAGTAAAAAGAATGGACTACTAATAGGTGGCAAATCAGATGTTGTGGTTGCAACAGTTCCATTTTTGTGTTGATGGCATTCTCGACGTGGGTTTCTTGTGGTTTTTTGTTATTGCATCAACGTTCCTTAGCTGATATGATGAACAAGATTATTCTCCAAGGTGATGGTTGTTGTAACAATTTTTTGGAATATCACCAGGTGCTCCAATTGGTTGGTGACATGTGTACTTTCTAGCCCGATGCTTGTTTGCTCCTTCATTCTCTATAAGAAGGATTTCAAGGCCAGAAGTATGGGTTAGCAAGTTAGATAATTTTTGGTTGAGTCTAGGTGAAGTTGCAGAGAAAATTGTAAAGTCTGATAGTTTTAGAGAAATACAATTTAGCTTTTGAGTCATTTTGTAACAGGTTTTGAGTTCATGGGGATTTAATGTTGTATAACAATACTAGCATTTGAGTTGAAATGATAAATTCAAGCTCATGTCTCTCCATTGTACATGCATATCTGAAATTTGAATGAAATAACTAAGGGTTGTTTTATCCATCTCACTGTTGTGGTGTGTATGATTCTATTTTAGCTTTAATTCAAGGAATTAATTAAAATGCTTGAATGGGATTATAGACGGATATGTTCTATATAAGGATTTGATAAGTAGTATTGGGTTAGAATGCATACTAATGAAATTGTAATGCAATATTGTCAGGGATCTTATATGTCATGTATTAAATCTATCGTAAACCTCTAGATGCTTATGAATTTGACACCTGTAATGGATGTATGGCACTGATCTAAGTTGTACTTATTTGTGTAGTTCATTATTTGTTTGTCTTTTCCTAGAGCTTGCTACAAATTGCAAATCAATGACTATCTTAAACAATGGATTGTGTTTAGTTATCTCATGCTCCAAATAGTTGATATTGTCTATGAACAACCAATTCTAGTGGATATTATCTTATCATGTTAAGCTATTAAGTGAGATTATCTGCTATTGTTAATGTCATTTATAATAATGGTGCAGAGGTTGTAAACACATTAAGGGATCACCCTCCTAGGTCTTGCAGAGCCTGAAGTGTAGGAGGATTTTTTAAAGTCCTCGTCAGTTGGTTTAGGTCCTTCGAGCTGCCTTTGATTGGAATTGGAAATTCCATAGGTAGATTAGAAGACAAACCTGGTTACATTGTAAAAAAGAACCAACACACCCTTGGTGGAGGAAATGAATGGAAATTACACTTCGAGAAGGCGCACATCGAAGACTGTGAGGAATGATGAAATGATCACATTCACCTGCAAAGGGAAACTCGCAGATGCGGGTTTGCCAAGGGTGATAGCCACTTGGTCAAAGCTCAGATGTAAAAGTTGGGTGTAGAGCCTACCATGCGGGTAGAAGTTAGGGGTCAATCGCTACTTAGCGAAAAAACGTAAGCAAAAACCCACATGAGGAAACCTACACCTTTGCGTCTGTGATGCTCAATGGATGCAATAGCGAAGGCGGATGCAAAATCTTCCATGCAAGAAAAAAATAAATCTTGGTTACAGATGAGCGATGGAATGGAGGCGAAAACCTGCAGCCAAAAACCCACATATGGAAACTCACAGTGAAACTTTCACAAAGGCAAAAGACAACAAATTTTGGGCAGATGAATTTGGTCAAGGGTTGTTTGATCATTTTAAGGCATGTGACCAACTTAGCCTCAGAGATAGGGGCACACAAAATGAGGCAGGGGTGAAAATGACCTGTTAGGAGCAACAACAAGCTAATGGGAGAAAAAGAAAGGGGGTCCTTGCCTAAGGTAGGGCATGTGTGCAAAACATGCACAACACATGCAAGGCTTGCAAAAAAATGTACTAAAAATAGAGATGAAACTAAAACTAGAGGCCATAACCCAACATATAGCAGACATGCAGGTAGGAAAACAAAAGAAGACCTACACCCTTCAAGAAATATGTCCATTCCCATTTGATTATTCCATCACTACGCTACCTTTTCCATAAAACTTTGAGATATCCAAGTTCAAAAAATACAAAGGAAGAGGAGATCCAGTGGAGCATGTACAAGACTTCGTAGTATCATGTATGGAGGTGCAAAAAAATGATGCTTACCTCATGAGGCTCTTTCCACACAACCTTATAGGTCATTCTATGGAGTGGTTTTTCCATATGACACGAGGGATTAAAACCTTTGACAAACTATCTAGTAAGTTCATAAGCCATTTTTCATTCAATATAGAGCAAGATGTTAGTATCACAATTTTATCGATGATCAAATAGAGTCAAGGAGAGTCCTTTACCTCTTACTTACAGAGATGGAGACACAAGGCTAGTCAATGCAAATGAACCATTCCCGACAAGGAGTTGGTAGAAATCTTCATCTCAAATATCCTACCTGAGATCAACTACCAACTCACTATGTTATGTCCTGCAGACTTTGAAGAAACAATAAAAAATGGGCTACATATTGAGAGATCCCTCATTGCAAGGGGAGTCCTTAAATTTAATAGCTCAAAAGATAGTCCCTCTACTTCAAACTAAAAACTGAAAATCTAGGAAAAGAACAAGAACATTACAAATGATGGAGTGGTTGATGTGAGAACCTTATGGCATGCACAAAACATACCTCAAAATAAACCACAAGTGGCACAAATGACCTACATTCCAAATAGTACACAAAACAACCAACTTTCCTATCCCAAGAACAATCAGGTAGTCAACCAACAAACAAATCAAGGAGGGAAATAGAGGCAATACGATCAACCCAGGAGGCAGTTCACAGTACTAAGAAAGTCACTTGAAATAGTCATGCATAAACTAGTACAACAAAATATCATCAAAGTGAATGATCGGCCAAACTATGAGGAACCTAGCTTCAAGACACCATGGCATAACGAGAAAGACATGTGAATTCCATAAGATCAAAGGACACACAACCAAAAATTGCATGAGAATCAAGCACCTTATTAAAAGCTTAATAGATAAAGGGCAAGTGGACATCAAACATCATCCCAAGAATAAGGACCTTCAAATATACACCAACATAATCCTGAACCACACTAAAAGGAATGACAAAAGAAAAGAACAAGAGTACCAAAATGCTAATTACAAGTATGGTGACACAATTTTAGGAACCCTCTCACAAGTGGATGACAATAGGGAAAATGTAGTGACTATACGAGGTAGAGACAACAACTACAATTTAACTACCCATCGAGGGAGAGTTATAATACAAGGAGCCCCACCGAAACCTACAAATAAGACAACAAATGACAACAACATTGTAGACCAATTGAAAAGGACTCCTACCTTAATCTCAATCTTACAGTTGTTAAAACTGGCACTCACACATAGGGAAATACTTGAAAAAGCATTGGAAGCATCAGTCCCTAATGACCTCAATCCAAATAAGTTCCAAGCCATGGTTGGAAAAATCACAGCTAGGAATCATTTAGTCTTTTCTGAGAAATAACTTTTGCTAAAGTCATTTCACAACCAATCCCTATACATAGAGGTTGGTGTCCACAAGAGCATGGTAAAGAGAGTGTTGTAGATCATGGTGCAGGTCTAAACATTTGTACCTTGAAATTCATCAAACAGTTGGGGTATTCTGATGGCGTGATAGATAAAGCAAGGAGTGTCACAATAAGGGCTTATGATGACCTTGAAAGGAATTCTGAAAGAACAGTCAAGCTACTAGTGCAGATAGGACCAACCACCATGGAAACCACTTGTCAAGTACTTGACCTTGAATTTCCATATAACATACTCTTGGGATGCCCTTGGATTCATGCATTACAAGTAGTCCCTTCCACCTTCCACCAATGCCTAAAGTTTCCCCATGAAGGAAAATAAGTGACCTTATATGTTGATCCTAAACCATTCTATTTTTGTGCAAAGTTGGAAGAAAATTATAATAAGATCCAATGCATACCTAGCAATGAGATAGCCTTTGAATCACTCTCATATGTTGACCCTTCCACACTTCCATTGACCTCAATCAAGGCCACATCAAGTGAGAAGCCAAAAATGGAAACCAAGGTTCAAGTACTTGACAGGGGTAATGGGAATTAGCACTTTAGCCAAGCATTTTGTATTGGTATTCTCCCAACAACACCTAAAATCTATGGAGGTTTGAAAGAGATCTAGCCTACTCAAACAGTGAAAATGATAGCCAAACCCATGATTTTCACCAAGTGGGGAGACATGAAAGACAGATATTCAAAGAGGACTTTTCGTCCATGATTTACAAAGAGGACCAAGAAGAGCTAGAATGACCACAAACCCTTCTAATAGACCCTAGCAGTAAAGGCTACCAGCTAGTTAAATAGATGGGATACAATGGAACAGACTACACAAAAAAGGTAGGTGGGAGTCTATCATAGTGGAACAGAGGAAGAAAAATATGGTACTAGGTTATGAGCCAAAAGACACGATTACTCCAAAAATTGAATGAACCTCTTTTAAGAAACAAGAAACTTCTATTAGCATTAAGGCACTAGATATCTACCATATCATGGACAATGATTTACCTGTCAAAGACTTATTCGACAACTTTAGCATTGATAGGTTCCTTCTCTAGTTTATCAAAACCATTCCCAATATCTATTATCAGTTTGGAATAGACTCTAATGAATTCAAATGAGACTCCCCTTTATTTGTCATTGGATATAGTTCCCCACTTCTAATAATGATAACCTAGACACCCGGTGGGAAAAAGATACTAGATCCATACTGACCATTTCACCAACTTTTGTAAGCTTTGCAGAGCAAGACAATATCCTCCCATTCTATTACCCGTAGCTGATAGACTGGGACCAACAACAATAGACACTTGTTCTGGATCAATTCCAGAATGATGAGACAATCACAGAGTTCATGGGACTTCAAACAGGCATACCAATAGGAGATCACAAAGTAGGGTTCTTCATGGAGCTTGAACATGATGCATTCTGTTGTGGAGAGATTGAACCTTCTAGTCGCAAAAGTGAAAAGGAAAATATAAAGATCAAAGTGAGGTTCCCTAGAGAAAACCACATTTTGGCTCTATTGGATCCAAAAAAGAAGAAAATAAGGACGCATTTGAAGGTGAAACCTCCCAAAGGCACCCGAGGATGGAGGGTTCAATCTTCCCATATTTGAGTACCAAGAAAGATCAACACTCCTAGTAGAAGAAGTAGAGTCCATAAATGTTGGCACTACAGAGAATCCAAAAATCACATACCACGTGGCATCACTTGATCTCAAAGAGAAAGAAATTTTCATAGCATTCATCAACGAAAAAAGGTGAATTTTTCTTGTACCTATTCTTACATGCTTGGAACAAATCTAACATTAGTGGTACATCATTTAGTTGTAGTCCCTAGAGCAAAGACTATCAAGTGAAAACTCAAAAAAATGCATCCTTAGATAGCATTACCAATAAGGGTAGAGCTAAAGAAACTACTACACATGAGTTTTATCAGGCCCATTGATTATGCCCAATGGATATCAAATCTAGTACCAATGTTGAAACCTACTAGGACATAAAGATCTACATAGATTTCAGAGACCTGAACAAGGCTTGTCCAAAGGATGACTTTATGTTTCCAAGTATCGACATGATCATAGATCTAACAGCATGGCATGAGATGCTATCCTTAATGGATGGTTTCTCCAGATATAACCAGATAAAGATCTCTCTAGATGATCAACACAAAATAGCTTTTAGTTGTGCTTTGGGGACCTTTTACTATAATATAATTCCTTTTAGCCTAAAGAACATAGGAGCAACATATCAAAGAGCAATGATGATCAACACAAAATAGATTTTAGTTGTGCTTGGGAGACCTTTTGATGGAATGTAATGCCTTTTAGCCTAAAGAACCCAAGAGCAACGTATCAAAGAGCAATGACAACCATATTCCATGATATGCTACACACCATTATGGAAGATTATGTGGATGATATTCTAGCAAAGTCCATCAAAAGGGAAGATCACTTTTCAAATATTGCAAGGGTGTTTGATCGGCTTGAACAATACAATCTAAGACTCAACCCTAAAAAGTGTGTGTTCAGAGTAACATCCAGAAAATTGTTAAGATACATAGTGTCAAGAAGGACGGTTGAAGTGGATCCTGCAAAGGTAAAATCAATACTAGCGATACCTCCACCAAAAATACTAAAATAGATGAGGAGTTTATAGGTAAAGCTACAATCCATCAGGAAATTTATCGCACAATTGGCAGAAAAATGTCACCCTTTCACTCATCTTCTACACAAGGACATCACCCTCAAGTGGGATGAGATATGTGACCAAGTGTTCCAACAAGTCAAGGAGTACCTACTTACTCCTCTTGTACTCATGCCACCTATCCTAGACAAGGAAATGGTGCTCTATGTATCTACCAAATGAGTAGTGTTGGGAGCTCTCCTAGCCCAGCTAGATGATAACAACAAAGAAAGAGTGGTCTACTACATTAGCCAAACACTGGTGGGCTATGAGTTGAATTACTCACCCATAGAAAGAGTGTGCCCCTTAGTCGTATTTGTGACACAAAAGTTGAGACACTACATCTTAAACAGGAAGGTAAAGATTATTTCAAAGGTAGACCCACTCAAGTACCTACTAGCAAAAGCACTCCTAATAGACTAAATTTCCAAATGGGTGATGTTCCTCAGTGAATTTGATATAGATTATGTGGATAGAAGAGCATTCAAGGGACAAATCATAGTAGACCAACTAAATGAAGCACCCATAGATTATCACAAACCTCTCACAATGGACCTTCTAGATGAGATTATCTTGATGACAAAATAGATAGGTCATTGGATTCTATACTTTGATATGTCCTACACTCAGAATGGCTCTAAATTAGGTGTTCTATTTCTCACACTACAAGGAGATATTATACCCAAGACATATAGGATCACTTTTCCATGCATGAACAATATCTCAAAATATGAAGCCTTGATCACAAGGCTCAAAATGGCTATTGAATGGAGAATAAAAGAGCTACATGTCTTTGGAGACTCTCAGCTAGTGATCAGATAGGTGAACGATGAGTACCAAACAAAAGATGACAAATTGATGTCATATAAGAGGATGGTGGATATCTTCAAGGAATACTTTGTCACAATAACCTTTTAGAAAATTTATCAGATCAACAACAGAGCTATCGATGCAATGGCAACAATAGGCTCACTGCTTGATATTCCACAAAATGTTCCTAAGTATGAGTTTCTCATCAAACAACTGCTCATACCTGCATTTGACATCTACAAATAAAAACTAGTATGTGTTGTTGTTGGTTCTAACTCCCCATGGTACCAAGACACCTTTTTGTACATCCAACATGGTATCATGCCACTTGACCTAACGACCAATCAAAAGAAAACCTTCACCTATAGAACTTCTCGCCTTACTATCCTAGGAGATACCCTATATCGTCGTATTCTAGATGGTATGTTACTCCAGTTTCTTAACACAAAAGAAGCACAAACAACCTTACAATAGGTACATGAAGGTGTTTATAGGTCCCACTCTAGCGGACCTAACCTAGTATAAAAAGTTGCTAAAAACGGGGTATTATTGGCCCTCCATGGAACAAGAATGCATGCAGTATTCTAGAAAGTATCATTAGTTCCAGCAGCATAGTAACTTTGTTCAAAAACCAGCACATGAATTGATATCCATCACAACACCATGGCCTTTTGCACAATGGGGGTTAGAACTGGTAGGTAAGATTTCACCCGCCTCATCTAATGGCATTATTATCACAACAACAAAGTATTTCACTAAATGGATAGAGGAAATTCCATTAACCTATATCACCAAAAAAAAGATATCAAAATTTATTTTGAACTATCTAATAAGTAGGTATGGAATTCCCTAAACAATAATAACGAACAATGGAACCCCATTAAAAAATCAAGACGTCCAAGAACTCTACTCCCAATTTTCTATCTGGCATAGATTTTCCACGCCCTATTACCCCCAAAGAAATGGTTAGGTTGAGGCATCTAATAAAAACATATTGAAAATACTCAAAAAGATTATTAATGAAGCCAACTGTGATTGGAATTAGCAGCTAAACCCAGCCCTATGGGCTTATCATACCAACATCCGAACACCTACAGGTGCTACACCATTTTCCTTGGTCTAGAAATCATAGGTTTTCTTACCTATCAAGTTTGAAATCCCCTCATTCTAAATCTCATTAAAAGGTATGGTCAGCAACAAAGAATATAGGGTATCCAAGCTAAATGAATTAGAACTCCTAGATGAAAGGTGTTTGAACACGTTAAACCATCTGCAAGTTTATCAGAATTGGCTCAAATGAATCTATGATAAGAGAATCAAAGACAAAAAATTTCAAATTGGTGACTTGCTCCTCAAGGAGAATCAGAAGGTACAACTGAATTAGGATGACAAAGGAAAATTTGAACCCAACTAGTTAGGCCCATTCATCATCACAGTAAACTACAACTTTGGGGAATATAAGTTGGCTACTCCTAAAGGAGAACCTTTAGCTAAACCGCTGAACAATAGCCACCTCAAAAATTTCTACAGATAAATCATGCCAAAATACCCCAGGAAAAAGGGTAAAAATCCCAAAAAATGGAAAAAGGATTAAAAAAATACAAAAAAAGTGAGAAAATAGTAAAGAGAAATAAAGCGTTCCTTGAATGAAAACCACTTTTTGGTGCTCACAGAAGAGGTACTATAGTGAAAACCTGGAAAACAAGCATTATGTTTAAACAAGACTCAAATCATTATCTATCGGTATTATCCACAACATTCACCCATCCATCTGTCCCATAATAAAACATGTGTCCAACCATGGCTTGTTTCTGATTTAGGAAAGCCATCTTGTCTCAAACTAGGGGAAACTTCCCCAAGCCAGTCATGGATTAGATCTTTGTGCATCCTATCATGGTCAAAACAACAAAATCAAAAACATCCAGAAAAGAACAAAAATCAAAAACAAAACATCGTTGGATTATTCCTTCACTCAAAACAGTCTAAGATATCGACATTTCCTTGAACCCCACAGCTAGTTCAAGTAGATTTCCCACAACATATCCTTTAGACATAGAAGTGGAATATCAATCCAAGTTATCAATATTGTTTATCCCAAAAATAGTTATTCTTTGAGTCAAGCAGTCGAACTATGTGGTCTTTGTGTGTACAATGTAGGAAAGGCTTAATAGCCCCCTCAACCCTAGGTTAGTCCCCTTAGGTTTCTATCATGCTTTATTTCAACTTATTCAAAAAATACAAAATCCAAAAAAAAAGTCAAAAAGTCAAAATCCAAAAACATTCACAAAATAGAAAAGGTCAAAAACATCCAAACCAAGTGAACTACGAGCCTTTGTGTGTACAATGTAGGCAAGGCTTATCTTTGATGAGCCCCCAAGGCCCTAGGTTAGTCCCCTGAAAACAACAAAAACATCATACAAATCAAAAAATCAAAAAGACCTACTCCATCATCACAATATGCAATAAAATTTTCACCCATAACAAATAAATTATCACCTTCACCCTTTGAAAAAATAGAAAAACAAACAAAGAAAACATCAAAAGCTAGAACTATCAAGAAAAAAATCACAAAGCTTTGACTATAAATAGATGGAAACAATGCCAAAGTAGCAACTACCTATTGTTTGGCAATGTACCAACAACATCCTGAGATATGCGTTAACGGGTTTGTTCCTACGATAGACATGATCAACACCAGATAATAGCCCCACCCCAAACAGATATGGCAAGTGATAAGTTACAACTTTTTTTTAATCTTTTTATAGTCTTATATTTTTTATTTATTTTATTGACTCATTCCCAGGATCTTTTGAGGATGTCCATAAGGATTTAGAGAAGGAATGGGAGCAATTGAGCGTCATTTCAAAAAAAAATTGTAAGATATTTTTGTAATACTACCATGGAAAATACTTGCTTTATTGAGTGTATGAAAGTTGTGTTGAAACGATTCAAGAAGCAGTTGCATGTTAGGTGTTCTATACCTCTTTGTGTGACTAGTTTGAATTTTTTTTAACACAACCCAACTATATACTTCTAACAATTTTTTGCGTATGTATCGTATGAGCAAGAATACTCTTTGTTTGTGGAGTCAAAGTCCATGCAATGCATACAAAGTCACCTTGGTCATTAATACCCTAGTGCATCGTATATGTTTGCTACATCAAACAAGATTGTTCAAAATTGCAAAGCCTCCAAGCAAAGTGAAAGCAACATCATCAACAACTAAAAACATTAAATTTCTATCATCATCAAGTATTTCTTCTAACATACATCCTACATAGCAATATCATTAGTACCATATCCATCTTGCATCCATAATGTCATCAATACCTATCATGATAGTAATAAAGTAATAAAAACATCATGTATCATGAATAGAAGACATATATCCAACATACATCCATCATATATCAAAGCGATATATCAATCATCCATAATAAAACATCATATGATATAAAATATGATCCATTCATCCACATCATATGCATACAACAGAAAAGTACAAACAACATATATAAGCATACATCATCATACATTTTCATCCATGATCATCACATAATACATAATAAAGTCGAATCGAAGAAGGTATATCTCATATATATCATCATAAAAAAATAGAGAATATCATAGTACATCATCATCAGTGAAACAAGTGCGATAGGATAATACAAAATAATAAATATATATATGAGGCCTCGACTAGGCCAATGAATATATATACAAAATCCATGCCTGCAATATGTCTCTGAGTAATAAACAACATAAAGATCAAGTACAAATATAACACTACCAGGCAAGAAGGAGGGAACTCTATAGACTAGGCTATGGACCACCATCTAGATCTAGCTATCTCACAAATTGTCTGCCTGACTTAGAACCACCTCCACCTCCTGCAACACTAAGCTCTCCAATCCATGGACGTTGAGAAGTCCTAGGAACAATAGCATCATACAAGGTCTAATAGTATGTTGACATCTATAACAGCTGATCTCGCTCAGCTGGTATACTATCACACTCTACCCTCAGACTATCCCTATCAGTAGTAACAACCTGTAACTGTGTCTCAACCATGATACAATGACCAATCTCTATGTCTCACTCTACTCTAAAACCACCTTGCTCTTGTCAAGCAGTATCTCTCTCTGCTATCATTGTAGCAAGTTGTGCCTCCAAGGCCTATTGTCACGCTATCTCTATTGCTAACTAAACACCTCCATCCCTAGGTGGTGGAGGGGGGCCTAGAACCTATCTCAGACCTTGTGCCTAATCACCCTAAGCCCCATCTTGTCAAAACCTACCCAGTTTCTCTATAAGAACCTCAATGCATTGTCCCTCCCCACACCAACCTATAATTCCTTCTCTGCCTAATGCAGGATCACCCCCAGGATATGTGAACCTCAATGGCATGCATCATGCCCACCACTGATCAAAATTGAGTGTGGTACTCAGATTTGTTGAACCAACCAACCAACCCCATCCAACTGGTGAAAGTTCTCTGAATGCAACAATAATAGCATCTTTGTATGCCTGATGACCCCATACATGAACCTCTCTAGTGGTTTGACTGAATTGAGCCTCATAAATATTGGGAAATTGACCCTATCTCTCTCCAAACTAACAACATACTCTATCAGGTAAGTAACAATCTAGAAGAGAGTGAGAACAACCAATCAACTATCTGGTCTGTCAACATTACACTAGCTACTCTAAATCCTTTGACCATGCCTCACAATCCATATAGGGTCTCCAAACAAAACCTGGCATGTCATCAAACACACAACGCTAGTACGGAAGATCCTAGACAAGGTGTAATGTAAGAAATCTTCATAACGATACAAGTATGGATCCCCAACAGTATGTTCATGTTCATTGTTAGGCCGAGCAACTACAATGTACTCCCAGGCCCATATGTCCAAAAGAGACACCTGCAGAAATAGATTTCTCACCATGATATAAAACCTCATGCATATCTCTATAGAGATGGGAGAGAAGACATGGACCCCATGCATATCTAGTGCCATGCTCAAACATACCATCAATGAAAATACCCCATCCATGTTAGGGAACTTACGAACTCTCCTATCGGGAACAACTATCCTCGAAATCAAACCACAAAGAACAAAGGAAACAGGGTCTGCATTGCCAACAAACTCAAACAAATCAATCTCAGACTGTCGAACCTCCAAGTGTCTGACACCTAGCACACACCGCATGGCATGGGTACCCTGTCAAACATGATATGTCACGAGCTCACCATGGATGGTAATGTGGAGAATCCTCCACACATCCTCGAGTGTAATAGTGGCCTCTCCTATTGGTAAATGGAATGAAGAAGTCTCTAAATGCCATCATTCCATGAGCGCGGTCATCATCATTTTTGTGAGATTGGATGGGAGGCATGTAACAAATATGATGAAACCTGATTGCATCTAGGAAATATCACTCCAAAACATTAAAGTGGGCAATCAGATCAAATAAATCTTGAGGTTGTCTCTCCCTTGGCTACAATGGTTTAAGGACCACCTGCAATCATTTTAACCCATGATGTTAGGGTTTCGATCTGAACGCACAAAACAAAACAAAAACGATGAAAAATGAAACTTAGGATTCCAAACCAGAAAAAGAAAGAAAAATTTAGCAAAAGCAAGGAAACATTATCAAAAGCAATGAAAATAAAAGGCAACTGCGAGGGAAAATTTCAAGTGAAAAAATATCAAAGGCAAAGAAATTTTGTAAGTGTGTAGAAAACAAAACCTAGCAATCCAAAGTGAAGGTTTAGAGAAAATGTGAGTGGACAAGGTGAAAACTTAAGTCAAAAGCACAGGTCTAAGCCAAGTGCACAGAAACAGAACAAGTGCGAGCTTTCTAAAAAGTCAAATACGCATAAAATGATGCTAAAGTGTTGAAAACATAAAAAACCTTGCTTTTGACTAAAGGAACTTTGCACACAAATTATGAGAACATCAACAAATGAAAATGGGAAGCGAGAGGGTACATACGAGGCCACTAACGCATGCAAGTTGTCCAAACTCTTGAACCAAGTCCAAACGATGCGGGGCTCCCTGAATCCTAGGCATTGCTCCTCGACAACTAACAGAATGGAAAATCCAGAGACAAGATTTCACTATAGGATCAAAGCACAAATGAGGTAATTAGAACCCTAATTACCTATTTTAACCCTCTAAAACCCTATTTTTTATCTAGGAAACCCTAATTTTTAATTAGGGAATCTTCCTACGTTCAAATTAGGAGCACCCAGGAGCATTTAAACAAGCAATTAGGGACCTATAAATTTAATTTTTTGTCCTAAATGCAACTAAACTGAAATAGAACAGTGTCGTGAATCTGACCTCAAAATAAAAAAAAATGGCCAACCTCTCAAGGGGGCAACACAGAGTCCTACCATCATTATGTTGACCGTTGGAGCACAAGGGGCATAATTTTTATTCAAAATTCTATTCTTAACATCAAATCTTTGAACCAAAGCAACCAGTACTTTGTATCATAGAGGGACAAAATGTAGACATGTAAAATTGACCGAACACCTATCACACACCCTAAATGACATTTTCACATCATCGACATCATTATCATCAAACATCATTGTATTTCACATCAATTATTTCAAAAACCCTAAATTCCTCTATTAATTGATTAAATATGACATTTTTTAATTAATTTGCTTTGTCATCATTTTTTACTAAATTAATAAATTCTATTTATTTAATAAAGTCCTAAAAACCTATTTCTGCTATTAATTGAATAAAATGACATTATTTAATTAATTCATGTTTTATCATTTCAACCAATTAAATAAATTACATTTATTTAATAAAGTCCTAATCTCACTTTATTTCATCGTGATTAGTTAAATAACACCAATTATTTAATTATGTCACTAATTCAATTTATTCCCCTAAGTCAGTTAAATTATTAAATCATAATAATTTAATTAACTCACTTTCCCTCCAAATTTGAATAATCAAAATAAACTATTCAAAATATTATCAAAAATCAAATCAAACTAATGCAACTTTGTTTGCAAAAGTCAAACTTGATTTGCACGTTCAACTCCAAAATGAATTAATTAATTAAATTAATTAATTATTCTTTTTCAAACACTTTCTTGATTGAGTAAATTAAGATCCTTGATTTCTCAATCTAATCCTGACAGATCAATCTATTCCTAATTGAGCAAATTACGATTCCCTAACTGATCAATCAATTCCTAACTAATCAATCTATTCTTCAATCCCACAAATTATTCAATCTATTCCTCAATCACACAAATTGTGCAATCTACTTTGCACATATTATTCATGTCTAAATCCTCTCAACAACCTTCAACGGTTGATCTTCATTCAACATTGTTTAATCCTGATTGTCCATTTCAAATCACATTTTCTATATAACAAACCTCTTCCCTCACAAAAAAGGATTGAAGAATCAACATCATTTGCACAACGAAGTACTGCCAACATTCACAATTACCATTGTTAGAGCTTCAACATACCTTTGATTTACCATTCACACATCGTTCTTCAAAGCTTTTGCACATGAACTATGGAGGCTTCGTAGTGCTATGAGCAACCACATCCTCGTGAATATACTCCAATACGAGATGGTAACACTATGCTTTTTCATGAATCCATGTGTGCTTTTATCTTTTGATCTTGTTTCTTGAATTTTTTAATAAGTTTAGTTTCATTTCATAAGTGTAGGAATAGATCTTAGATTAGTGTTCTTGATTATAGATTAGATTTTATTTCAAGTACGTTTATCTTATTTATGTCCATGATTTTCCCCCTCACATAGCACCAAATAAAATCCATTGTGAATTATTAGATCCACACTAAAAAAATTATTCCAAGTTCACAAAATCAAACTACCATAGAGTACAAAGACTATTCCAAGACTAAGACAATGTATAGATAATGATATACTATTTCTAGCCTTGATGAGTCTATATTTACTACCATATTAAAATTCTTCTTCAAGTCTAAAGCTAATATCAATACCCATATAAAGCAATTTCTGCCAATTCAAATTTATGCATCTAATTTCTTAATCTAGGTTAATTTGACACTTATAAAGCTTTAGATGATAATAAAATGCAAGATTACCCTTATATATTTATCAAAATTTTCTACAAATATTTGAAAAACTTATTCTATAATTCATCATTTTGAATCAAACAAAATTGTAACTAGTGACCTAACTTCTTATTCAATGTCTATATAAAATGTAGAAAAGTATCTATTTCATTTATTTTAAATTAATTTTGATTTAGTTGTTCCTAATGTAATGATCACTTTATGACACAAACACAACTCTTTCATAAAAATCAATTAATTTTGATCTAGTTGTTCCTAATGTAATGATCACTTTATGACACAAACACAACTCTATTATAAAAATCAATCAATTTGTTTATTATTGGAAAGATAATTATTGTACATAGAAAGGGGATAACATAAGGTGGAAAGAATCGTATGAGACACAAAAACTCTCCTTTTCTCTAAGGAATGAAAAATTATAATGCATATCTCTTAAGTAAATGGGTCAATGATTATTTATAGAGGTAAAACTAAATTAATTGAATCAAAGGTTAGATGAAAGCACAAATATTATGATAACAAAAAATTAAATTCAATATAATTACCAAAAAAACCAACTGTAGTCAATGCCTTAGCAAAGAATGTACAAGTAAAAATAGACAAAGTGGAAGAAAAACAATGAATGTGAGAACAAAAATGGAGGAAGAGATAAAACTAGTAAAAATTTGTAATTGGACATGTGGAAAGTAGAGAATAAAACAAAGTCTTCCAAAAATTGAGTATCTATTTTTTAGAAACACATCGATTCATATAAAATATAAATTATAGGAGGAAATGATACAAAGGAATGACTATTTGAATATATTATTTGATGGTCTACTATCAAAGTTTTTCAAGCTCAATAAATACATTCATGAAAGGAAAAAGTGGTGATTTGATTAGAGAATACAATAAGATTTGTTTTGGAAGAAATCTACATAATTAGTGATAATGAATTTGCATCCAAAGGAATTCCCAATTGGGTTGAGGCCTCAATAAAGTCTTCATCTATCCTTCAAAAGTGTATGGAATTAGGTGAAGTGCAATAATTTATGCATTAGTCTAGAGAAATGATACTATAGATTACTAGAAAGTTAGACAAACTCAAAGAGCTTGGTTTTCCAATACCCTTTTATAAATCACACTAGTACCTAACAAAGAATGCTTTGAAAATAATTATATAAAATAGGAAAATGTGAGATATGGACTAGTTTCCTTATGTTTAGAAGCTAGATGAGGTAAACATTTTGGATTACATCATGTGAATTACAATCTCGAATACAAGTTTGAATGATACATTAAAGTTCCACTCCCAAGTATGAATTATTAACAAACTTATAAGTCAGTTACTATGTGTTACAACAAATTACACTTCTTGGTACAAATGAATAGTGGACCCTACTACAAAAATTGTTAAAAAAAAACTATAATAGGAGTTTCCAATTAAGCATTGTGTAAAGTTATTTTGAATAAGATATTGTAATACTTTTATATATTCATTCATTTGAAAATTAATATAAGATAAATTTATTTATGTATTCAAACAATCTATATTCTTTAATTTCTTAATTTAGAAAAAAAATAAGGGTTTCTAGATACACATTAAATATTTTTACTTTGAAGTATATGCTAATGTTGTTGATTAGTATGCATTTAGTCGAATGCCTATAAAACTTATCACATGATAATAATATGAAAACATTAATAATATGTTAGTTGTTAATGTAAACTAAAAAAAGTGTAAAATTTTAATTCTAAAATAAAATAAAGTATATAAATAATGTTTAAAATTTAGATTCTAAAATTGAACATATCAATAATAATAATTTATTCATTTCTATAGAATAAATTAGCAACATGTAAACTCCAGAGACGCAAGAAGCAAATCCCCATTTTAAGGCTTTGAGCCTACAAGTGTATTGTAACATGTTTGTTGTTGCAAATTAATACATTGGTTCGATGCATTGGAGTGTGGGGTTTTATACTCGAAAGGGTTTTCCCCACATATATTGGTGTTTCTTCGCTTTTGTCTATCTTTCTTTTATTCTTCTTTTATGTTCTTAAAGTGTTAGTTTACATGCCATTATGTTGCTAAAATTTACTTAGATTTATAAGCTACAATTTATTTCCTCTAAGGGTTAATGTGAAGGGAAATCAACTATGTCAGTTTCCGCTTTAAAGGCATAGTATAATGTGATTGTATCAAGTTGTTAAACATCTAGCTAAGAAAAAGAAACAAAGGAGATTGTAAGGTGTATATTGGTGATCCTACTAGGCTCATATTTCCCTTTTAATCATTATCAAATCCAACTTACATGATTTGCATGCACTTGCATGTGCATGTATATGAGTTGCATGTACTTGCATGTGAGTTACATGTACTTATGTGTGAGTTTCATGTACTTACATGAACTTGGAATTTTTTGCATGTTATTACATTTGTTGGTTCCATGGTGTTTAAGGTTCAAGGTATATCTTATGTTATAATTTCTTAGCCTAGAAAGAGTGAGGGAATTTGTAATAAGGAACTAGTTGATTATTAATCCTTGTTTGAGTGGAAGTCTTGTAGTTAATCTTTCTTTTAGGATTAAAAAAAAATTTGAATGATGTAGAAGATGAAGTTTTATGGATTTGATCATGTGGTTTCAATTAATATGATATTGATTTGGAGCTCCTATTTGACAATATATAATAACCTTCATACATGGTGGTGTTCTTTCATTATGTGGTCATGTGTAGCAAATTATTCATGTTGGGTATCTATTCTTAGTTCCTTGATTATATGAAGAAAATTGGGTGGTCATGACTATGGTTTGATGTGCTTATGTTGGGTGTGTGGATTTAGTCACTGGAATTGGAAGGTGTTGTTTTTGTTAGAATTGGCTATGGCTTCCAAGATATTGAGACCAAATGGAAAGCATGAAAGAAAGAGAATAGAATGTGACAAGAATAAATTGTATTCTTATCAATATGATTCAATGATATGATTGTGATTGTGATTTACAATTAGAGACCCCTTGGTTATATAGCCAAGGTGAGATGCAAGAAGTCATAGGATTATGACAAGTGTCTTAATCATATGACATGAGGCAACTAATCAGACCTACATAGGTTCACATGTGTTACAAGTCAAAAGAGAAGATAAAAACTAATCACAACTAACACCTTCTAGAAAGCTTCCTTCCTAGGACCTAAGTAAACTTAACATGTGTAAATAAGTCCACTAGTAATGAATGAACTAGGTACAAGACTTTATTTATACCAACACCCCCCCTTAAGTGCAACTTAGGTAGTAGTGGATTATTATGCAAATGACACAAAGATGGGTCCCGGCTACTAGGCCATGTTAGGTACCCATGTACATATGCAAATTAAATGAAATGAAATCTCTCACAAATGGAGAAAAGGAGAAAACCCAGTGTGACAAAACTCCTCCCCAAAAGAGAGATAAAAGATATAAAATAGAAATGCTCTCAATGATGAATGATAAGGTAAAAACCCCATGTGAGGAAAAATACCCCCCCATAAGAGAGAAGTAGAAGAGAGACGATGAAGCCCCCCTCAATGTTGAGTCTCCTGCAATGATGGTAGAAGCTTGACATTGCTGAAGATGATCCAATCTCGCCGAACAAAATTCCTCCCCTTAGGAAGAAACAAAACCAAGGATTTATGCAGGATGTTAGGAAGATATATGATGGTGTGTGATGTCTTTGAAACATGCTCAAGTGTCTCTATGTCGATGCCAAAAGCTGACACAATCCAAATAGGCGTTTTAGGCCACACTGTTGAAGAGGACAATCCAACATCTAGTAGAGATGAATGTAGAACATGATCCAAAGACAATGGTTTCCCATTTGAAGACAAAGAATCCTCCTCCAAATGTTGTCCAAAAGCATCCACACTCACACCAAACTGTGAAGAATGATCATGTAGAGATTGAAAAAGTGGGTCAAGGTGTTCCCTCACAACAATTGAAGAAGGAGCATCTTCATCAAAAAGAGGATGAATGTCATCAATTGTGTCCTCCAAATCTGCAAGATAAGACTCAACAAACAAGTTTGAAATACCTATCAAGAAGTCATACAAAGTATCCAAATCTAAAAGACTATGTATGTCCTACTGTACTAAATCACAAGGAACCCAAACTGTGGAAACACAAGCATCCTCAAGTACAACAGTAGATGGAGGAGATAGAATGCATGACTCAAGAACTAGATTTGATGTGAGAACTCCCAAGTTTAAGAAGCCAAATGTCTCCTTTGAATCGTGGTTCATATCAACAGCTGAAGGAACAATGTTACCATCAGAAGTAAATTGTCCAAAGGTATACAACCGAGATGAATGATCACCACCCTAGTAGCAATGATATCTCTACTCTCCAAGTCTCGAATTATGACTGAATCAGGTGTGAACTCCACAGTTCTCCCATCTCCACCATATGTAATTTGATATATGGAAAGAATATTATTCGTCAAATGAGGAACACACAAGACATCCTGAAAAGTGTTGTCCCCAAAACTAATAGATCCCTTCCCAATTACACTCATGTATGTATCGTTTCCCAACAAGATAGGAGACATAGTACAAGGCTGAAATGAAGTGAATATAGAGTGCGAAGATGCCATATGATGAGATGCTCTTGAATCTAGAAGCCATCTCCCTGATCTTGGGCCTAAAAGAGCACAAAGAGCATGTCTTTTATTTCTGGATGTAGATGCTTGACCTTTGTCCTTTTTAGACTGTTTTGAAGAATAAGGAGGAGGAGGTGATTCAGACATTCTAGAAGGAAAATCAATTTGATTATTTCTTAGAAGATGCTTCAACTCATCAATATCCTTCTTATAACAATAATGTTCTTCATGCCCATCCTTCTTGCAATATGCACAAAAAGTCCTCTCCTTCTTAGATGATTCTCCTATGGAAGAGGATTTTTTTTTTGCTTCATCTGAATGTAGATTATTCTTTGTTTTCTTCTATTTCTTATCTAATTTTGATTCTTTCACTTGACTAACCAACAATTCCTGAGATTTAGAATTCTTGATGAGACCCATTGAGATAAGCTTGTGTTGCTCATGTATCAACATCTCAAAAAATGAAGCAAATGAAGGTGTAGTATATGCAAACCCCATAGTCAATCTATGAGTATGAAAGCTAGAAACAAAAGAAGCATAATCAGGACCAAGTTTTTTCATTTTGTTGTAGACCAATTGAATGTCCTTATCAATTCCACATTCTCTACATTTCTCTCTTAGATCATTAACCTTAGTGATGTAGTCATGGATGTTGTCAAAGTTCTTAGGATCAAGGCTCATTAGTTCATTATCAATTTGATAGCCTCTTACTTCATCTATAGTACCATACAATGTTTTCAATTTTTCCCAAGCTTCATGAAAATTTTTACATGATTCAATTTAAAACAACAAATCTTGAGTAACTAGTCTACAAAGACACCCAAGAGCTTTGGTATGCTTAATCATCCATTTTATCTTTTTATCTGCATCTGTAGGTTCAAGCACCTTATCCTCAACATATAGAGTGTGACCTTCTGTCATTAGAATACTCCATGCATTATGATGCCATGTTGAATAATTATATGATGTGAGCAAAGGAACCTTAGGATGATCCATGAAAACAAGAGAGCACAAGCAAACAAATCAAAAGAATGCACCAAGAGACCCCCCAAAATCACTCAATCAAGAAAACCCCCCAAAGCAATATCTGATTTGTGGCACTTTATACTTAGTGCATTTACAATTACTAGATGCCAAAAACAACAAGCTAGACTTGATCTTAGTGCTTACAGATGCCAAAATAGGCCACAGAATTAGTACAATTTTTGGTACAAAATGAGATCAATATGATCATACCACTGAAAAGTACACAAAAAAATGCACTTACAAAAAAATTGCACCAAAAAATGTTACCATAGGAGCTAGATATGAGCTCCCGAAGTTCCCAAAATGAGGACGAAGCAGCAACACCTATGAGAATCTACAATTTCTAGAAAAACTAGACACCAAAATCAAATTCTTATTGCACCACTACAAAGAGCGTGAAAATTTATCCCAAATCAAAAAAAATTACACTGAAAAAGGAGCTCGTATGACTGAGATATTGAGCTTCAAAGTTTGCCTATGAAAACCAAAATGCAAACCGTGAGGGGGGAGAAATATTTTTAAGGGACTGTTGATGTCACGCTAATGTGGTGATGACATCAGCAGTTTATTCGATTAAATTTTATGTGCTACCACCCATTAGAAAATAATATTCTCTTCCCTGGAATATACCCTGCGATTTGGCTTAAATTTGATGCCTTTGAAAACGTCACCGTGGTCGGCAGAATCTGGTGGAAGGATGGAATATTCCTTGCAGAATATTCTTCTAAATATGCTCTATTAATCAACTTTATTAACTATCTGCTTGATTTTATTATGAACCGTTAGATAATTTCTCTTTTTACACCGCCAATGCAAAAAGAAGTCATTAGTTTTTGAATGCTCGACTAGGGGAGGTGGGCCCTTTGCGGGTGTTGCGTGGCACTCTATGGGAATCGCGGTACCTTCCATAGGTATTGAAGGTACCTGCAGTCATTGGTATGTACTACACAGAAAAATAATACATTGGCCTTTTTTTATTTTTGTTTTTATTTATTTGATTTTTAAATAAAAACTTTACAATAAAATTGCAGCTGATACAATTAATTTTTAGAATTTTTTTTGAATAATAATAAAATATATTTTTCAAAAACATACCAACTAGTAATTATGATGACCTAGGGGGTCGTATGATTCCCTGGGGAAAAAAAAATTGCCTCACCGAACAACTGCTAAAAAATGGACAAATTGGTAGTTGATCTTAGGGTTTTTGGCCCTTCTGGACACGATGGTAAGGTCATATTTGACCCAAAATGCTCCAAAAATGAAGCTACCTTCTAGATTTAGTAACCACTCTTTAGCTTCAAACCCTCATATATTTTGCCTTGAATATCCAATTTGGATGAAACAAAAGGAAAAATCAACTATCTCGAACCTTGTGGACGCAATGGTGAGCTTAGATTTGCACCAGCAAGCTCCAATATGAACCTATAATAAAGAGCCAAAAATGGAACCTCCCCAAATTTGGTATCTCTCTTCAAAAAAAAAACTCCCCAATGGCACCCAACTCACTCTGATACCATGTTAGAATTGGCTATGGCTGCCAAGATCTTGAGACTAAATGGAAAGCACAAAAGAGAGAGAATAGAATGTGACAAGAATAAACTATATTCTTATCAATATGATTCAATGATATGATTGTGATTGTGATTTACAATGAGAGACCCCTTGGTTATATAGCCAAGGTGAGATGAAAGATGTAATAGGATTATGACAAGTGTCTTAATCATATGACATGGGACAACTAATCACACTTACCTAGGTTCACATGTGTTACAAGTCAAAAGATAGGATAACAACTAATGACAACTAACACCTTCTAGAAAGATTCCTTCCTAGGACCTAAGTAAACTTAACATGTGTAAATAATTCCCCTAGTAATGAATGAAATAGGTACAAGACTTTATTTACACCAAAAGTTTTATTAGCCTTGAATGCATGCAGTCTATAAAATTGATCATTGGATCATCTAAAAACTTTTAGAATAGCCTAGCTCCTTCGTATGCTTGTACATGATGGTGGTTGTGGAGTTTCCTTACAAGTGGTCTTGGAGTTCTTGGATCTCTTCTTCCTTTTAGTTGTTTGTACTTGCATGTCAAGCAATTTTGGTTGGATATGAGGTTTTTTTAGAATTTTTATTCAAAATATATGGTTATGCTTATCCATGTTATTTTATTATTCTAGTGTTTCTTAGACTTGTGGGTATTCTAGATAATAAGTGGATATAGATTTGAATGTTTTTTTACGACATAGTGGTTTTGTAGGTTATACATGCTTGATCAAAACTGGTGGTTTCCTAGATATGTAGATAAACTATTTTTTAGATTATGATTCCCTTGGGGTATTTTTGGATAAAAGATAGTTGTATTTTTGCATGTATGTTTCATACATTGTGTGAGGATTTTTGTATCTTTCTTAGTATAGATATGTTGGTACATGATTAGTCACTCAACATTTCTATATTTTTTGCTTGATGGGCCCCTTGACTATGGATAATTGTGGATTTTTTAGAAAATTAGGTCTATTGTTGATCTAGTGTGATCTAGTGTTTGAGTCTTGAAATATATGTTTTATCTTCTTTGTAATATCAAGTTACTAATATGATAATGATTTTTCATGTTTCCTTGTTTGGGATCTTCAATTTATGCAATTTGTGAATTAGCTACCCATTGGTTGCAATGGGATGAATCAAATGTGGATTGTCTATATCCACAAGATCAATTCAATGTTGATGAATAATTTGATTATTTGGACTTATATGGTCATTTGTGCATTGGTATTTTATATTTGGATGAGAGGATGGATTATTGGAGTGCCTCGATAGTTGATCACACAACTTTTAGCATGTTGTGTATCTTCTTGTTTTGGAGATCTTGGTTCTACTTTATTTTTATATGTTGATATCATAGGTGAAGTTTTATGATTCTATTAGAGACATGGATGATCTTCATTCAAAAAATGGTTATCATGATGTCATAGATAGCTTGGTTACTTTGTTCAATGGGATATTTTGTTAGTGATGTTGTAGTGGCAGTTTTATCTTCTTGGATTGGAGATCTTGGTTCTACTTATTATCTAGAGCTATTATTATTGTAGTTGAGTGTGTGTGGACCATGGGTGACCTTCATTGAGGATATGGTTATCATTATTCCTAGAGAGCTCGATATCATGGTGCAATGAAAGCTTTAGCAGTGGTGTGGATTCATCACTTTGTGATGGATATCTTCTATAATGGTTGTTGGTGTCATGGAGGAGCTCTTGGATCCTATTTCTACAATAAGATTTATTTTCAATTTTCAATTTCATTCATAAGATATGGTTATCTTCATGTGATTAAAGATGTTGACATCCTAGTTAGGTATAGAATAATCATGAAGTCTTTAGTTAAGGTGTTGGGTTATTTTTTCTTGTCAAATTTTTGGTGTTGTGCCATGATGGATTCTTGATTGCAAATTAGAGTGTTGACATAATATTGTTAGATCATGATATCATGATGTTTTCCAAATTCTAAAGATGTGTATTTGGAGCTTTGGCATTGATCTAGATATTTCTCTTGGTATTGATCACATTGGTCATGTTCTTGAGAGATTCATGAGAGTGCAATATGCATTTGGAGTTTAGCATGGATTGATCATTCATTGATGCTCATGGATACTTGGATACTTCAAAATGAGGTAGTTGTTGAGATGGTTACTATTTGGAGGTTTCGATAAGAAGACCAAGTAGCCTTCACCTAGATATGGACATAAGTTCATGATGACATGAAAGGAGGTTTTTCTTGGAGAAATTATATGAGACTTGGTATGTCATGAAGGAGCAATTTGATTCCCACTCTTGGTCTACTCAACAAATAATCATTTGAAAGGTATTTCTCAATTTTTTTTAGATGCATTATGCTTTATGGATCTTGAGATATTTACTATTTCTAATTTTAGAGGAATGAAATGATTATCTTCTTCTACACATGAGGTTGTTTATGATGACATTCATTGATGATGAGTTTAGGAGATGTTATTGGGCTGATTTCCTAATTTTGGGAGTAGATTTGAGTTTGATCTTCCATGTTTAGAGAATCTTACATCCATTTTGGTGATATCAAATATATATGTTTTGTTTGATCTAATGAGATTAAATGTTTTGGGTGTTATTAAGAATTTGATTTTAGGGTTGTGAAGGAGATCTTACTTAACACATATTAGAACTTTGAGGTGTTACAAAAGGATATATTATGGGATATGATTTATAGTTTATTTACTTTTTGTTTCATGGATACTTCCTAGAGGTTCATGTTCACATGGTCTAGTGTGATGGACTTGGGATATTTATGGCGACATGTGGTGAGAGATTATACAATGATTTGTATTGCATATGTGGATGATTGTGATCTTTATTTGTTACCATGTGGTTTAATTATTAGCCACACCTTGGGTGTAAGTTTTGATTGGTAGGATTGTTATACCATGATGTAAGGAAGCTAAGGTAGAAAAGCAACTTCCTACACTAATCTTGAGAGGAGGATAATACAAAACTTTATAGATATTTTCAACAGTTACAAAAACTTAAACATGAATAAACATAATATCGTGCATACCACAACACAATGATTACATGGGGAAACCCTTTCAAGAGAAAAACCCCACACTCTAAAAGCCACCCAATATATTATTCATAAATCACAAAGATTACAATATATTTGTAGAGAAATCTTCTCACAAGAGTATCGCCAACTAGAGATTTAGAGGCAACGCAAACACTATCAGACTCTTAGAATACATCACATACATAGTTTTAATACAAAGCCCTCATAAAATAAGGTTTCCTTGTAGGGAAATTCAAGCCAACAAAATATCAACCGTTAGATTGAAGACCTAATGATGAACGGTCCAAATTTACAATAATAAAATATACATACAATTTATCTTTTGGGGAGGCTGCCCCCGAGCCCTCATCGATGGAATGATCCACCGGACCCCTCATGGGGGGATACCCCCCCCATTCCCCCTTGTGCTTACATATCAATAGTACCTTATGCAATTGCAAGGTTGAGACACATTTTCCCAACACATGATCTATCTTTAGATTTGGCATTACCCATGCAGTGGGAGTTCCTGGATGTGTATGTTCTTTATTGACAATTTTTATATGTATGGAGCTTGTGATTGCATTTTATGGGTTGAATATGTTGTTCACATGAGCTCTATTGATGTTTGGATACCTTTGAGGTATGGATGATTAGATGGATTAGCATTTTTTGTGGTTGCTTTTCCATTCATGTGGGTTTTTTAGTTGTATGTTAAAATACAATTGTGGTTATTGTTCTGACTAATTTTGGAACATTCATGTTTGATATTGTTTTGGAGGAAGTTTAGACTTTAGAGTTATGTTTTATTAAAAAAATTGAACTTGGATAAATTGGTGCTTTTGTAAATCTCATGAGCATATCAAGGGTCAAGCATATCATTTTACATAAGTTTGTATATTTTAAAATATGTTTTTTTTTTCTAAAATTTTAAGGTTGAATTTTATATGATACTTTAATGGCATGATCTCTACATACAAAATGGGTCCATTGGGTTGATGATACTGATTTGTACAATTCTCCAACTGATAAGAGCCTTTATCCTTGAGACAACACCTTTATACCTTGGCGAGACTGAGGTATTTTGGAGACACCCAAGTTGAGTAAAATACATCACACCAAAAACTCTTTTGGACGCTATTTTGGTAACCCTAACCAACATGCTTCGATGGGCCTAGATAACCATAAACACAATGGCTCCCACAAGGCAAAATATTTGTAGAGCAATAATCCTCACCATGCTAGTGGTTCACACAGGGTGACTAATATTAGGAATGGAGGCCCTAATAAAGTAGTGGATTTCAAATATTCTCATGAAGCAAGCCATCAGAATACAATTCCTTTTAGGCATTGTGACCATCGCAGCCATAGGACATGACAATACAATAAGAATAAGGAGAATAAGGGTTTTTAGCCTTCATTATCTGGAGGGCTGAAGAGGGTAAACCCTCAAGAAAGAAACCCTAATCTCAAGATACCAGAAAATCGTGCACATCATACATCTGAGGCAAACAAGGGTTCTTGGCCACAAAGGAATGATTCTCACCGAGCAACCCCTCTGGACAGATCAAAAGGATTGAGATCCACCTACCAGAAAGGATCTTCATCAAGAGATGATCCAAAATGGAGATTGGTCTCGATGATACCTCTACATTTGGAGGCTCAATATGTTGACTGCGAGAAAAATGACATGTTTGTCCAAATCTGCGGTGAAGACCAGTCACTCTCTGAAATTTGTTCCTAGATCAAAGACAACTGGTATGAATATTTTGACTTGATTGTGGTTTTAGCCTTGTCCTTCTTTACTTTAGTTAAAAATGCTACCATTAAAAACAAGTTATTTCACAAAGGACCCTTTTGGTGTGGAAACACTTTTCTAGGTATTCTTGACTAAAGGGCTAACATGTCATTAGACACTCTTAGAATGTCTCCACTCCTAGTTTTTTCTCCATGCCATGCCTCCTAGTGGAGTTCTTGAATCTTCATTTGTTAAAAAATTGTCTCACACTTTGGAAATTTTCTTAAAAGTGAATTTTTAATCACAAATGGAAAACCCATAATTAGGGTTTGGGCTTTGATTAAGAACTCCAAAACTATGCCACATAAGGTGTGGCTCTCCTCCAACAAGGGTGACTGGATTCAAACGATTAAGAGTGAACCAGATATATGGAAAGAACCTAATATTTTAGTTGACTCAAATATTTTCTCCCAACCAAGCCCTTGGACTTCTCTTCTATCACCAAAGCCCTGGACTCAAATCCCTCCTCTCATTGTGCCCAATCCCATCATTCTTATCCATTGCTTGAGGATCTATATGAACCCATCTCAAACATTAATTCGGGCATAAATCAACCCTCTTGTAGCACTCATCCACCTCGCTCTCCACCACCTTTGAAACCAAATGGATACACTTCTTTGAGAATTGAAAAAAAAAATTTGAACCCCACTACCCCATCTGCTCAAACCAATATGATAGTCAACCCCCTACCAATTTCCCTACTCCTCCAAAAAACATCTCCCAATTTAAAGACCTTCTTAATGGAACTAAGGATGATTTAATGAATTTTGTGAATGATGTAATGATTAAGGCTGCAGAAGGCCTTATTGAAGAAATCACTAATGAAGTCAGGGAGAAGCCTGACCTAGAGATCAATTCCCCTACCTTTCCCATCTCCCAAACTACCTCGAAAAGAAAATTAGACTTTTCTGAGGATTCCCTCTTTTCACCCCCTACCAACTCTTCATCCACCCCTTTTGATTCCCTCTCAACTCCTCCAATTTCCCAAATTGATTCTGATCTCCGCCAATTGGGACCTAATCGCCTCTCTAACTCAAGGAGCCTCGGGAGGTTTAGCAATTCTATGTAATAAAAACTTTATCAAAATGGATCATATTGAATATATGGTCGACTAGATAAAGACCTTTGCCACTTGTTTGAGAACAAAAAATTCTTTCTAGATTATTAACATATATGGTCCATTCTTTACTTCAAGGAAGAGGCGGATTTGGAAACAACTCTCCTCAATATATGCCAAAGGGAAAAATAATCTTAATATTTTTGTAGGAGACTTTAATGCAATCAGGAACCTTTCTAAAAAAAATGGAGGAATCACACCTCCAACTACTGTTATGGAGAATTTTAATAATTTCATTATGACCAACAAAATGTATATCTACCCCTTCAAAATGGCACCTTCACTTGAACAAACAAATGGAAAGACTTTGCCCAGATTGTAGAAAAATTGGATCATTTTTTATTATTTGATAATTGGTTAAATGCCACCTAGGACTTCACCTCTATTATTCATACCTTTGTTGGCTCAAATCATTTCACTATCTCCCTCTTGATATTTGAGGATACGGAAATGTAAAAAATTCCCTTTAAGCTTGAGGCAATGTGGTTTCAAGATGCCAATTTTATCAACCTATTCAGAGATTGGTGGCTAAATTGTACCTTTATTGAAGGAACAAGAATGTTCCAGCTCAGCAAAAAATTACATTATTTGAAGAATAAGATAAAAGATTGGAACAAGAATCATTTCAAGAAAACAAATTCAAAAACACTAAGGATTGAATCAGATTATCAGACCTTTATGAGGTGGTAATTAAGTCTGGCATGGATAAAACATATACAATAGAGAAAAGGATTTAAAGGTTGAATATGAAGAGATTCTTACTCTTGAAGAAAGTTACTGGAGACAAAAGTCCAGGGAGACCTGGATAAAAGAGGGGGATAAAAGCACAAAAAAATTCATGCCTCAACCAAATTAAGGAGATAATCAAATAAAATGGCATCCATTCAATCTTCCTCATGTGAGCTTCTTTGCACGAAGAAGGAAATTGGGTTGGAAGTTGTTTCTTTCTTTGAAAATATTTTAGCACCAACCAAAGTTCATAACTCTTTTGAGAATAATACGATAATAGATAGCATTCCAACATTAATCTGAGAGGAAAATAACAAACTTTTGATGGCCAAATTATTCTTGGAAGAAATCAAAAAGGTAGTTTTCTCGATGGTAGTTGAAAAGGCCTCGAGTCTGGATGGTTTCACAACCCGCTTCTTTCAAAAATGTTGGGATTTTGTGGGACATGACATTCTCTTAGCCTTAGAAGAGTCAAGAAGGAATATAAACATTCTAAAGGAGTTAAATGCAACCTTTCTTGCCCTCATTATGAAAAAATTTGACCCCTCATCATTTAATGATTTCCAACCAATAGCATTTTGTAACTCAATTTACAAGTTTTTTACCAAAGCCATTGCTTCTAGGCTTTCTAAACTGTTCCCTTCAATTATTTCTGAAGAACATGAGGATTTGTCCCTAGGAAAGACACACCTAAAGGGGCTATTCTGGCTCATGAATTTCTCCATTCAATCATGCTTTCCAAATCCCCAGTTGGTGTTCTCAAATTGGACATGTTGAAAGCCTATGACAGGGTAAATTGGGACTTCCTTTTGGCTATCTTGAAAAAAATTAGCTTCAATCACAACTAGTGTAAATGGATTTATTCTTTTCTTTTAGGTGTCATATTTTTGGTAATAGTAAATGGCACTCCACATGGTTTTTTTCCTTTGTCACAAGGACTAAGACAAGGAGACCCTTTGTTTCCTTCCTTGTTCATTTTAATGGCAGAAGGATTGAGCATATCTACTATTGCAGCTCGAAATGAGGGAATTTGGAAAGGGATAACCATCTATCCTTTTCCTTCCCTAATCTCTCACTCTCTCTTTGCATACAACACTCTCCTTTTGGATCAACCAATAATGGAAGAGGCCAAAGTAATAAAAAGAGTTGTAACTGATTATTGCTCGTATTTTGGCCAATTTTACAATTCTAAAAAATCAAAGATTTTCTTTATGAATGTTAACGCTAAGGTCAAATCTCAAATTTTAAATTTTTGTGGATTTCAATGTGACTCCCTTCCTTGCAAATACATGGGAATTCCTTTTTTCTCAAGGAAAGAAAAACATAACTTTTGGGACAAGATAATTTATTGAATAGCCAACAGAATCCTACTCTGGAAATCGAAATGGTTATCTTTTCCTGGGAAATGGGTCTTGCTTAAATATGTTTTATATTCTCTATAGATATATTTAATGTCAGTTCTGAACTCCCCAAAGGAATAGGAAGTGCTCTTCAGAAGATTTTCAAGTATTTTCTTTGGTTTAAAAATGTTTAAAAAAGAAACTCTCTTGTTGCATGGGAGTCTATTTGTGAGCCTAAACCTTAGGGATGGGCAGGCCTATGTGATATTTTCCTCCAAAATAAAGCACTTGGTGCTAAATTAATTTGGAAAATCTACACAAAACCTAAAACCAAATGGTTCTAAATCATGCAACATAAATATTTGGACTCCCTTGAAAGAGAGAATCTTTGCTCAAAGAAATCTTCCACAAGACTCTAAGATTTGTAACTTCATTTCCTCCTACAGGTCTATTATCCTTCCTCATCTTTCTTGGGTTATTAATAATGGTGAGAAGGCTCTTTTTTGGGAAGACGCCTGGAATGGCCACAAACCTCTCAGATCCCTTGTAAATTGGACACATATTGAACCGACTCTTAAAGCTTGTTAGGGCAACAAGGTAAGAGATTATTTAGAGTACAATCCTACTAAGCCCAACATGGAAAAATGGAAGGATTTTGATTCCTTACAAGTCCCTCCACATAAAAGATATTTATTAAAAGCAGAACTCCTGAAGAGGAAAATTTTTCTTTCCAATAATCAAGATGTGATCATTTGGACAAAATCCAAATCTGGTCAATATAATGTAAAAGAAGGATACAATTTGTTGGTTACTAAAATTTTGAAAACTCCTTGGTCTTTTAGACACTGTTGGGGCCCTCATGTTCTTCCAAAAGCAAGTGCACTTGCATGGCTTGCAATCAAAGATAGAATCTTAATAGGTATGTGATTGGACAGATTGGGAATCATGCCTTTATTACCCTATGTCTTGTGTGGGAATTCTTTTGAATCTGTAGACCACCTTTTAATTGGATGTGAATTTTCCCATCGATGCTAGACTTGGGTAATGAACAAGGTTGGATGGTCAAGCCCTCTTCATAATACTATCCTTAATCACTTTATTAGTTGGCCATTTCTCTTTTCATCTTCCTCCTTATTTTGTTTATGGGAGATATCCCCTTCTATAATCATCTGAAACATTTGGCTTGAAAGGAACAATAGAATTTTTAGAAAGAAGGCCTCCACCCTCAATCAAGTCCTACAAAAAAATGAGATATCTATCTCTAAGGTGACAACAATGGCTCTATTCAAGACCACAAATTCAAAAATAAATTATTCTTCCTGGGATGCATTCATCTAAAAAAATTGCCAACTTATTAAACTCCCTAGTGCAAGCTCAGTTTCAAACATGGCTCTTGGAGTGAACATAAACTCTTTAACTTGGATTCCTCCCCCTAGAAACTTTGTCAAGCTAAACTTTGGAGGGGCTTCGAGAGGTAACCCGAGCAAGTCAGGTATAGCATTAGTCTTAAGGAATTGGCAAGGGGACTTCATCAGTGTTGCATGTGAAGTGTTCCCTGATTGCACTAACAATGTTGTTGAATTCAATGCCTTGAGAATTTTCTTGAATCTAGCTAAGAAGCTCTCCATGCCACTTCTTCTCATTGAAGGTGACTCTATGGTTGTAATATCGACTTTAAAAAGAAGAAGTTCTAACTCTTGGCATCTGAATTATATCTTATCCCACATCTTGCAACAACTTGAGGAGTTCCCAATCTTTCAAATCTCCCATTTCTATAGAGAATATAATCTTCATGTGGACACCCTTGTAACAAACAAAATGATGAAGCCTTAGCTTATAGAGAATTCTCGGTCGAAGAGTGTGCTCAATTATTTTGTTAAGAAATATTTTAAAAATCACCAATATTGGCTTCTTTTGGGTGAATCTTTAATATTTTTGTATGCATTTTACTATGATTTATGTTGAGGTGGATTTTCCTATTCCACATCAAGGTCTCCTTCTAATGACCCCCCTCAAATGTGTCACACCTGGGCCTGATGTTTTGTGTCTTGGGACTTGCTTCACTCCTATGTCAACTATCTCTCTACAAGATGCCATGGAATCGTGCGTGTTGGTGGCTTCAAGTCTCAAAAAAATTCATTAGGATTCACTACTTTGTATGTTGACATTTGTCCCCCCCTATTCACTTGTGTCTACCACAATGAACTTTCTTCCTTCTGATGGACATTCCTGGGAACTCATAGTCTATTTGAAATCTTGGAATTAAATGTAGACTTAGGGAAATTGTACTAGTGATGTCAATTGTTTTCTTGGCCAAATTGGAGCTAATGACTAAATTTATTCTTCTCACATGTCCACCTACGGGAGGCTACTCTCACCGATGAACATCTAAGAGGTGGATCTTTTAGCGTTTCCTCTATCTAGTGGCTCCTCTTTTGGCACAGATATATTGATTTAAAATGTTGATATTTTTGAAGCATGTGCCAAGTATTGGCACTTGGCATTGAGAAATAAATCTTCAAGTACAGGCTTTGCTAAGCATTAATGGTACTCTACCTCCTTATAACTGTTGGGTACACTTAAAGCTCAACCTCCTTAATTGCAGGATCATGTGTGGCCTAATCAATTGTGCTCAAGCAGCTATGCCACTCCTTTTAAACATGGGAATTTGGTGGAATTTTCTACATTCTTCTTCCTCGTTTTATTTCTTCAACCCTGGTGCGAAAATGGATAGCCTCTTCAAGGTATTCGTTCCACCTAGGATGCATGAAATATGGGATTGTTCATAGTTTACATTGGAAAAACTAAGGAAAACATTTGTGATTGAATGTAAACAGGTTCAAGATGCAATTGAATTAGTGCTTGGTTATGACTAGTTGGATCTCTATGTTACTGCACTCCCTCATGAGGTTGTCTTGCACTTCACCTCCAATCTCATGGGTGTTCTTTGGTGAATGGAGATGCTAAAGTTTTTGGCCAGCACTTATCTACTCCCACATATCTATCCAATTTCATCCTTGTAGTCTACTTTGAGAGTTATGACATTCTTCAAGGTTTGAATATAGTTGGAGGCATCTTTTGCAGGCAACATTGACTCTCAGATAGATGATTTTCTTCTCTACTCTATGTCAAATGGCCTACTAAATGATTGTCTGCCTAGCTTCAATTATCAACTTCTCAGGCTCAGAGCACAATATGGTAATTTTGTATGTGATTCAATTCAAGATCTCTATAATATGTATTTTCTCATAAAACACGCTCTCTTGGAGCCTCATGATGAACCATTCTTTCCACCACCCATGTATTTAGCCTCTTATGAGGAGATTACTTCTTAATACTTTTTGTGAATTTGGGCTTCATGATATTGCTACTCATCATTTTTATTTTTTGGCCTTGGCCATTTTCCATTCTGGTCCTTGGGCTCTCTGTGCCTAGCTTCACAACAATTTTCTTGGTTCATCGGCCTCTTTAATTACACTTCTTTGTTTTTGCAAGTTTTGTGGTCTTCTCCCTAGTTTTTGGTTGTAGGTTTATCTTCTTGGTTTCTTTGATGGTTCTCTTCTTTCTACCAGCGCATGGGATATTGTAAAATTTTGTATCTCCTAAACATTTGTAATGGGATATTTCTTCAGAACATTTGTAATGGGATTGCATACATCCTTTGTTCTATGGGATTTTGATGTATTTCCTCTATATCTGGCCATGGTGCCCTTGAGCCCTTCTAGGGTTCTCGTCAATTCTCTCTCGATTGATCAAGTGACTTGGTCTCCAACTGACATTTGTATTTTGCTTCAAATCAAAGTCTGTAAACACTTTTTTATGATCATTAATAAATAATTTTAGTGGTTGTGCCACTTTTATTTTAAAAAAATATATGCATTTTTTCTTGGGAATTTTTCATAAGAATCTTCATTTCCTCTAGCATGGGAAGAAGACCAAATAAAGTTAGAAGTGTATATATGTCACTTAACCTATATAAGAGGTTAGGATCTTTGTCTAGTATGAAGTGATATGCAAAAATTAATATAATCAAGGTTTGATTATTTGTAAAACTCTTGTATTGTCCCATGCTAAGAGATCCATTTGGTATCAATGTCTTTAAGAAACTTATTTCTTGTAGTTATTCCTTCAACAAAATGTTAAAATTTAAAAAATATGTAGGAATTTCATAGAAGTATGAGTGGATTTCACATACTATATTCTCAACTTTTGATATTGCAAAAAACTTGCTCATAATTTTAAATGATAAATTCATTTTATGAACCATGCAATGAATGAATATCATGTATACTAAATAAGAATCTTATAGCTTTACACAAAGTTTGGTCCTATGATTTGCATTATTGAAGCTCCATCTACCCCTACAAATAATTTTTTTGGCAATTATGTAATCATCCATATCTCCAATTTCATTCAAATATTTCCTAATTAATTCAAATAGATTATGTTATGTTGCATTCTCCTTCATTTTATGAACAAAAATGGATGAGATTAGTAGACATGTTTTTATATAGTATACACATCCATACACACCCAAGAAATATTATGTACTATTATAACTTCATCCAAACATAAATTAATAAAAGTTGATTATCTTTTTTTTTCCTATACATCTCGGTTTTCCATGTAACAACCCTGATGTTCTACTCAGTAAAATTCCAAAGTTTTCACATCAAGTGAATGATCCATGATGCCATAACATAGCAATAAAAAAAATTATTTCCATAATGTAAATTACATGCACATTTGAAATAAACACTATTTCCAAAATTCCATTGCATTTCATTGTAATTTCACAAATCTTTCCATAACATAGATTTTGATGCAGAAGCATCCAGGGTGAAGAGAAATCTTGCATCGACTAAAAAAATTGTGTTTCTTTTCTTTTCAATAAGGGTTGGATCAGATTGAATTCGTTGAGTATGAAGGTTTGCAAGATTTTGGGCTTTTGGATGTACCAGGTGGACATCGACATTCAGTGTTAATGGTGTTCAGTGAATTGTTTCATCGACATGACATGGTGATTTTGGAAGGACCTTGTTTCATGTCCCTTCGACATAGCGATGGCGAGAAAAATAGTGGTGGATGATAGCGAAGACTTCATATAGAAGGGAGGTAAAAAATTTGGTGTGACTTGGTGGTGAGTCCCTTTGATACTCCAACAACATGTTCGCAAAGTTGGTGTGCTCATGTCAAAGTGACATCATTTTTGGCTGGATAGAAATACAAGTCTCTTCGATATTCCAACAAGCTACATCGAGGAGACTTTGGGTTATCGAAAGGATTCATTTGGGAGTCCCTCCAGTGGAGTGATGAAACTACATCGAGGTGACAACAGGATTTCAAGGTCACAAAATTGCAAGTCCCTTCAATGTTCTGATATCAGGGAGACAAACATGTTTCGCGAGAGGTCATGAGGATTTTGTTCAACATCCTAAAAGGAGCTTTGTCGATAAGACCTTTCCATATCAGGGTGAGAGGATTTGAAGTCCCCACAACACTTTGATGGTAGGAAGGTGGATGGAAACGTGAGTAGATCAATGGCAATAGATGAATGAGTAAGAGGTTGAAACATGGCTACAAGGTACATCAAGAGGGCAGTGAATGTTGGTGATGACTTTTACGGGACTCGATTGGGAAGGAGATGATAGCCGTGTATAGACAGATGGTGGATGGCGATTGGATGATAGGTCAATTCACATCGTTATATCGAATTGCAAATGGTGAAAGGATGGTGATGAGGTATTGAAGAGAGAGGTCAATATTGGTGACTCGAATCTGTCTCAGCCTGATAATGTGATGTGTTTTCAATAGCAGGTAGTTTTCATGGCACAAATGTGGTGATCGATAACAGACAATGAGGAAACCATTTTGGGTTGTGATTGGAGGAAGTAGAAGCACTAAAAAACAAGTAACAACATTAAATAAGGATCAGATTTCAAGAAACCCTAGATGGATGATGGAGTTACAGGGAAAGAGATTTCTTGTTGGAGAAGATAAAGAGGAAAGGATATAAACCCATCAGGAGGAGAGAATAGGGGGGCTTGGTGAGAAGAGATTCGAAAAGGAAGCGAGGGAGAAAGAGAGGCTAGACTAGGGAGATTCAGTTGTGATAGTCTGGTGGCAAGACCTGAGAGCCTAGAGCGAATTTGTTTCAAATTTGCAAAGTCTTAGATTATTGTAATCAAATCCCATATGATGGCATGTAATTTTGTAATTTCATTTCAAAAATAAAAAAAATATTTGCTTTTCCTTTCATTTTGCTATGCAAACCTGTGTTGTTGTGGTGAGTTTGAGTTGGTAAGGGGAGTACCTTTCATCAGTGGTATTAGAGCTAGAAGATCTTGAGAGTGAAAAGTATGCACCAGTACTGACAGGTGAAGGGTGGTGAAGAGTGATGTGGTGAAGCTACAAGAGAGAGAGTTGTGGGAAAATACATGTTTGTCACAAACATGATAGAGGGTCTATGACTACTATCCTCCAACAAAGATAAAGTTGGGTAGAAGGTGTAGAGTTCCTCCACTGAGAGAGGGTGGGCAGAAGAAGAATCTTCCAAAGTCTTTGTTGGGTAGAGGATATTTGTGTGAGTGAGATATTTCTTGTGGCTATGAATAGATCGTTGAATGTGAGGCAGTTCACATATGCAAAACCTAAGGGTTTGAATTTTTTTTTAAAGCATTGAGAATATGTGGATTTGCAATATCATCTGAAGGTGTTGAAGATTTGTAAACAGATCATCGAACGTGAGGAAATTTACATTTGTGAAACTTGAAGGTTGAAGGTTTGTGTTGTTATAGCTTGTGAGGCCTTGAAAAATGGAAAAGAGAAAGAAGGAAATGTCTTTTGTCATTTAGATGGGTTCTAAGGATTCCTAGAATTGACAAAATTAGAGAGAGAATTAGAGAGAGATCGAGAAGAAATAAGAGTTGAGATGATAAAGTTGTGGTAGAGAATAAAGGAATTGGAGGATGAGATTGAAAGGAGGAAACAAAAGAAGACAAGAGTTGAATGTAATTTTGATTATCCTTCTAATGATATTTTGATTGCAGGAAGGAAGGATGATGCAATTGAGTGTCATGCATGTGACACTGAGGAAGGGGATGAGTACAAACAGATTGAGGAACCTGACCCTGAAATTGAGGGATGTCTATTGGCATACATGAAGGATGAAGATACAAAGGTGGTAGTGGCCACAAAAAGATGGAGAGAAATGGAGTAACTTGAAGAAGAAGAAACCCAAGTGGTAGAAGCTATAGAAAAGAGTGATAATGAAGGAAGAATTGCAACAATGAAAGTTGCAATAAAAGGTGATGAGGTTCACCCAGATTATGGTGTATGTTCCAATGAGGATCAGCATGTAGCAATGGGAAAAGTTGTTACAGGAATAGATCAACTTGAGGGAGTTACAATCAAGGAACAGGAGGTGAAGTTTGTAACTGCAATATGTCCTTCTAAGGGCATACAAACAATGACATATCATGTTGAAGACAAGATTAAAGTTGCAATAGATGATGAGAAGGTAAAAAAATTTATTAATGGATTTAAGAAATATGATTTTCATGTTGAGATGGATGAGTTAGTGAATCCATATGAGATGATTCAATTAGAGCTTGTTAGGGGTATGCAAAGAAGGATTTGCATGGTGTTGCAGAGTTAAGTGCAGGTGCAGATTGGTGGAGGTGGATGGACTATGGTGGGTTGAATCCCACAAGATTAGAGGTGAATGAGAGATACATTTGGAGGAGGTGGTCGGGTTATGGTGGAATTGAATCAGCATTGGGGAAGAGGAGTAAAGAGTAGTGTTTTAAGAGGAGGAGATTGTTTGTTGCAACTAAGTGTTGGAAGAGGAGAAAGAAGAAGCAATTACAGGTACCAATTTAAGCAATGGAGTTGGTTGAGGATTTCTTTCAATCTAAAAGGGTGGTAGTACCACTCAACTCCATTTTTTGAATCCATAAACACAAAATTCTTCCTACCTTGGATGTTTGATGCAGGAGCATCCAAGGCGAAGAGCAATCTTGCAGTGAAAAAAAAAGTGTGTTATTTTATTTTCAATAAGGGTTGGATCGGATTGAATTCGATGAGTATGGAGGTCAGCAAGAGTTCAATCTTTTGGATGTATTAGGTAGACATCAACATTCAGTGTTAATGGCATTCGGTGAATTGGTTCATCAGCGTGACATGGTGATTTTGGAGGGACCTTGTTTCATGTCCCTTTGACATAGAGATGGTGAGGGAAACAATGGTGGACGATAGTGATGACTTCGTATCAAAGGGAGATAAAAATGTCGATGTGACTTGGTGGTGAGTCCCTTTGATACTCTAACAAGGTGTTTGCAAAGTTGGTATGCTCATGTCAGAGTGACATTATTTTTGGCTAGACAAAAATACAAGTCTCTTTAACATTCGAACAAGTTGCATCGAGGAGACTTTAGGTTATCAGAAGGATTCATTTGGGAGTCCCTCCAACAGATCGATGAAACCACATTGAAGTGATGACAAGATTTCAGGATGACAAGATTGCAAGTCCCTTCGATATTCCAATATTGGGGAGACAAACATGTTTCATGGGAGGTCATGAGGAGTCTTTTCGACATCCCAGAAGGAGCTTTGTCGACAAGACCTTGCCATATCAGGGAGAGAGGATTTGAAGTCCCCACAACACTCTGATGGTGGGAAGGTGGACAGAGACATGAGTAGATCGATGGTCATAGATGGAAGAGTAAGAGGTTGGAATGTGGCTACAAGGTACATTGAGAGGGCAATGAATGTTGGCGATGACTTTTGCGAGACCCAATTGGGAAGGAAATGATGATGCGTATGGACAAATGGCTAATGGTGATTGGATGACTGGCCAATTTGCATCATTGTGAATTGTGAATGGTGAAAGGATGGCGATGATGTATCGAAGAGAGAGGTCAATATCGATGAAACTCGAATCTATCTCAACTCGATAACACGATGTGTTTTTTATAGCAAGCATTTTTTATGGTACAAATGTGGTGATTGATAGCAGACAACGAGGAAACAATTCCAGTTGGTGATTGGAGGAAGTAGCAGTACTTAGACAAGATGAGTAATAGCATCAAATGAGTATTAGATTATAGGAAACCTTAGATGGCTAATGGAGTTACAAGGAAAGAGATTTCTTGTTGGAGAAGATAGAGAGGAAAGGATATAACCCATCAAGAGGAGAGAAGACAGGGGCTTTGGTGAGAAGAGACCTGACAAGGAAGTGAGGGAGAAAGAGAGGCTAGAGTGAATCTATTTCAGATTTGCGGAGTTGCAGATTGTTGTAATCAAAGCCCATATGATGGCATGTATTGTTGTAATGTCATTTTAGAAATAAAAGAAAGCTTTGATTTTCTCTTGCATTTTTTTTTGCAAACTTGTGTTGTTGTGGTGAGCTTTAGTTGGTAAGGGGAGTACCCTTAATCACATTTCATATTGAATAAACTTAAGTCTATCATTCATGATTACATTCTTTCGTATAAATGGGTACACGATACATACATAGCTCCTTTGAGCTTCCTTTGGCAATACATATACAAACTAGTCCCGATGTTGCTGCATTGGTGCATACATTCTAGATGTCTCTACTCCCTGGTGCATACACTCTATTTTTTCCCAATACTAGCACAAACATCTGCAAACCTCAGCTGCCAACTAATGAGGAGAATCATCACTCAAGTAACTTTCCACCAACCACAAAATAAAATGTAGTTCCCTGCACATCTACCACATATGGTAAGATGGCCCTACCCTTTGATGAAGAGATTGGTTGGTAAAACGCCATAACAATAGCCTATCTAAGCTTAGTGTTGTATCCTACATAACTAGAACCTAATCATATAACAATAGCCTATCTAAGCTTAGTGTTGTATCCTACATAACTAGAACCTAATCATATGATAGCTACACCTACAAGTATGAAAATATTGAATTAGAATGCATAAAAGGAACATAGTGAATTGATAGTGCAACCAATGGAAAATTACACTACTTTGGCCAAAGTATTCTCACCCAGCACTTCAAGTGATAATCATCTTATTCACATACACTACCATAGCTTGGTTTAGATTATAACCATTCCTATACTATGCTTAGGTAATTTCCTCCATAGGTAATAATTAATCTCAGAAATAACCTATTCCCTTTTTCCCAAAACACAATAGCATCTTTAACAATAAAACATAAGCACAAGTTACCCCCTTCAATAGATATTCTAATCCTAGGTATAATATATGAGCTTTTCTAGTCTACAAACTAACTTTGCATAAACATTCTATTCTCTTCAATAGACAACCTAGCCCCAAGTATAGCTACATAAGCTTCATCTTATCATAGAATAAATATTCATAAATAATTGATTCCATTCAATAATATATCACGAAAATAAGTGATTTCCATCAAGAGTATAATATCATTAATAAATAACCTTAATCAAAGAGCAATCATATCAATAAATAATTCTATTCAAGAGTGTAATCTCCTTAGTAAAAAGGGTTAAACAAAGAGTAGAATCTTGTCAACAATATGACTTCACATCAAGAGTATAAAGCAACTAATCAAGTAATAAATCCAAATCTATAAATAATCCTACCTACGGCTATAGTCAAATAGTAATTCATAAACTCAAGTGATCAACTTAATCACATAGGTGAGTCTCAACCTTGGTATACACTAATCTCATATATAATCAATAATCAACAATCAGTCTGATTGTGTAGGTTAACGTTAACCTATGTGCTTCAAACAAAGCTCAACTATATAACCCATCCAAGTAGATTATTCTTGACCTATTGGTTCCAATGGGTAATCAAGTAAATATTTCAACCTAATAGGTAATTCTTAACCTAAGGTTTCAATATACTTCTTGACCCAAATAGGTTACTCTCAACCTAGGGTTTTGTTGAGTAGTATAGTAATTATCAAGTGATCTTTCAAGTATAGATTAGCAATATGACATATCATCCTATCATAGTTTTCATACTTTCATTGTTGATGTATTGCTAAACCTTATGATTCCTAAGGTTTCCTAGCATCATAAGCTAACCGTGTCAAGTCTCTTCGTGACATTGATACATTTCACATTATACATGTAGTGTAACTATCTATGTATAGAAATAACATTTGAGTTCCCATATATGGTATACAAGAGTATTAATCACTCCCTTAAGCTATTCACACTTTCACCAAAACTAGTATATAATACTATCAGATAAACAATCACTCCTTATTATGGAGTATGTAAAACATTCATAAGGAAATCATATCAATTAGACTTTTCCTTTCCTACAAGAAAACCAATGCAATTTCTAATTTAAACACACAAGGAAATCAATCTTTCAGTAAAAAGATAAAACATGAAGAGAATAGAATCTCATGCCTATTAATTGCTTATTCCAATTGACCCACTGGATCTCAAGCTTGGTCCCTCTTAAATCAACTTAGCAATAAATCTTTCACAATTTCTCTCACTAAAGCTTCCTCACAATATGTCTCAGCAATATAAGAATCTCTCAATGAAAATATAGTAGAATGGAGTAGCATAATGATGCAAGAAGTGTATCCAAATGAGGTGGGAATACCTCTTATTTATACCCAAAAACTAGCTTTTTCAGCCTACAAACAAGGCTTAAGCTATGACAATTCTCAACAATATACCATCGACTCAGCTTTAACAAAGAAAAGGTGGTGGACTCCTATCATAACACTCATCAAAACTATACAGTAGATCAACCATATGCTTGCCACAATAGTTTTACTATTTCTTCATGCACATGCTTCATATAGTAAATTGACTTCCAGGATTATTAGACTTCTTAAAGGAACCACAAAATTCATATTATGCCGCCAATTATCCACACATTTCCTATTCTCAAGTTTGTAGTTTAATCAGAGGAATCGGTCAATAATTATCGACTTGCACATTACACAGTCGACTTGGTCAAGACAAGGCTGTCGACACCTTACAAATGAATCTACCACCTTCAATATAGCAAGGTTAATGATTCACTCAATACGTTGCTTTTGTTAAGTATTTGACTTGTTCTTTATATGCTTACTCTATACTTACTCCAGCGCTATAAATATGTTTGCAGCATTGTCCTATGTTCAAAGCATGTGACTTATCCATTCATTTCTACAGTTAATGTGTGGCCATTGAATTCTATGCATAGCCAATTGACATGCGCTATCCTTTGTTCAACACTAAATATCCTCCATTCATTTACACATGTGCGACTTTTCCACCACTATAATGGTCTACTCTCACACATTATCTACTAATTGACTCTACTCAAAGTTTTTGAATATCACTTTATAAGTGATTTGCATGTTTCATTAAACTATAAACCTCATACTAAGGGATGTGCACTATTCCAACACCCCATCATTTGCATCCATTAACATTTGAGTTGGTTTATCTTTACATGGGTTGCACTATATCACATGCGCCCTATTTTAGAATGCATTGATATTAGTATATATATAATATGCATATATTTATTATAATGTATCTCATTATAATATATATATATATATATATATATATATATATATATATATATATATATATATATATATATATATATATATATATATATATATATATGTTCTTTTATTAACATAACCTCACATTTAATATAGTTACAAATACAAATTACATACATATATATACATTAATGTACGATATGATATTACCATAACCACATATTCATATATATTCCAAGGTATATCATATTAATACATATACGATGTATGTATGTATTATCAACGACATGTATATACACCTATATATCAATATATATACCAATTAATATTATCTAATATTCATAATATTAGACACATACATATTCTTCTTCATTCATAAGTAGATACAAAGTGTGTATGTATATGCATATATCATAAACGTACAACTGATATCCTTATGCATAATATATAATCATATGCATGAGTTTTTCAACATATATATCTTATATACATTCGATGTATATATTCTTATCAACGTAAAGACAACTATCCACAAAGCTCAAAAACTCTAAGATTCAATCATGATAACTTGATCACACAATCAAAGATATTTTCTCAAGCATTTATCACAATGCATGAATGCTCCTAACATAAATCATGATCTTGTCTAATGCAAACACAACATGTCTAAAGGATAACTTACCAATATCCTATGACTATGACTTGACTCAACTATTCTTAGAAGTGAGTGTGTGTTTGAAAGCTCAGTAAGGTTTCATTTATGGTTACTTGACCAAACACGTCTCCTTAGTGATACTTCCCCTCCCTTTCGGAGGTGTGAACTTGTACCTGCATCCAACTTGGCACATTTGCAATGGTAGTTAGACGTTCACATGAAATCCGATTTCATCATAAAACATTAGAATATTCATATTGCAATACATATTATTTCATTGTACTTCATCAACATAAACATAATTACTCCTTCAAAGCAATAATAACCTAATACCTATTTCAGTATTTCTTTCCTTTATTCAAAAATATCAAAATCATGATTGCATTTATCATCCTATTTACCCATGAAGGTAAAAGAAACTTAGTAACAAAAAAACAAGGTGTGACATTCCACCTCAATAAGACAACTTTCCCATTTACATTCACTATTTATTAACCAATGTGTGTTATGAAAGTTAGGAATGCCTATAAAATACAATAAACTATTATATTCTAGATAGTCTATCTTAAGATGTCGTCTATTCAAAATCTAAAAAGCACACTCAACTAATTAGTTTTATCCAATTGTGCTTCTCACATTATCTTTCCAAATTAAGCTTCAATTGATCTTCCACATGTAGCAAGCTTTTCTTTTCTTGTCATATGTATCATATTCTAGGGAATGCTTAACGTGAAGACATTCTTCCTTAGTTTTCTATTTTATACTAATATTTCCTTTCCATTTGTACTTTTTTTATAATATTTACCAACATATTTTTCTATGGTGTCAACTTTTAGCTACAACTTCTTGTCCCTAACATTTTTTCAATTACAAATCTTACACCTACATTCTATGGGAGATCCATATTTGTGTCACACATTCTCCACTAGTTCAATGAATGTGTACTGTAACAACCAATCAATATCTTGTCATATCCCACTCATGCCCCATTTTTATTTGACTTTTCTTTTTTTCTTTCATACAAGACCTACATTTTTGTTATCCTTTGTTAAGTATTATTTATTAATATTATCATTCTTGCAACCTTAAGACTCATGTGATTGTGGAACATCATTTGGGGCATTATCATCCAAATCATTCCAAAACTACTCTGAGGTATTACCTTTCATTAATAAATTGTACAAATCCTAATGTTGTAGCTTGATATTCATCTAATAAATTACAAACATTTTCAAAGTATGAAATTGTATTTTTTTTATTTTGATGAGCTCCCTTTACCACTTTCAAGAAACTTGTTCATGCTCAACATCTCTCACAAATTAAGTTACAAAAAAACTATTTTTGTCTAAGCTCATGATTCACCATTAAAGAATCAACACTAATAATTTTTCATAAGGTCTATATTATGTAACAATGAAACTAAATAATAAACAAGAAATAATTATAGAATATAGATCCCTAGATCCTATATCATAGATGTCTCCCTACTCAATATCAATTGTAACTTTAGACATCATAAATTTACCACCAATATACATGACCATTCTAGGATTCACATGCACCTCAAAGTGCAAGAAAATTGTAATGGTGAAATTTGTATACCATACGAATTCCCATTTAGTTGTGTGCCCATTTTGAGAGAATGGTTTATTTTCAATTGGAGCACCTGAAAGGAATCAAAATCTACATAGTTATCCAAGGACACATGCATGATTGAAGAGTGGTGTTTTTTTATTATTATCATGACCATAAAAGTCAATATTTTGGGGGATTTAACCTAAGTTACCTAGTCCCCTAGCAATCTGATAGCCCTCTAAAAGTATTCTTAAATATGACCAATCTTCATAGTAAAATAGACAATTAATGAATTAGGCAAGCCACGAACAAAAATTTTACACTATACAAAATCAAATCCACTACAAATGATTAGATCCACACCAACAAAAAAGTTCCAAATTCATAGACAACCTATAATGGAGTACAAAGACTACTACATGTCTAAGGTAGTGTATAGACAAAGATATATTATTTCCAACTTTGAGAAGTCTAGATTTTATTGATATATTAAATTCTTCTTCTTTAATTCTAGAACTAAGCATTGACACCCATCACATTTAATTTCCTCACTTATCATTTTTAACTCTAAATTATTAGCTCTTGTAGCACTACTTTCTTAATTTAGGTTAATGTAAAGTTGTGCATCTACATCTTATTAGATTAGTCAAGACTAATCACATAGAAAGGTTTTTTTTCTATACAAGTATTTGATTTTAATTAGTTTGAAAGATATTGAGAAATTTATTTATTTTAAATTAAATACATAAATTATATTGATTATAGTTCAATCATTCAATTTAAATTAGTTTTAAGTTTGTTGTTGTAATTTACTTGTCCAATTGAGGTGTGAAATGGACAAATATAACAAGTGTCAAGCAATGGCAAGAACCTACCCTATTTTTGTTCTAGCTTGTGTAATATAAACTAGAAATCACACCTTGGTTTGCAATGGGTATGGAAAAGGGGTGTGGAAGGTCGATTAAGGAAAAATTGGGTCTATTTTTTCAATTTATTTGTGTAATACATGAGATCAATTGGTAGGCCATTTAGAAAATGATGTTGTTTGTGCAACAAAGGTCTCAATGGAGAAGTGATATCTTCAAATCAACTATGTGTCCACTTACAAGGATCCAAACATTATGGAAATAAAACCTCTGAATCAAGAAGAAAATCAAGCTCAATTATCAATAGGCTCATGTTATGTTTGTAATAGAGAGAGGGACAAAGAGGGATAGAAAGAGGGAGATATATATGGGAGAAGAGAAAGAGAGAGAGAGAAGAGTAAGGAGATAGAGATGGAGATGGAGATGAACATGGAGAAAGAGAGTTATACAGAGAGGAGAGTGGGAAATAAGGTGAGAATAGAGAGAGGAATAGACAGATATGGAAGATATAAAATTATAGAAAGGGAGAGAGAGGGAGAGAATGAGAGAGGGAGAGCTAGAAAGATAAATATAGAGATAGGAAGTGATATATAGAGAAAGGGAGAGAGAGGGAGAGATGGAAGAAGAAATATGGAGAGATAGAGATAGAAAGGAAAATATTTATAGATATAGAGGCATAGGGAGAGAGAGAGAGAGAGAGAGAGAGAGAGAGAGAGAGAGAGAGAGAGAGAGAGAGAGAGAGAGAGAGAGAGAGAGAGATGGATGGATAGAGAGAGGGAGACATTTCTAGTGATAGAAGAAGATAGTGGTAGAGATGAAGATAAAGTGAGAGAGGAAGAGGGAGACATATAGATAGAGAGATAGAGAGGGAGAGGGTGAGATATAGGGATATAGAGAGGAAAGATAGAGAGGGCGAGATAAAGAGATATAGAATGAAATATAAAATAAATAATAAGATTTTTTTTAAAGTATTTATAAACTTCTATACAAAACAAATAATTTTACATGCCAATTAATATATAACTACCTAATCACCTCAAAATGTAAAGAAAAATTTTAATATTACAATAATATAAAAAATTATTTCACATGACAACTTAAGTTTTTCTCTTATGTCCATACTTACAAACTAGATTCATTTTAGACAAAATAATGATGAACTCCTTTAATTGAAAGACTGTTTTTTAAGCTTATACCTAGGTTCTAGTAGATTTTAGAGTAATGAGGGATTCAAAAGCTTTTCTCACCCAATTAATCATATTCATAATAAACAACCTCATAGCTTTTGCATATTTTGGGGATATTTTAAAAAATTAACCTTTCATATCAAATGAACACTAAGTTATAATCAAATCGTGTGATAGATTATTAATAAAATCTAGTAGAATACACTTTCCAATATTATCTTGTAGCTTTGGCATTGAAGCAATTGGGGAAACTATCTTAAGAGAATATTTACAATTGGTTGCAATTTTCAAGCAAATATCACATGCAAAAAATATAACACTTCCACGCATATTTCTTCTATGCACCACCATTGTGTATAGAATGGATGTGAGGAGAAGAGTAGGTAGCAAGTCGAGTTCGCTAAAAAGTAAAAAAAAATTATAAGATTTCTTGAAAATGATTTAGATTTCAGAATCATGGTTAGCAGTCTATTCTCAATTAAGAAAGAAGAGATTTGAATTTAGTTTTCTTAAATGGAATTATAGTTTTCTATTAAATTTATACAAATTGAGCACAGGCACTAATCAGATTGCATCATAAACCTTAAATTGATCATGTAATAAAACTTAAAATCAACCTCATTTTTTTTCATTTTAAATTCGATATTCCATTTCAAGTTCTGCGTTGGTTCTATTAAAAACTATTTGAACTCTATTTGATAGCACATGGTGAGATTCTATTTGAATTTGGGTATTCCATATTTAAAAATTTAAAATTTTCTATTTCTAAATTGGATATTCAATCCTCACAAATTTAAAATATGTTACAATCGTTCAAAGCCTCTTAAAATAACTAGCACTTGCACCCAGAGGAGGTGCAAGGAATACGCCAATAGAATTATATAGATACTTGGAAATTTGAAGGCTTTTTATTAAGGAGTTCTTTGTTTTACATTGTGACTTTGTTAAACCATACATGTATGAAGGGAAGTGTGCAGAAATTTTCATGATAACCATTGCATTTACAACATCAGCAATAATTGAAACATTTGTCTATTTATAATTCTATAATGTTTAAATTTGACATTAGCAAAGAATGCAACAATACTTCCAAAAATTTAGAATCAAATTACATCATACACCTTGGAGAGATTGCTTCAATAACAAAAAATAGATTTTTATAGTTATACAATGGAAAATAAAGAAAAGATTGCGAGCATAGAAATACCAAAACCAAAAGGATCATGGCTACATCAGAAGAGAATAAAAAATCTAATGGATGGCCTTAATAAAGATAGCCTAATAAGATGAAGTCAAAGATACAAAATTTGATTTACGATGCAATAACAATCAACTTGGAAGCGATCCCTCCAAAAATACAATATTTTAATCAATGCAAACAGTAAATACATTCAAAGATTTTATCATGAGAAATATAATTATATAGTGTTGATGTAATTAATAATGCTAAGATTGGTTTGAGTATGTTGTTCTATGACATAGAGGTTGACCAAGAGCCTATTAGTCCATAGAAAGTGATTAGACTAAGGAATAGGTGGGCTTATCTATGATTTAACAACAATGATATACAGATTCATAGAATTTTGCAAACTGATAATTGAAAGTAACAGTAATAATAGAGCATATAGGATTATATTCAAACTCATATTAGTAGTGGTAACCAATGTTGTTCTTTACAAGAAATTTCAAAGCTTATTCTTCCTCGAAGAAGGATGTCTTCTTTATTTTTCCACTACAATAGATGAAAGTTTCCTTGGACCTTTCAGGCAGTTCACTACAAATTTATCAACTTTTTTATTCAGAATATAAGATGTACACTAGCTTATGAGGCCCCATAAGTGTACGCTTTCAACAATCCCTGTGGAAATTTCAAGAGCTATGCTTCTGTGGACACTTAGATCCCAAATAAACTAATTCATTTCTTTTAGGCACCAGATACGGTGACTCTCTTGTATTGTATGCCCAATGCGACAATACCCTTCACTATATCTGGGTGGAGAAGGTCGAAACAGTATTGTTACCAATTTTTTGCCACAGCTCAATTGGTGGAGCTGGATGAACATTATTATATCATGAGGTGAAATTGCAGATTATGTTTGAGTGCTATTTTGCATTTTTATCATTATTCATAAAGTGACAGTTGTGCATTTAAAAGAAGAAATGGAGTTTCAGAATGCTATTCAGATATTCTAGAATTAAATGAAGTGCAGAATTGAGCATATAAAAAATAGAGCATTTTAAATGCTTTCATTCATTTCGTGGAATAATTCATATTTACATAGTTTCATTTGATTGCAAGAATCAGAATGATATTACAAAATTGAATTGAAATGCATTTTCTTTTCAATTGAAAAGCATAAAAGATGAAATCAAATATCCACACAAGTCGTGGATCTGACTATCACAATGCACCATTAATAGTACACTACACTATTGGAGATGCAAAAGAAAAATCACATAAGTAAATGACATAATCATCATTGCCTGTTTTGGCCGATGGTCGATGATGAATGTTGCACCTTTGTCTTCTCGAGTTTCGTCAACCTGTAAGAGAAAAGAGGGAGATGTCAGAGGCTCTGATTGTGAAGTAACCTATATGAGTCATCAACAATAATGCAACCTACTATCAATAATACATTGGAACAATCAAAGAAGTATAGAAAAAATGAGCTGAAGGAGAAGTAGCAATATAATCATCATATCTTTTTTTTTATTCTAACATTGTTTGTTTCCTTGTGCAGGTATAGGTAAAATCATGATGTTGATCATTATTCGAAGACCAAGCATGTGGAGAAAAATGGGCTCCCACAAGGGTAGAACTCGGCATGATGACCATATTCATTACAAATGGGTTGATTTAAAGATTACATCATCATATTCATCAAAAGGAGTGATATACAATTGAAAGAGTAAACAAAATTATCTATCAAGCTATTAAACCAACTGTGCATTCATAATGATCAGGTTAATGTTTTCTGAAGGCTACAGGTGAACAGTGAGTTTAACTTGCTCAATTAATTCAGCTGAGTACATTTATATCAAACATTGTTGTATAGTTCACATTCTGTGTTATTTTTTCATCATGATCATATATGTCATGCAAGGTTTAGTTCATCAGTGTTCTTTTCATAGCCAAGGAAAGTGAACAGGCATACATTATGCCTTAGTGAAGGGATTTGTTTTGATTTTTCATCTTAAGAGAGAGCATATTTAAAGAACAGTTTGTTAAGAGGAACATAAAAATGCATGAAGAGTGCCATGTTGAAGCTCAAGAGTATGAAAGACAGTCAATGCACTCGAATAATAAAGGAACAGTCAGTTCGAGTTTGATTGATGATACAATGCAGCATTAGGGCATGCAATATGGAATGATCATTCCAGAATGATGAGGAAAGAGCAAGCATAACAAAGGTGTCTTAGAGGTGTTAATTATGCATTGAAGTAATCAAGTAAGATGTAGTCTTCTGAACTATCAGACTTTAATTGAAATTTTGCATAAAGTCAAAACAGAGTTGTGTTACCAGTTTGTTTACAAGTTCAGTCAAAAGTAAATTATGTGTACAAAAGGGAAACAGCATGGAGTTGTTATTCAGGTAATGCAAACAGTAGATGCATTTCCATCATTTCAAGGACTTATGGAGGGTGTTCATCATTAATATATTTTGATGTATTTTACTCACAAAGAGGCAAGTATGGGAACATGGAAATGGTTCAACAAGGTGAACTGAAAGTGTAGATATAAGAGGGCTTTTAAATAAGCTTTCAGTTTTGTCATGTGGTGGTATACATGTGCAATGGAATGATACAGATTTTTTAGGTTTCTAAACAATTATATGTTGAATGTTCAGAAAATTCAAGTGCTAAAAGAGGCTCAATTTTTACACAATTATTGAGAATGCAGAAATAAGAGAGGGGTCAAACGCAGTTTTAGTAACAAATGCCAGGTCTAAGTTTTGCAACTAAAACTGCAAAAGAAACAATGGTGGTCGAGCTAATTTTCATGAGAATATTAAGGAAAAACAAATATATTTCTAGCTTACCCATGTGAGTTTTCCTTTCAAACATAATATCAAAGTAAAGCACCAGTTATAATGGGTCGAGCCCATAAACTAAATACAAATAAATACACAGATTTTGTTACTCTCACAGGGGTTTTTGTTTTCGAAGGAAAATGATACAACAAACAGCAAGTACCCACGTTGGGGTTTCAAGTAAATATGCAGATTTTCACCGTTCCCAGCCATCCATGTGGGTATTTTGATCACAATAACAAAAAAAATTGTTCTATCAACCCAAATGAGAATTTTTTGTGAAGTAACAGCTATACTGATGGAATTTAATTCTTGGGTCAAGCTTCAAAATGTATAAAAACCATGAAGTTTTCAATTTCCAGTGATACCCATGAGAGGGTTTGTTAAGTAAATAACAAGAATTAATGCAGAGAAATCATACTAAATCAAGCCTAGAAGCTCTAAAAAGTGCCTCTCCTAGGATACATATGTTGTGGCCTGTACGTGGCCATAAAAGCTGAAGTAAAGGAGAGATTCTTTAAGTTTCTGAAGAAGGAAATATCTGGCTATGAAATGGCTTACCAGTTCGAGTCTCTAGAGAGTGCACATAGTGGCAGCCAGAAGGAAAACACAAAGAACTCCAAACTAGGCTCGAGCTCTTTTGAGTAAACACAGAGAGTAAAAGAGATGTATTAGACATTGTCTTAGCCGCGGCTAAGGTCACAAAAGCTACAGGAAAATAGGCTCACCTTGTATGCAATAAAGAATGAAAACCCTTAAACAATTTTTCTCATGAAGTTCCAGACCAAGCTCGAGTTCGTGCATATCGGCCATGAAGGACAAAGCACAAAATGTAGGGAAAAGTCAAAGAGAAACATGGACAGTTCGCGGCCTTAATGGCCTTTCTTATTCCTTGATGGGAGTAAAGAGCTATGAAGACAAAAAAATCAAACTTACCCATTGAATTTTTGACTATCAAAAGGCAGAAGATGAAGATTATCGAGCATGTAGAAATCAGACCGAGCTCAACCATCATGGCGGCATGTTCTCAGGCAAAGCTCTTTTCCTTCAAAGTGAAGAGTGTGAAATGAAATGATTTAGGGTTTGACCTTGTTTTCCTCATGCCCTAATTCGACCCAACATCATAATCATCCAAAATATTCACAATTGGAAAATAGCACATGGGATTTCGAATTAGGTTAATCTTTGCATCATAGTTTATTCAAAGTCTGAAGTTTAATGTATTTGAGGGTGGCCGAATTATGTGCCTAGGTCGATGTGGTAGGTCTTTATGAATTTTTCTTTCTACCTTAGTGAAATGTGGCGACTTGAATACCTTGTGTTATTGCTTTGAGATGAAAATGAGGGTATGGGTGTTGAATATTGTATGACCTAGGGATAATTTTGATTTTTATCCACTTAGGGTTTTTAATTTTAATTGATTTTAGAGAAATTAATTGGAGATTGATGAGAGGATAATGATATGTATTAATATTTTTGTGATTTTTTGGGAAAATCAAAGCATTGTAATGGAGAAATAAGATGTTTTCTTTTTTGCAAAAGATTTTATAATCTTTAAATTGCAAAAAATAGACAAATTGTAAGATCTGCAATCATGTAAAGCAAAATCGTAAAGCAATCTTTTATAAGTTATTTTATGATTTCTTGCTATTTTTAGCAGATTCGTTTTTGACTTCTTCTCTTGGTCAGATTTGAGTCTTATCTTGGAGAGATAAGGTGTTTTTTGGGCTTTTAAAGCAGATTCAGCCTATTTTTAGAGGCTTGACAGTTTGATCATAAAAGCAGTGTGCTTTTTTCTGCTTTTATGCAATTTTTGAGACAGTTTGAAGTTTTTTTCCTTGAGCTTCCTTTTGAGCTTGGATCAGGGTTTCTTGAGAGTTATGTATTTGAAAAGACTTAGTCTTTTGAGCTCTCCTTCTCAGTTCAGATTCCAGTTCCTGCTCATACACATTTTTGAGCTTGTGAACCTTTTGTACTCAATTTTGCAGATAGACACTCTTTCAGTTTCAGTAATACAGCAAAGTTCTTTCCATTTTCTTGTCTCAAGATTGGTAACAACGGTTTGATGCTTTTTTTTTTTTAGATTTGAAGCCTTAATGTCCTTCTTTTATGAATTTTATGTACAGGATTTCATGTTTTCAGGTTATATGATGTATTCAATGTCTGTGAATCTTCATATAAATTATTGATGAAATCATGTATCGATGAGATTGTGAGAACTATTGTAATAGAGAAATTGTTGTGAGTGGAAAAGTCTATTTTCTTTCAGAAAGAACAAGTTAACCATCAGTAGTTTTAAGTTTTGATTTCAGTCCATCTTTCTATCCCTTTTCTCAGAGGTTATTTAGAATAGGATTTATCATTCGGAGAACCAGCTCACTCTGGAGATTCCTTCTTCACTCAGATCACCCACATCTGAAGGAGGTTTCCATGTTTCGGTAGATTGCTTAATATTGCATTCAACAAGGGTGAAAATCTATTGACAATAGTTTTTGGCATGCTCGGCGGGACATTGAATACTATTTTCAGAGATTTTTTAATATTTTCAGTTTGCTGTTTGGTGTATGCAGCAGATTTTCCAGCCTTCTGAAGGCTGTTACAATATACCTAGTGACTCCAGTTATGTTTTTGCATGCTAGTGCAGCCCGCGCATGAGAAAGATACAGATGAGATTAAGTTCTAAACCCTTCAGATATGGAGAGTTGTCCCCATCACGAAGAAGAGGAAGGACAACAAGGAGGCTTTTTGAAGAACCCACGAGATCAAAGTCCACACCGCCGATTTTTAGTTCCTTGGTGTTATCACCAAGAGTTCCAGTCTTGATTTCATAAGTACTGCCAATGGAAGCACCGAGGCAACACTTGTTCGCGCTCTTCAATGGCGGTACTCCATTAAATATAATTCAACACGATGATATTCCAGTTGTAGCCCTTAAAGGTTTGCCATACTTCACCTGGGAAGATTACACTACACCAGTTGAGCACATCCGTGACGTAGCCACGTTATGCTCAATATACAATATCACGCAAGAGAATGTTGCGCTAAGGCTGTTGGCTACGTCACTGAAGGGCAAAGCATTGCAGTGGTTCAGAGGCCTCACAGCCAATTCAATCGCGACATGGGATGCATTAGGTAACAACTTATACCAACATTTTGCTGATAAATGTGATAAATTGTCTTTATTAGAGCAGCTGAGCACCATTCAGAGGGCGCTACACGAGCACTTGGCTGATTTCAACTACCAATTTCAGAGAACCTAGGATAGAATTCCTACAATGGTAAAGCCCTTACCAGCACACACTTTTCTATTTTATTTAAAAGCTTTGAATAGTAAAATTGCAGTTATGACTTAGTCTATGGGCGGGCTTACACTTCCTAATGCCTACAACATAGTCATTAATGCTGAAAACTGCCTCATCCGAGCTGGAGACATAGCTCCTAGACCTCCTATGCCTTTGTTTCCAGAAATACAACCTCCTATTCTTGCTGCTATACCTCCTTTAGCTGTTGTCCCGCCTGTTCCAGCGATAGGTTATCATAATACAACCCAAGAGGTTGTTGCCCCAACCCCAAATCCGAAGATGCAGGAGATTAAAAGCATACTAAAGACCTTCAAAAACCATCTTGTGACTATTAAAAAGCACGTTGTCCAAGAACATAAGCCTTATCAAGCTCCCTATCAGCAAAACCAGCAAAATAGACCTGCTTTTCAGAATAATTATCAAGCCCAAAGGAAGAATTTTAACCCTAGGCCATTCCAGTCATACAATCTGAATGCAGCCAGTTCGTCAAAGGAACTTGTACCACAAAATAATGTTGCCCAAGATTGTGATTGGTGTTATCCATGCAATTAGCCCCATAGCCAATCAATGTGCTCCAATGGAATGAGAAATCAGGCTTTAATGGTTCAGAATAACTATGCTATTTCAAAAAATGTTGCAAATCAGAATCAAGAACAGCAAGATAAGGTGGAAGTCGCCTTGCCGAACTAGTAGAGTTCTGAATTCTGTGGCATGAATGGCCAAAGTCAGCAAGATTATCCTATTTTGGCTAATACCAAGTCAAAAAAGAGAGCTATGGACCCAAGACAAGTTGCAAGTTCACAACAGCAGCCAGTAATCAGTAAACAGCCTGCGTCATCAGATGTTAACGTTGTCACGCAGCCTAAAATGCAGATTCTGCAAAGAGGCCAAGAGATACCTAACAAGGAGCCGTCAAAAATGCATTCTCAGCCTTTGCAGAGGAAAAATGAAGCTGATGCCACAAAAAATCAGCAGAAGGTAAACTCTTCATCATTCAATATAGTTGATCATCTCAAGAAAACCACTGTCAACATGTCGATATTAGATACTTTATAGCTTCCAGGGTAGAAAAGTTTACTGCAGAACGCTTTAGTTGAGTTGTCTATTTCTGAAAACACTAATCAAGGAGTTGCAAAGGTTGTGCTTGCTAATGACCTGGAGGATAGAAATGAACAGAAAGCAAAAGAGGTAAAGCCCCCTCCATTCTATTTAAGTTTGATCATTGGCGATAAAATTGTTCATAATTGTATGGTTGATTTTGGTGCCAATAGTTCAGTCATGCCTAAGATTCTAGCTGATAAGTTAGGTCTTGTTTACAAGCCTAATCCTAAAAAAGGCGTAGTGCAATTAGATGGGTCTATTCTTAAGACTGTTGGTATTATCAAGAATTTAGCTCTTACCTTGCATGCATCCCCAAGTTTTTCTATTCACCAAGATATTCATGTCACAGACTTACCGCCGCACTTTTCCATTTGTCTCTCAAGGGATTTTATAGCCAAATTGGTCGGGTTTTTGTCTTCTGATTGGTCTCATTTATTTTTTAGAACAAGGTATGGTACAAAAGTGACCATAAAGTCTGAGCCTCTTGCCAAAGACCATATCGAACCATACTCACCAAATCATATAAACGCTAACTTCTATGTCACCTCTGCACTAGAGGAGCAAACCATGACCTCAGACTGTAGCTCCCATGTAGACAATATCAATCTAGATGAATGGGAAGCCGAAGATCATGAGCTTGATCCGTTCCAGCACACAAATGAGATAGGATTAGGAGTCTATATGATTCAAGAGCCTAATAGCGATATGCCTAATCTTTGTAAAGAGGAGGAACCGTCTGTAGAAAAGGGGAGTGAGCTTTCGAAGCTTTACTTCGATGGTTCGAGGAACAGTGTTGGTGCCAAAGGTGGAGCTATGTTGATATCGCCCGAAGGAGATAAATATTTTTCAGCTTACATATTTTCTTTCAGTTGTTCAAATAATACAACTGAGTACGAAGCATTGGTGCATGGCCTTGAATGGGCCCGCAAATGAGGTATTAAATGCTTGCAGGTTTTTGGTGATTCAGAATTGATTGTTAATCAGGTCAGAAATTTAAATGCTGCTAAGAATGATTTGCTTAAAAAATACAAGCATCGTGTATGGGATTTAATGGAAGATTTTAATGCTTTTAACATCATGTTGATTCCTCAGAATCAAAATAAGCATGCTGACAGGCTCGCTGCCATAGGAGCCTAGTTTGATATTCCCAAGGAGATTCATAAGGTAGAAGCACATCAATATGTGAAAATAGTGATCAGACCTTTTGTACCTGACACTAATGTGAGCTGGCAGGTTTTTGACAGCGATGAGCAAATCATGAATTTTCTGATTGTTGAAACTGAGTTCGCAGATGGAAATCAACAAAAATGACAGCAGCAATATGAGGACTAGATTGTGTAATTGAAGACTAATAAGCTACCAAAAGGATTGGTGACCTTGGAATCTATGTTTATCTCAGATGACCAAGTGCGTAAAGACAAATGCAGCTTGACTGTTAAAGAGAAACATTATGTAGCCATCAAAATCTTCAAAGGAAAGCTTCTCAAGCTGGGAAGGTATGTAGCCAAGACGAACAACAAGCCTTTATTTTGTTATGTCAGAAATTTAGTGATGTTTTTGCTTGGGAGTACAAAGACTTGAGAGGTTTTAACCCCAAACTAACCCAGCATACCATTGAACTTGAACCCAATGCAAAACCAGTAAGACAAAAACAAAGACTACTTAACCCCAAGTTAGAACACCTTATGAAGGCTGAATTGAATAAGCTAGTTGAAAGTGGTATTATTTTCCCTATCAAACACACCTCTTGGGTGTCAAATTTAGTGCTAGTTAGGAAGAAAAGTGGGGAAATCAAACTATGCGTCGATTTCTGAGATTTAAATAAAGCATCATTGAAAGACTATTACCCACTCCCTTCCATGGAGCAGATTTTACAAGTAGTTTCTGGTTCTGACAGGTTTTCTTTGTTAGATGGTTACTCAGGTTACAACCAGATTCTGGTGAAGCAGGAAGATCAGTTCAAAACAACGTTTACAATCAAGTGGGGCACGATGGCCTACAAGAAGATGCCTTTTGGTTTATCCAATGTTGGAGCAACTTTTCAGCGTGCTATGGATATGGCCTTTCATGGCCTCATGAACAAGTTTGTTCTAGTATATTTAGATGATATTACTGTTTTTTCTAGAAATGCTAACGAACACCTTGATCATTTGGAGCAGATTTTTCAGAGGTGCAGAGAGTTCAGAGTGTCTCTCAATCCAAATAAGTGTATATTTTCAATGCATGAAGGAAAATTGCTTGGACACATTGTTTCAAAGCAAGGTTTTTCAATTGATCCCGAAAGAGTTTCCGCAATTCTCGAATTGCCATTACCAGCTCATAAGAAAGGCTTGCAAAGCTTTCTTGGAAGGATAAATTTCATGAGGAGTTTCATACCGAATATTGCAGCCTTGCTGCAACCTCTCACTTCGATGCTTAAGAAGAATATGCCATTTAGTTGGACCAAGGAAGGCAAAAGGAGCTTCGAGTAGATCAAGGAAGCACTCGCAGCCGCTCCTACTCTCATTAATCCAAATTTTGACAGACTTTATTCTGTATGCTTTTGGAGGAGTTGATACAGTTTCAGCTATGTTATGCCAACAGAACAATGAAGTCTTGGAGCAGCCTGTTGCATTTTTCAGTCAAGTGTTACACAATTATGAGGTAAAATACTCTTTTGTTGAGAAGCATGTTTTTGCTGTTGTAAGAAGTTTAAAGAAATTCAGGCATTTGTTGTCCAATAGCAAGATTCACTTGCTAGTAGCTCATTCAACTATTAAGGATTTTCTGCTTAACAAAGATATTAACATGATAAGCGTGATGGTTGGATTACCAAAGTAATGGAGTTCGATGTTGATATAAAAGTAACCAAGCTCATTAGAGGCAAAGGTTTGTGTGAATGGATTGCTGGTAATGAGGATAGCAACTTAAATGAGGCTGCAAATACAGAAATAGTGCTAAATAATGATGTTGCAGGTGTTGTTTCAGTGTCTCCTGCTACGTGGTTGCAGTAGATGATACATTATTTGCAAGCTAGTGAATGCCCCGAAGGCTTAGACAGAGAAAAACGAAGGTATTACAGATTACAAGCCATTCCTTATGCAATCATTGATGGTATTCTTTATAGGAGAGATTTCCAAGGTATCTTATTGTGTTGTATTCAGCTTGATCAAGTTGACAAGATTTTAGCAGAGTTTCATGATGGACCTTCAGGAGGTCACTTTGTTGCGAGAACAACAGCTCTGAAAATTATGTGAGCTGGTTATTACTGGCCAGATTTGTTTAAAGACGCTATTGCTTGGGTCAGAAAATGTGAGAAATGTGCTTTATTTGTTGCTAAACAGAGGCTTGCACCGCTGCCCTTGCATCCGATTCAGGTAGAACAGCCCTTTGTTAAGTGGGGCTTGGATTTTATTGGTCCTATCAATCTACCTTCAAGTGCGGGTCATAAATGGATTCTTACTGCCACAGATTATTTTACAAAATGGACTGAAGTTGTTTCTTTAAAGGAAGCGAACGAGACTTCGGTGCTTAATTTCTATCAAGATCTCATATCGAGATTCGGTGTTCCAGATTCAATCATTTCTGACAATGGTTTAGCTTTTATTGGTTTGAGGATTTCTGACTGGTCAGTTAGAAATAACATTTATTTGAATACGTCTTCCAATTATTATCCGCAAGGCAATGGACAGGTGGAATCTACAAATAAAAATCTGATTTGGATAATTAAGAAGATTGTTGAAGATAATCAAAGGACGTGGCACGAAAAACTGAAGCTAGCCCTTTGGGCACACAGAATAACTCCTAAAAGGGCCACTGGTTGTTCACCTTTTCTTCTGACTTATGGTAAAGAAGCTAAGTTACCTGTTTCAATTGAGCTACCAACTTTAAGTTATGTTAAGGAACTGGAGTTGTTGAATGAATAGCCTCTTGAGGTGAGGTTTGCACAGCTAGTAGAGCTCGAAGAAACCAAAAAGGAAGCTCTAAAACAGCTGGAAATACATCAAGCTCAAATGAAGAATTATTTTGATAAGAGGGCAAGACCACGGGATTTCATTGTTGGTGATCTAGTTTTCAAATGGAATGAATTTAAAAGCAGACCTAGACGACATTCCAAGTTCGATGCAATGTGGGACGTGCCTTATGTGATCACAGAATGCAAAGAACACAATGCATTCTAACTTACCAAGCTAACTGGCGAGGTGTTATCTATCCCAGTTAATGGGATCCACCTCAAGCATTGCCTCTGAGATAAGTTACCTCATAGATAGTAGAGTAGTTTGCAAATAAGTGTGTTTTGCACATTTAATTTTAGTAGTTTTGCTTTCTCTAAGCGTTGTTGCGCATTGTTTTGTTGGCCATCAGGGCCTGTTAGTTTGCTTTCAGTTCTGTTTTCTTTCTTTTGCTGCTATTTGGAGTGTTGTTCAAGTTTCTAAGTTTCAAGAAGGGGCAAAATTGACTCCATGCCCAATGAATTGTTTTAAGGCCACTGATTTATGCTTAGCAGGCAAGAATTTAGCAGAAATTCCCAAAATGTTACTAATTTTTCACCATAGCTTGATTGGCGGAGCTAGCTGAACATTATTATATCATGAGGTGAAATTGCAGATTATGTTTGAGTGTTGTTTTGCATTTTTATCATTATTCATCAAGTAGCAGTTGTGCATTTAAAAGAAGAAATGGAGTTTCAAAGTGCTATTCAGATATTCCAGAATTAAATGAAGTGCAAAATTGAGCATATAAACAACAGAGCATTTTAAATGCTTTCGTTCATTTCATGGAATAATTCATATTTACATAGATTCATTTGATTGCAAGAATCAGAATGATATTACAAAATTGCATTGAAATGCATTTTCTTTTCAATTGAAAAGCATAAAAGATGAAATCAAATATCCACAAAAGTTCTGGATGTGACTGTCACAATGCACCATTAATAGTACACTACACTATTGGAGATGCAAAAGAAAAATCACATAAGTAAATGACATAATCATCATTGCTTGTTTTGGCAGATAGTCGATGATGAATGGTGCACCTTTGTCTTCTCGAGTTTCGTCAACCTGTAAGAGAAAAGAGGGAGATGTCAGAGGCTCTGATTATGAAGTAACCTATATGAGTCATCAACAATAATGCAGCCTACTATCAATGATACACTAGAACAATCAAAGAAGTATAGAAGAAATGAGCTAAAGGAGAAGCAGCAATATGATCATCATATCTTTTTTTTTATTCTAACATTGTTTGTTTCCTTGTGCAGTTATAGGTAAAATCATGATGTTGATCATTATTCGAAGACCAAGCATCTGGAGAAAAACGGGCTCCCACAAGGGTAGAGCTTGGCATGCTGCCCATATTCATTACAAATGGGTTGATTTAAAGATTATATCATCATATTCATCAAAAGGAGTGATATACAATTGAAAGAGTAAACAGAATTATCTATCAAGCTATTAAACCAATTGTGCATTCATAACGATTAGGTTAATGTTTTCTGAAGGCTACAGGTGAACTGTGAGTTTAACTCACTCAATTAATTCAGTTGAGTACATTTATATCAAACATTGTTGTATAGTCCACGTTCTGTGTTATTTGTTCATCATGATCATATATGTCATGCAAGGTCCAGTTCATCAGTGTTCTTTTCACAGCCGAGGATAGTGAACATGCATACATTATGCCTTAGTGAAGGGATTTGTTTTGATTTTTCATCTTAAGAGAGAGCAGATTTAAAGAATATTTTGTTAAGAGGAACATAAAAATGCATGAAGAGTGCCATGTTGAAGCTCAAGAGTATGAAAGACAGTCAATGCACTCGAATAATAAAGGAACAGTCAGTTCTAGTTTGACTGATGATATAATGTAGCATTACAGGATGCAATATGGAATGATCATTCCAGAATGATGAGGAAAGAGCAAGCATAACAAAGGTGTCTCAGAGGTGTTAATTATGCATTGAAGTAATCAAGTAAGATGTAGTCTTCTGAACTATCAGACTTTAATTGAAATTTTGCATGAAGTCAAAATAGAGTTGTGTTACCAGTTTGTTTACAAGTTCAGATAAAAGTAAATTATGTGTACAAAAGGGAAATAGCATGGAGTCATTATTCAGGTAATGCAAACAGCAAATGCACTTCCAGCATTTCAAGGACTTATGGGGGTGTTCATCATTAATATATTTTGATGTATTTTACTCACAAAGAGGCAAGTATGGGAACATGGAAATGGTTCAACAAGGCGAACTAAAAGTGCAGATATAAGAGGGCTTTTAGATAAGCTTTCAATTTTGTCATGTGGTGGTATACATGTGCAATGGAATGATACAGATTTTCTAGGTTTCTAAACACTTATATGTTGAATGTTGAGAAAACTCAAGTGCTAAAAGAGGCTCGATTTTTACACAATTATTGAGAATGCAGAAATAAGAGAGGGGTCGAACCCAGTTTTAGTAACAAATGCCAGGTCTAAGTTTTGCAACTAAAACTGCAAAAGAAACAATGGTGGTCGAGCTAATTTTCATGAGAATATTAAAGACAAACAGATATATTTCCAGCTTACCCAAGTGAGTTTTCTTTTCAAACAGAATATCAAAGTAAAGCACCAGTTATAATTGGTCGAGCCCATAAACTAAATACAAATAAATACACATATTTTGTTACTCTCATAGGGGTTTTTGTTTCTGAAGGAAAATGATACAACAAACAGCAAGTACACACGTTGGGGTTTCAAGTAAATATGCAGATTTTCACCGTTCCCAGCCATCCATGTGGGTATTTTGATCACAATAACAAAACAATTTGTTCTATCAACCCAGATGAGAATTTTTTGTGAAGTAACAGCTATACTGATGGAATTTAATTCTTGGGTCAAGCTTCAAAATGTATAAAAACCATGAAGTTTTCCATTTCCAGTGATACCCATGAGAGGGTTTGTTAAGTAAATAACAAGAATTAATGCAGAGAAATCATAGTGAATCGAGCCCAGAAGCTCTAAAAAGTGCCTCTCCTAGGATACATATGTTGCAGCCTATACATGGCCATAAAAGCTGAAGTAAGGGAGAGATTCTTTAAGTTTCTGAAGAAGGAAATATCTGGCTGTGAAGTGGCTTACCAGTTCGAGTCTCTAGAGAGTGCACATAGCCACGACCAGAAGGAAAACACAAAGAACTCCATACGAGGCTCGAGCTCTTTTGAGTAAACATAGAGAGTAAAAGAGATGTATTAGACATTGTCTTAGCCGCGGCTAAGGTCACAAAAGCTACAGGAAAATAGGCTCACCTTGTATGCAATAAGGAATGAGAACCCTTAAACAATTTTTCTCATGAAGTTCCAGACCAAGCCCGAGTTCGTGCATATCGGCCATGAAGGACAAAGCACAAAATGTAGGGAAAAGTTAGAGAGAAACATGGATAGTCTGCGGCCTTAATGGCCTTTCTTATTCCTTGATGGTAGTAAAGAGTTATGAAGACAAAAAAATCAGACTTACCCATTGAAGTTTCGACTATCAGAAGGTAGAAGATGAAGATTATCAAGCATGTAGAAATCAGACTGAGCTCAACCATCATGGCGACGTGCTCTCAGGCAGAGCTCTTTTCCTTCAAAGTGAAGAGTGGGAAATGAAATGATTTAGGGTTTGACCTTGTTTTCCTTATGCCCTAATTCGGCCCAACATCATAATCATCCAGAATATTCACAATTGGAAAATAGCACATGGGATTTCGGATTAGGTTAATCTTTGCATCATAGTTTATTCAAAGTCTGAAGTTTAATGTATTTGAGGGTGGTCAAATTATGTGCCTAGGTCGATGTGGTAGGTCTTTATGAATTTTTCTTTTTGCCTTAGTGAAATGTGGGGACTTGAATACCTTGTGTTATTGCTTTGAGAGGAAAATGAGGGTATGGGTATTGAATATGTTATGACCTAGGGATAGTTTTGATTTTTATCCACTTAGGGTTTTTGATTTTAATTGATTTTAGAGAAATCAATTGGAGATTGATGAGAGGATAATGATATGTATTAATATTTTTGTGATTTTTTGGGAAAATCAAAGCATTGTAATGGAGAAATAAGATGTTTTCTTTTTTGCAAAAGATTTTATAATCTTTAAATTTTAAAAAATAAACAAATTGTAAGATCTGCAATCCTGTAAAGCAAAATCGTAAAGCAATCTTTTATAAGTTGTTTTATGATTTCTTTCTATTTTTAGCAGATTCATTTTTGACTTCTTCTCTTGGTCGGATTTGAGTCTTATCTTGGAGAGATAAGGTGTTTTTTGGGCTTTTAAAGCAGATTCATCCTATTTTTAGAGGCTTGACAATTTGATCATACAAGTTGTATGCTTTTTTTCTGCTTTTATGTAGTTTTTGAGACAATTTGAAGATTTTTTCCTTGAGCTTCCTTTTGAGCTCGGATTAGGGTTTCTTGAGAGTTATGTCTTTGAAAAGACTTAGTCTTTTGAGCTATCCTTCTTAGTTCAGATTCCAGTTCCTGCTCATACACATTTTTGAGCTTGTGAACCTTTTGTACTTAGTTTTGCAAATAGACACTCTTTTAGTTTCAGTAATACAACAGAGTTCTTTCCATTTTCTTGTCTCAAGATTGGTAACAGTAGTTTGATGCTTTGTGTTTTTTAGATTTGAAGCCTTAATGTCCTACTTTTATGAATTTTTTGTATAGGATTTCATGTTTTTGGGTTATATGATGTATTCAATGTCTATGAATCTTCATATAAATTATTGATGAAATCATGTATCGATGAGATTGTGAGAACTATTGTAATAGAGAAATTGTTGTGAGTGGCAAAGTTTGTTTTCTTTCAGAAATAACAAGTTAACCATCAGTAGTTTTAAGTTTTGATTTCAATACATCTTTCTATCCCTTTTCTCAGAGGTTATTTAGAATAGGATTTATCATTCGGAGAACCAGCTCACTCTGGAGATTCCTTCTTCGCTCAAATCACCCACATCTGAAGGAGGTTTGCATGTTTCGGTAGATTGTTGAATATTGCATTCAGCAAGGTGCAAATCTATTGACAACAAGTATATCATAAACATGTAGTAGCTCTCATAAACATGTAGTAGCTCTCATAAACATGTGCTTTTATGTTGGGTGAAACATGGAATGTCTAGGAAATTCCATTAATCCGCAACAAGTTCCCAAGCAATATTGAGTGGAGTAATTGAAATGAAATGAAGTAAGTAAATCAATTAAGTGGGCCATATTTCCTTATTGTATTACTATAGCATTGAATGAAGTATAGAATCTCATATAGCTAGTAACACTCACCAATTGACAAAGCTTGTTTTTGAGGAGCTTAAAAACATTGTATTTTATAGTTATTTTGTGCCTACACATTGGAAAATAGAAGTAAACATTTTGTAGTATAAAATGTACGATTAATGTTACGAAAAAAGATAAACGTAATGTATGAAGAAAGTAGATGTGAATCAAAGGAATTATATGCAACATAATGTAATATTGATAGAGTGAGGAAATTGCTCGATGTAGAAATGAATGAATATGAAGAATGAACCTGCACATCATGGAAATAGTGATTGTGTTATGCCAGTCTTTTTTTTGTTCGATAAACCATACGAAATTAATACAAAAACAAAAAATATATTGAAAGTCTTAGTATAGAAAGTTGCATTAACAATTGTGTACCTAATGTGATTATAATGAGAGACAATGTAGATGAGCTTCCTCCCTCTTTCTAATAATGGTATAAGGGTTGTTTTTCATTCAAGAACAGCGGTCGAGGGAGAATGGCAGTTCTATTTGAAGATCATTTATTGATTTGACCATAAACACAACTGTAAAAATCAACCCTTGTCTTTCAACTTTTCCAATATCAATTGTTTCCTTTTTTAGGGTTAGCCCTTGACATTTATGTATGGTAATAGCCCATGCCATGGATATTAGTATGGTTTCCAAGACATATGGGTGTTACAGGTGCACATTTTAGGTCATCTAGGTTCCACGGTGGGCCATTATAGTCATTGAAGTGCACCACCACATATGAAGGTAAATCTGGTGGCCTAGAGCTAGTTGGGTAAATGATTTCTAGTATCTCCAAGATACCCATTCACAAGACATGTTTGAATCCACAAGTTTGTTGTTAACATGACTCGTTGGCCTCTACATAGCAGGACCCCTTTTGGAAGTTGTTCAGAATCGTTATCAGTATTTGATTTTGTATGTGTTTGTATTGCAACAAAAAGTGCAATAGGAAGATTCAATAGTTTGAGCATTATTTATTATGTAGCCCCACTAAATCATTTGTAGAAAACAAGTGCATTAATTGGTCGAAATATGTGTGCTCATCATTTGATAGATGTTTGTTTGTGCAAGTCATTAGTAATTTCTAGTCTTCCTCAACCGGTTTTGCATTACGCATATTTTTTAATGTGTGACAAAAGGTGATTTGGGTCTGGGAATCACCTTGTTGACGAAAACTTGTTTGCAAAGTAACAATTGTAGTGAATTGTTCCCATAGGAGTATAGCATTTGAGTGGGACACATAGATTGGTTTGTCCATAATAGGGGGGAGTTGAACCAAGTTACCTACAAGAATTATAGATGTACCACCAAAACACATATGTTGGTTGCAGGGGAAAGCTTCATGCAATCTACTATCTATTTTCAATAGTAATTTTGATCCAATAAAGCTCATTTCATCAACTAACAAGTATTTAACATGTTTCATCTCTTATTGAAACAATGTTAGTGATTGTCCTTTTAATGGTTGTATTTCTTTTATTGGAATTTTTAGGGCTGAATGTATTGTCGAGGCATTTATATTGAATGTAGCAATCCTTGTTGTAGCAACAAGGAGGGGGTTATAATTTTGTGACAATAAATTCTAGTGTGTCTTCTAATATGAATCAAATATGATTTCCTGTACTTGTTCCTTGTATTGTCATATGTAAAGGTTGGTTCAAGAAAATGTTGTTATAGTGTTCTTTAATAACAGTAAGTGCAATTTCCTATTTTGACGATAGGGGGTAAGGTGGGTCAACGAACTTAAATGTGGATTAGTCATTTTGTTGTGACAGTTTGTTTGTGTGTATAAAGTGTTCTGCACCTTCATGTAAATGGGGAGGAATATTATGTGTATCCCATTTTTTGTTGCCAAAATCACGTTTACCAAGCATTTAAAGGGTATTTACATTTACGTGACTAGAAAGACCCATTTGTGCCAACAATTCCCATTCATGAAGTGGCAATGTAGTTTGTGCATCTAATGTTCTCAATTTCATCATCTTCTTCTTGGTTAGCTTCAATATTTACAATATGGTCGACATGCCAAAAAGAGTATTGGTTGAGATTCATTTCCTTCCAATGTGCAACAATATCATCTTTAGTGAGGCCAATATTTGTGGCTATGTCATGGAAATGCTTGTATAAAAGTAGCTCACTCTAACAAAATGTCTCATAATATTTTGAATCCTCATTTAGAACACTATAAAATAGAGGAAAGATGTTTACAATTGTTTTTTGGTTCCTACATCTCCACTTGCACCCTTTGTGAAAGGAGGAAAAAGAGAAAGATTGGGCAGAGTCAATCAATGTTATTTTTTCCATATCAACAATTCATTGCATATAGGAATGTAGATAGTGTAATGGTAATGTGTCTCCATCTATATTTCTTATAATTTGATGAAAGACTTTCCGACCAACATTTAATGTGAAAAATGAGTGATTGCAAACAACAAGAGGAAATTTTTGTAACATATGGTAGGTTTCTTGGGAACCTATATCATGATCTACAACAATCTTTGTTGTGAATTTTCTATACGCTGCTAGAGCATGGTCGGTTGGTGCTTGATGTCTACATATATGTGTTAGCATGTCAATACAACTCTTAGACTTTCTTTCTGACTTAGTTGCATATTTAACAATGTATCTAAGGACATGCATTTTTGAAACTATAGTTTGGCAATCCATATTAGCTCTCCATACTGAAAGCATTTCTAGATTGTGTATATTTAATCTATCATCATTATGCACAGTGACATATTGTTTTTTTTTCTAATTCATCGCATGACAAGGTAGAGGTAACACATTCAATCCAAGGAGCTTTGTACCAGCATGCTAGAACTTGACCCTTTTTACGTAGGCAGGTTGCTTCAGTACATTTTGTGTCTTTGGACACAGTTGATCAAATCTTCGTAGTCATCAAGTTTATGTCTAGAGAAGACTTCTAGCGTACTTAGTAGGCAAGGATCATCTAGTGCAGATCGATGTTGTGTGTTATTTTTTTCAAATGGTGTACAAGGGTTCCATGCATTGACATATTTGTCAAAGAATGCTTTTGCTTGTTCTACTTCTATATTGTTGTGCCAGTCAAGCTTGTCCATGTCTAGTGCATTAGTAAGCCAAACAAATCCATGAATGTGTGTAGAACATCAATGTTGCCATTCATATATATACCAATAATCTATTGCATTTAAGAGCTTCTGTATGTTGTACCCAAACCAAATTTTTTGCTTCATCAAGGCATTTTGCATAGAAAAGTCTAAACCTTGCTAAATGATGTAAAATACAGTTTTTGGGCAATATCAAGCATGGAGTTTTTGTCAATATTTTGTCAGTCAAAGTCAGTTTTATTGATCAGAACCTGAATCAGAGGCTCAAAATGGAGAATTTCACGATCGAGGAGCATCTCACGACAGCATTTCATGTTGCACTTGGTTATTTCAGTGGTCAAGACGGAGTTTTTAGTGATTAAATTATGAAGATTTCTTGGAGAAAAGCAAGAAAGCGCACCTGTAGCCCAGGGGTGCCCTTCTTTTTGAAGGTCAAGATTTTATTGAAAATGCTCATGCATACAGTCAATCTCTTCAGAATTGATCTGGCTATCCGATGAGCTATCCAGCGAAGCTTTCTGAGACCCATAGCTCCGACAACTAACGACATAAGTTGAAATTCCCAAAGTTTCACATATGAGAAATTTGTCCTTTTTCAGGCAAAAGCGTGCCTGTAGCTTGAGGGCGCCCTTCTTAAAGGGGGGGTAGATTCTAGTATTTCTGGTGGCTAATACAGTCAATCTCTTCATGAATAGTCTGCTCGTCCGATGAGCTATCAAACGCAGTCACTCGAGTCTTAGAGCTCCGGTAGCCGACATCTGAAGATGAGCTTATAATGGAGTTTTCACATCTCAGAGCTTCTTCATTGCATTTCCAGCGCAACTATAGCTCAGGGGCGCTGGTTAAAATGACCCTTAAGATGGTAAAATTTGCAGACGAAGTCTTCCTAACATCAGTACTACTCTAGCCCAGCTTCGCGTTGCATCATCCTGCCTGTCGATCCGACATTCCAATTGATCATGGCAAAGGTTCTACCAAGTACGTAAATAAACAGGTGGACTGACATAAAATTTGCATTGTATTTCTATAGTCCAAAGGTACCTAGCCTTTAGGCCTGTTAGATGAGGTCATTCGCGTTCGAAGTCTTCACAAGACTTGAGCGTAATTACTTTATCTATTCAATGAGCCCAGCCGTCAGCCTTCGGGATTTGGCAAATGCTCGTACGTGCGAGGTCTTTGGTGAAATGCTGAGAAGTGAAGACATCTGAAAAATGGCTAAGTATGGAGCGGATATTTTAAATAAAATACGCATTGGAATTTTTGAGGTCTTAGAAGTAGTTTTCTTGCTTCATCACCTCTGGAAACGTCTCTTGTAGATTCTTCTGGCTGTTTGTTAAAACTGATAGTGCTCGAATCGGGTCATCCCAGCTCCAGATATCAGAGGTCAAATTAGGGCATCTGGTTGAGAGTTCAACTTTCGTCAAAATGATGTCAGTGCAACTGAAGGCCAGGGGTGCTTTTACTTTTGAGGCCCTTAATGCACTTTTCAGATGTCTTGCATACAGTCGTTGGATGCAGAATGTCTCCAGTCATGCAGTGAGCTTGGTTTCCTATCAGCAAGGTTCACCGTTCGTCGTCAGCAGCTATTTGAAGTGTCAGATGGCAGTTTGAAGAAATGGTTTTCTAGAGCCTGTAAATGAATTTAATCAAGGGCGCCTAATTTTTAAGGGTATTAAATGATGGATTTTGCAGTAGTGTCTCCCAGCAGACATTTCTTCCTTGTTTAGTAGGCTTTTTGATGAATTCTCCAGCTCAGTCTCAGCATCTCCCGGTCACTCAGAAATCAGTGTCGAAGTTGGTCAGTCGTGACTTTGTCGTCAGCTATAAAATAGGAAGTTAATAAAAAGTGCAATATCTTGAGCAAATGGATGCCTATGAGCTCAAGAGACGACTTTTCAGAATCGGTGAAGTCTAACGGTGAATCCTAAAGCTTCATTGGAATTGTCAACTGAAGTTCAAAATATTTAATATTTATTTTGCAATTTTAGCATTAAGTGGCGATTTTCTATTTTTGGCGCCTTTGCTATTTGCATAATGAATATTTTATTATTTATTTAAATTCAAACTTCCAATCAGTGGCAGTGAAACTGAAAGGGGTCCAATCAGAGGTCTTCTATTTCAATTAGGGTTTTAAATCTTGCAGTTGATGCAAATTTTATCTTATTTAAGCATCGCGCCTTCATTTATTATTCACAAAGCTCTGGAGAAATTCAAGTTTCTTAAGCAAAATTTAGTCTTCAAGAGAAATTCGTATTTTTCAAAGAGATTCATAGTTTAAAACAAAATTCATATTTCTTAAAGCAAATTCATAGCTTCAAAAGAAATTCGCAATTCTTCAAGAAACAAAGGCGAAATTCTCAAAGAGCAAAGGCTTTAGGAAAATTCACAAATTCTTCAGTTTGCAAAGGTGACTTCTCAGAGTTCAAGGAATTCGTATTTTCTTCAAAAGGCAAGTTTGTATTTCTCAAAGAACAAAGGCGCAACTTCAAGATAAATTCGTGGTTTTCAAGCAAAGGCGAATTCTTCCAGATCAAAGGCGAATTCCTCATCAATTTCCAAAGGCGATTTTATCTAACAAATCTTTTTGTAGGTTAAAAGTTCACAATTGTCAGCAATTTGAAGAATTCAAGGGCGATTTTCACAAAAGAAGAACATACAAAAAACGTCTTTTTCCTCCTTGATTCTCAAATTTCTCTTAGATTGCAATTCACATGTTCCTGAAATTGGAAAATTCAACAAGTTCAAACATCTGGATCATTTCTATATAATTTCCTTGAGTTAAAATTGTGCATTTGATTTTTCAAGAATTTTTAACTTCAGAACATTCGTTCTCGAGTTACTAATTTTCTCAATTGAAAAGTCTTTGTATGATCGATTAGAAGTCATATTTTTGCATATCTGACATTCTGGGTTGTCTTAGAATCCTTTTCTGGACAAAACTCATATCTCAGATTTTTCGCAGAAAAGAACTCTTTGAAAGGCTATTTTTAACTCTCGCAGGCTATTTTTAGTTTTCCAGAAATCTTGTCAGAACATAGTCAAGTTCATAGTCAACGGGAGAATTTTTCAAAATGCAGTTCACTCAGCTCGAATACCTAACCAAAACAGTCCTTACTCATGACTTCCTCAGGATGGTTGAGACAGATCTTCACAAAGTGTTGCCAGAAGCAGTTATTGATCCTGTTAAGATCAGAGCTTCAATTATTCAAAATATTGAGCAATCTGGCTTACTAGAGGCCGCTCCCATACCTATCTCTGTTCATTGTGTTGAATTCGTGATGGCTTGTATCAAGCATTACAATTCTACTACTCATGAGATAGTGTCAGTTGACAGACGAGTCATTTGCAGTCTCAAGCCTCTAGACATTGAAAGGAGTTTTGGCATTCCACAACACCTGAACAGTCTGGTTATTTCCATGGAGAAGTGTGAGAAGGTATTTGATGATGATGTGGACAAGTGTCAGAAGAAGATGTTAGAAAGATGGTTAAAACAAGCGAAGAACAGATTGCCAAACAATGTGGGTCGTGGTCAATACAAGGATGAGTATGCGATTCTAATCACACTCCTATATCGTGTCTTAGGTCAAGCACATGTGAATGTTTTCCAGCCTTGGATGTATTACATTATTGGTCGCATCATTTCTGGGTAGGAGCATTATGACTGGGCATCCTTCATCAGCGATATTCTCCACAGGAAAATCATCGATTTCTTAGTTGCCCATGAGTTTCACATGTGTCTGTATCTCGTGTACTTGATCACTTATTAGGGTTAGTTCCGAGGACTAAACACCATGGGCATTCTCAGTGTTCAGAAATTCTACCAGTATTATGATCAGCTTGAGTTCACTAAAGCTGAACGTCATTTCAAGCGTGTTCATGAGGCTTTTCTGACTTATACAGTGAGAAATTTGGACCCGGAGTTGCACGTTCGTATCTCGGCAGTTGCTAGGGTAGTGATGGATGGATGGGCAGATTGGTTTATTCAATTCCCGACATACACCTACATCCGAGTATACAGATTTATAGGAAATCCAGCTATACTTCCACGTTATCCTTCGGACAAGACAATCTTTCAGGAGTTCCTGAGACAGATGCATGATGTTCATCGTCTTTTACGTCGTAGGCACAGACCATCTATCAATTTTACTTTTTAGTTTGGAATGTATTGGTGCAAGACGAAAATTGATGCCAAAGTTGCAGGACAAGAGCTTGAGAAATATAATCTTAAGTATCTTGTTGAAGCACGTGCCTATGATCTTTCAGGTCATTACATAACTCGCCTTGCTGAAGCACATATCATGAGCCTTCTATGGAGGATTACGGGGCAAATTGCACAGATGACTTCGAGGTTCGTAGACGTAGTTACGGCTACTTCTCTCTCTCACAGATTTCTATTTTCTTGTCAAAAGATGTGGGAGGTTTATCAGATGATGAGGGAGAAGTTATTCCTCAGTTTTCCAGAGAGCAGGTTGATACACAACCGTTGCTAGCAGTTGATTGGTATGCCAAGGAATACGTAATGGTCAAGGAGAGGTCAAGTAGAGTTATTCAGAACAGTATACTTTACCTCGACAGCAAGAAGACAAGGAGGGTAAGTGTGCCCAGAGCAGAGCCACCAGTAGTGGTGAATCCTTCACTACCTTCTTCGTCAAAACCCAAACAAAAGAAGAGGAGTAATCCTCCTAAGAAAGGTCAAGCGCCAAACAATTCAAAAGGCAAGGCACTTGCCACTGTTAAACGCACGAAGCCTGACAGACAGCCGGTCACAGAGCCAGTTCAGAGACCAATTCAGAGTCCGCTAGTACCTGAGGTTCAGCCTCAAGTTCCTACATCAATTCCAGAGCAGTCACCCGCCCCAATTCTCATTGAATTGGATTTAAACTCTCCACCTCGCAGTGGGTCCTCTAAACGTTCACTCTCGTCAGTACCTCCTGTTGCTAGTACAGACCCTTCTAGTAGCATTAGCCAAGACCAATCTTGGATTGAAGCTCAGCTAGGAAGGAAGAGGAGGTAGCCATCCTATGTTCTTAATCATTCTAATTTTGATGAGATTTACCAGGATGCGCAAGGCAAGAGGGTCAAGAACATGGTCCACGTAGAGAGGAACACTGACATGGAGATTGTCATTGAGACTGTTGTACCTCCACAGGGGAAGAACTTGGCTGAGTTGGAATCTCAGGATTTTGAGGTTATCACAGTCAACCTTGGTCGTAGCAAACGCCAAACCCAGGTTGATCTCCGACAAGTTGCTACAGACAGTGCCAGGGATAGAATACTGAAGGACGGAGAAGATAAGGCAGCCCTCAAGGCTGAAATCACATAGCTTCATCAGTACATTTCTAGCCTTGTACATAGACCGGATGCCATGAACACACTCCCACCGATGCTTGAGCCTCCATCAAACCAAAGTCAACTTAATCACTTAGTTGCATATGGCAAGCGTTTGGATGAATGGGAGGAGGAGGAGTTCATTGCTAGAGGTCGTGCTATGCTCACAGAGTTATATCAGTTGTGGTACAATGCACGAGAACTCCGTATTCTTCTCCAGGATGAGGAGCGAGATATGGGGATTAACAAACCTCAGGATGAGATTATGATTGCTCACCTGAGTGTGGCAAATGATGCAGTCACAGATGCAGAGGATAGAGAAGCTATCTATTCTTGGAAAACACAGTCGATTTTCAAGGCAAAGATAGAAGAGACTTTAGCGTCAGAGTTGGCTGAGAGGAGAGAGCACGTCACTAGTGCACTCCGGTTTGTGAGGACTCTAGTATCTCGCTTACCGTGTCGATATCAGATCGAGGGTGGTGCCTACGTTGAGCTTACCGATGTTCAGTCAGAGCTTCAGGCACTCATTCATACCATTTTCAATAGGGAGACTATTGGCTGTAAGGTTACTCAACTTACAGTCATGTCAGCATTGTTCGATGAGGCAACAAGGAGCAGAGGTGAACTTCAGTCTCAGATCACAGCTGGTGAGGATATGCTGCACCGACGTAGCATTCTTCGACAGAGTCTCATAGCTCCAGATAGTGATGTAGTTAACAATCTCGTTGAGGGATTAGTTGCTCGAGATCACAGACAGTAAACTTCAGTTCCCACCTCTCAGGATAGACATTACACACAGGAGTTAAACTTGGCGTTACTTACTCAAGTTAACTCGCTGTCTTGTCTCATGCATATCTATCCTGAGATTAGCTTTACACACTTGGAGTTTCATTTAGGGTTTACGTTAACTGATGGTAGTGTTCCAGTTAACTTTGCTTTCAATAAGGACGTGCATGCTTGCACAATTGTCCATTTTTAGATTAGATGTTTCGGTTAACTGATGGTAGTTTTCCAGTTAACTGTATAGTTTGCTTTATTAGGGCTTAGTAATAAATCTTGCATGCATTGCAAGACTGTAGTTGACTCAAGGTGGTTTTAGGGTTCCCTACGCCTTTTGATGTCTATAAATAAGATATTTTGCTCATTTTTACATAACTTTTGCACGAGAGAGAAATATATGCTGTGCCTACCTTGCCCTCAATATTACTCTTTTTGTATCTATTCATGTGTCTTTACTATTATGATGAATTGTTATGCCACATAGGGTTTCATGCAATTGTAATGGTGAATTCTTTCCTTAGTTTAGATAAATATGTTTTGTGTTCAATAAACTTGTTTAGATTGAGATGATAGTTGTGCCACCTTGCCTTCAAGTAGAGAATTTGCACTTGGTTATCGTGTGTTGTTGTGAACAATAAACTTATTCGGATTGAGCTGATAGTCGTGCCACCTTGCCTTCAAGTAGAGAATCTGTATTCAGTTTATCGTGTGATGTTGTTACCAATAAACTTGTTTAGATTGAGCTAATAGATGTGCCACCTTGCCTTCAAGTTGAGAATCTATACTCATTTATCGTCTGATAGTCAAACCTTGATTTGTTTCCTCATGCTCTATTTTCTTGAGGAGACTGGATAGAATTTAAGTAATTAAGTTTAGTTGTAGTTAGTAAGACTGTGAAACCAGAAAATACTCAGCTGCAACGTATATAGTTTTCGAGAAAGCCTTGTACCTCTATAGCTGAAACAAAAAGACAAGATTTAGTTTAGTTTACTTTCCTTTTCAAAGCACTTTAGTTAAGCACAACGAGGGAGCTTCCCCTCCTAATTTGAAGAGCACTCATTGCGTAGTGTGCATAGTTGTCTGTACGAACTCTTAATCCAGAGGAGCTAGTTGTGACGCCAAAAGTTTTCCGGCACCCACCGTGGGGCATGAGGCCTTGAAAACCTCATGTCATGGTTATGACTATCTGGCATCGTACTGCTATAGTATTACAACCAGCACTAAGTCCGCCTATTATACAGCCGAATTTAGTCTTCATTGAAGCAGAACAGTCAGATATTATCAGTAGCTTGCGCACGTTTATTTTTGAAAATCATACTTCTATCGCTGAGTGGAGAAACGTGGCTACAACTCTGGATAAAGAAGAAAAAGAAAATCTTGCAGCAGGTAGACCAGTTTTGCCACCTCTCGTGTGGAATTAAGCATCTTGGCGTACCAAGTTAATATTAGAAGAAGGAGAGGAAATCTTCCTATTCAGCCAGATCCTATTTTTGAAGAAGCTCCTGATCAGTTTACTGAATCAGAAATTTTTGAAGAAGAGACTCCCACTCCAACTGTAGAGATGGGTGATTGTAATAACAACAATGGTGATGATCACAACAGTCGTAATGGAAGAAACGTGAGACATCCAGCCCCCTTGCCTTGGGGCGACAATATTGGACCGTTGGCTCTACCAGGAGATCATGAATTGCCCAAGGGATCATGCAAGTTTTTCCTGAGATTTCATGGCGATGGTTCTAAACATCCAGATGAACATCTATCAGCATTCACGGTGGCTTGTTCCGTTTTGCATGTTGCGCATGAAGACATCGTCGTTCGTCTTTTCGTGGAGACTCTTGAGAACAACGCAGCAGACTGGTTCAATAATCTTGAACCAGGAATTATCACTAGTTGGGCCGTCATGAGCGAGAAGTTCTTGGCAAGATTCAAGCCAGCCGAGGACAATCATAGATTATTTGCACAACTCTCAAATTCAAAGATGGAAAAGCATGAACCGATGAGGGAATTCGTGGCAAAGTTTAATCGCCTTGTTACACGTCTTTCCCACACTTTGAATCCATCTGATGAGATTTTTGATGAGTTCTTTCATCAATGCGTTGCCATCAGAAATTGCCTTTTTCTTGAAGATAAGCGAAGAAGATGATCTACAACACCTTCAGGAGGAAGCAATCAAGCTTGAAGATAACATGATTACAACCGGCAAGATGAAAGATGATTCGATCAGGCCGCTCGTGCAAGTGTCGGCTGATCCATTGCTACAGAAGGTAGCAAATGAGGTGACGATACTAAAGAGACAATCACCACCTCAAGGGCAACCAGCTTTGCCTGCACCACCACCTTTTCAACCACAACCAGCGTACCAGCCGAGAAGGAATAATTTTCAGCCATACAATAATTTGAAGTCTAAGTTTCCGCAAGGAGAACCGAGACAAAATAATGAAGCTAAGAAGGCTACGGTCTTTTGCACATTCCATGATTCAACAGAGCACACCGGGGTTACTTGTCTGGAAAATCAAAGAATGAATTAGCTCATGGGATTTACCGATTCTACTCCTAGTTTAGACTTCATACCTTCGAATTCAAATGTCGTCTCTTCATAGACAGACGAGTTTGATGGCGACTCCGCAACGGGATATTTTGATCGAGAACCCGTTAATGAAGAAGAAGAAGAATCCCGTCATTTTTCTCTTGCAGTGAATCATGACAATATCACTTCACCTGTGTTCACACATGCTCAGCATTTCAAAGCACAAGAGGAAGAGGAAAAGCGGAATTTGAATACAAAAGCAAAGGAAGTAGCTTCTCCTTCCAATCTTAAACCTTCACAAGAGAATATCTTGCCAACAGCTTTAGATACGTCTTCAGCAAGTTTTGACATCGTGTCTTCCATGATGAAGACAAAGGTACAGATATCTCAGCTAGAGTATTTACAAGATCATCCAGAGCAGTTGGATAGAATCTTGAATGTTCTTAAAAAGAAGAATGTCGTTCAGCCGACATTGCTACAGTCCTCAGTTCCTGCAGAAGAGAAGCCCAGGCCATTCTATATATCTTTATATATAGGAGGTTTTAAGCTGAGCAATTGCATAATTGACAGCGGAGCTTCGGACAATGTAATGCCATTACAGATTATGAACGCGTTGGGACTTTAATGCACCCCGACTCAGGAAAAGTGTTATTCACTTGAGTCCAAACCAGTGTCGTTAGTCGGTCAACTCAAAGATGTGCAAGTGAGGCTAGCGTCGTGTCCAGAGAAAAAGATTATGATGACTATCCTAGTGGCTGATATTCCTACCAGCTACGGGATGTTACTTAGTAGAAGTTTTTGCAAGGATCTTGGAGGAGAAATACAAATGGATTGGTCATTCGCGACAATCCCATTGAAGAAAGGCACTTTCAAGCTGAAGCCGGAAACCAAATCAAATTTTACAGTGGTGAAGTCCCAGGACCCACATGCTCAAGTGTTGTATCAAGACACGAGTCCAGGAACATATGCTATGGTGTCCGAAGTGACAGAAGATTGTCAGAATTTTGCTCTTTCCACAGAATTATTAAATGAAGAATCTAAGATGTGGAAGATGCAGTTTTATGGCAGTTGTTCGACTTCAGGCTCCGAAGCGGGAGTAGTAATTATCTCTCCCAAAGGTTGTTTATATCCTTTTGCATATAGGTTGCAATTCGATTGCACTAATAATACTGTTGAAAATGAGGCACTTTTGTTAGGTCTCAAAAATGCAAAGGATATGGGAATCAAGTTGTTTCAAGTTGAAGGAGATGCAGAGATGATCGTTAGCAGGCCAGAGAGCAATTTCATGTAAGAAAGAATCATCTCCAAAACTATAGGCAGAGGGTGTGGAATGCAATCAACTGGTTTGATGCATTCAACATCAAATATATTTCAAGAATGAACAATAGTAAAGCTGATGCTCTTGCAGTTTCAGCCGCTCTTTTTATGCCTAACTCTGACTTTCGTGAGAACTCATTTGCTATTGAGCTAATCTATAGACCAGTTGTTCCTGATAATTTAGACAGCTGGCAAGTCTTCAGTGATGATGAAGATATCAAAGAATTTCTCGTCATGGGAGACAACTACAAAGAATTGTTCTTTGAAGGGAGTTCAACTTCTCACAAAGAGTCAATTGCTGAAGAATCTGAGGTTATAGAATCTAGAATCATACAATTGAAAGGAAATCAGATTCCTAAAGGTTTTGTATCCTTAGAGGATATTTTTGACAGGCATGATCGTTACATCCAAGATCAAAAAAGGTCAGGGGTGAATGCTTCATCAGAATATAATCAAGTCAACATAGGTACTGAAGACAAGCCTCGACTTGTGAATTTGGGCAAATGGTGTACTCCTGAAGAAACTGAGAGGTTTATCGCCTTGTTCAAGCAGTACAAGGATGTTTTTGCCTGGTCATATGAAGATTTAAAGGTCTTCACACCTGTTGAATTGTCTCACACAATTCCACTGAAGTCTGATGTCAAGCCTTTCAGGCAGAAACAAAGACATTATAATCCACGAATTCAAGATACTATTTATGCGGAGATTCAGAAGATGGTGGACTCGAGGATAATTTTTCCCATTCATCACTCCACCTGGGTGTCAAATATTGTTCCTGTGCGCAAAAAGAATGGAGAAATCAGAATTTGCATTGATTTCAGGAACTTGAATCAATCGTCCTTAAAGGACAATTATCCCTTACCTATCATGGAGCGTACATTGTAAACAGTTACCAGATCGGAAATGCTATCACTTCTTGATGGTTTTTCTGGTTACAATTAGATTGCAGTGGCTGAGGAGGATCAGATCAAGACAGCTTTCACCACGCCGTGGGGAACGTTTGCTTATGAAAGGATTCCTTTCAGCTTTATCAACGCTGATGCTACTTTTCAGAGAGCCATGGATTTAGCGTTTAGGGATCTTAGGAATAAGATCATAGTCGTCTATCTTGATGACTTAACCATTTTCTCAGAGCTGACGAAGGAGATTTTAGCAATGATGAAGAAGACGCCTACTTTTGTGTGGACGAATGAAGGCAAACAGGCCTTTATCAAAATCAAAGAAGCTATTGCAAATGCACCAGTGTTAGTTCAGCCTAACTTTCAGAAGGATTTTATTCTTTATTGTTACACGTCAGAACATTCATTGTCTGCCATTCTGACATAGAAGCTCAGTGAAGAGGGAGAATCTCCTATTGCTTTTATGAGTGCTAATTTTAAAGATGCTGAGATGTGTTATTCCCAGATTGAGAAGAACGCTTATGCTGTTGTCAGGGCTATTAAGAATTTCATATTTTATCTTTTGAATTCACATACAACGGTGTATGTCACCGATCCAACAGTCAAAAGTGTGCTTACCCAGCAAGAGATGGGCACGAAAAGAGGGAATTGGATCGCGAGGGTTCAGGAATATGATCTGGAGATTAAGCTGGCCAAGCTTGTTCGCGGGCAAGGTCTTTGCAGATTATTGGCGGAAGATGGAGATCGCAAATTCAAGAGCAATGGTGGAATTGGTTCAGAACAAGAAGTTGAAGAGGACCTTCCTTTGGTCCTACTTGTTAATTCTGCAGAAGAATGGTACACACCTCTATGGTATTATTCAACGTATGGAGAATGTCCACGTCACATGGACAAATAGCAGAAAAGAACACTAAAATTGAAAGCACAGAATTTCGTGCTTGTTAACAATGTTATTTACAAGCATGGCCTTGACGGAACTTTTCTATTATGTGTCGGAAAGGATCAGCAGCGAAGATTGTTAGAAGCTTTTCATAATCAGGCATGCAGAGGACACTTTTCATCAAGGGTCACTACATTCAAGATTCTACAAGCACAGTTTTATTGGCCAACTATGTTTTGTGACACATATGATTGGGTGTACAAATGTCAGTTATGTTAGCAGTTTGCTGGTAAAGTGAAATTGGCATCCTTTCCACTCAAGCCAGTTGTCATCGATGCTCCATTTCAGCAGTGGGGTATTGATTTTGTAGGACCTGTCAATCCAGTTTCCAATAAGGGGCATGTTTATGTCCTCATAGCGATAGATTATTTTACAAAATGGGTTGAGGCGGTTCCTACTAAATGAGCTACGTCTGAAGTGGTTTGCAGCTTTCTCAAGGAGAACATTATTTCTCGCTTCGGGGTTCCTCAAAAAATTGTGGCTAATAATGCAACTTGCTTCTCGTCAGAGGAGATTTTAAGTTTTTGTTTTGATCACAGCATCATGCAGTCGCATTCGTCCGATTATTACCCTCAAGGTAATGGACGGGCCGAATCTTCCAATAAGAACGTTGTCACAATTATACGCAAGTTAGTTGAGTCAAATCAGTGAACTTGGCATACTAAGTTATATGACGCTCTTTGGGCTGATCGTATAACTCCTAAAAGAGCTATTGGCACCTCGCCTTTCATACTCTTGTATGGTACAGAAGCTATTGTGCCCATTACCTTGGAGTTGTCTGCTTTACAGCTTGCATCTACAGTGGAGGATGAAGAATTCAATGATCCTATTCAGAGGAGGATATTGCTCCTGATGAAACTTCAAGAGGAGAGGACAGAGGTTGTTGATAAGATCACTCAGCACCAAGAAAGAGTGAAGAAGATTTTTGATAAGAAGGCTCGTCACAGAGACTTTCAAATTGGAGATCAAGTCCTTTTGTGGGACAAAAGGCATGAGCCAAAAGGAATGCATGGAAAATTTGATTCCTTATGGTTAGGGCCCTTCCAGATTCATGAATCTGCAGGAGAGAACACTTATATTCTTTCACATCAGGATGGAAGGCTCTTCCCGCTTCCCTATAGCGAGCAGTATCTTAAGCACTTCAACCCTTCGGGGGAGGAGTAATATTGTAAATATTTTGTAAGTAATTTGTATGCTTTATCGTTATGTTGTTTTGTATTTCCCCGTTCTGTGATGTTTTGTCGTGTTTTAGGTGATTTAGGTAGTATTGTTTTAGGTGATTTCTAGGTTAGGTTTTTAGGAAACTCCAAATGTTTTTAGGTGATTAGGGAAAAATCCTGACTGCAATGCCCAATTATAAATCACTGGTCTACTTAACAATGAGATTTTTAGGTTCTCCTATGTCGTAGGTATCCGACATGGTCACCAAACGGAGCCTAATGTTGTACCCAAACCAAATTTTTTGCTTCATCAAGGCATTTTGCATAGAAAAGTCTAAACCTTGCTAAATGATGTAAAATACAGTTTTTGGGCAATATCAAGCATGGAGTTTTTGTCAATATTTTGTCAGTCAAAGTCAGTTTTATTGATCAGAACTTGAATCAGAGGCTCAGAATGGAGCATTTCACAATGGAGGAGCGTCTCACGATAGCATTTCACATTGCACTTGGTCATTTCAGTGGCCAAGATGAAGTTTTTAGTGATTAAATTATGAAGATTTCTCGGAGAAAAGCAAGAAAGCACACCTGTAGCCCGGGGGCGCCCTTCTTTTTGAAGGTCAAGATTTTATTGAAAATGCTCATGCATATAGTCAATCTCTTCAGAATTGGTCTGGCTATCTGATGAGCTATTCAGCGAAGCTTTCCAAGACCCGTAGCTCCAGCAACTGGCGACAAAATTTGAAATTCCCAAAGTTTCACATATGAGAAATTTGTCCTTTTTCAAGCAAAAGCGTGCTTGTAGCTTGAGGGCGCCCTTCTTAAAGGGGGGGTAGATTTCGGTATTTCTGGTGGCTAATACAGTCAATCTCTTCACGACTAGTCTGCTCGTCCGATGAGCTATCAAACACAGTCACCCGAGTCTTAGAGCTCCAACAGCCGACATCTGAAGATGAGCTTATAATGGAGTTTTCACATCTCAGAGCTTCTTCATTGCATTTCCAGTGCAACTATAGCTCAGGGGCGCCACTTAAAATGACCCTTAAGATGGTAAAATTTGCAGACGAAGTCTTCCTGACATCAGTACTACTCTAGCCCAACTTCGCGTTGCATCATCTTGCCTATCGATTCGACATTCCAGTTGATCGTGGCAGAGGTTCTACCAAGCACGTAAATAAACTGGCGGACTGACATAAATTTTGCATTGTATTTCTACAGTCCAGAGGCGCCTAGCCTTTAGGCCTGTCAGATGAGGTCGTTTGCGTTCAAAGTCTTCACGAGACTTGAGCGTAATTACTTTATCTATTCAACGACCCTAGCCATCAGCCTTCAGGATTTGGCAAATGCTTGTACGTGCGAGGTCTTTGGTGAAATGCTGAGAAGTGAAGACATCCAGAAAATGGCTAAGTATGGAGCAGATATTTTAAATAAAATACGCACTGGCATTTTTGAGGTCTTAGAAGTAGTTTTCTTGCTTCGTCACCTCTGGAGACGTCTCTTGTAGATTCTTCTGGCTGTCCGTTAAAATAGATAGTGCTCGAATCGAGTCATCCCAGCTCTAGATATCAGAGGTCAAAGTAGGGCATCTCGTTGAGAGTTCAACTTTCGTCAAAATGATGTTAGTGCAACTGAAGGCCAGGGGCGCTTTTACTTTTGAGGCCCTTAATGCACTTTTCAAATGTCTTGCGTATAGTCATTGGATGCAGAATGTCTCTGGTCACGCAGTGAGCTTGGTTTCCTGTCAGCAGGGTTCACCATTTGTCGTCAGCAGCTGTTTGAAGTGTTAGATGGCAGTTTGAAGAAATGGTTAAGTCTGGAACCTATAAATGAATTTAATCAGGGGCACCTAATTTTTTAGGGTATTAAATGATGGATTTTGCAGTAGTGTCTCCCAATAGAAATTTCTTCCTTGTTTAGTAGGCTTTCCGATGAATTCTCCAGCTCAATCTCAGCATCTCCCGGTCACTCAGAAATCAGTGGCGAAGTTAGTCAGTCGTGACTTTGTCGTCAGCTATAAAATAGGAAGTTAATAAAAAGTGCAATATCTTGAGCAAATGGACGCCTATGAGCTCAAGAGATGACTTTTCAGAATCGGTGAAGTCTAACGGTGAATCCTAAAGCTTCATTGGAATTGTCAACTGAAGTTCAAAATATTTAATATTTATTTTGCAATTTTAGCATTAAGTGGCGATTTTCTATTTTTGGCGCCTTTGCTATTTGCATAATGAATATTTTATTATTTATTTAAATTCAAACTTCCAGTCAGTGGCAGTGAAACTAAAAGGGGTCCAATCAGAGGTCTTCTATTTCAATTAGGGTTTTAAATCTTGCAGTTGATGTGAATTTTATCTTATTTAAGCATCACGCCTTCATTTATTATTCACAAAGCTCTGGAGAAATTCATATTTCTTAAGCGAAATTCAGTCTTCAAGAGAAATTCGTATTTTTCAAAGAGATTCATAGTTTCAAACAAAATTCGTATTTCTTAAAGCAAATTCATAGCTTCAAAAGAAATTTGCAATTCTTCAAGAAACAAAGGCGAAATTCTCAAAGAGCAAAAGCTTTAGGCAAATTCATAAATTCTTCAATTTGCAAAGGTGAATTCTCAGAGTTCAAGGAATTTGTATTTTCTTCAAAAGGCAAGTTCGTATTTCTCAAAGAACAAAGGCGCAACTTCAAGATAAATTCGTGGTTTTCAAGCAAAGGTGAATTCTTCCAAATCAAAGGCAGATTCCTCATCAATTTACAAAGGCGATTTTATCGAACAAATCTTTTTGCAGGTTAAAAGTTCACAATTGTCAGCAATTTGAAGAATTCAAGGGCGATTTTCACAAAAGAACATACAAAAAACGTCTTTTTCCTCCTTGATTCTCAAATTTCTCTCAGATTGCAATTCGCATGTTCCTAAAATTGGAAAATTTGAAAAGTTCAAACATCTGGATCATTTCTATATAATTTCCTCGAGTTAAAATCATGCGCTTCATTTTTCAGGAATTTTTAACTTCAGAACATTCGTTCTCGAGTTACTAATTTTCTCAATTGAAAAGTCTTTGTATGATCGAGTAGAAGTCATATTTTTGCATATCTGACGTTCTGGGTTGTCTTAGAATCCTTTTTTGGACAAAACCCATATCTCAGATTTTTTTCCAAAAATAACTCTTCGAAAGACTATTTTTAACTCTTGCAGGCTATTTTTAGTTTTCCAGAAATCTTGTCAGAACATAGTCAAGTTCACAGTCAACAGGCGAATTTTTTAGAATGCAGTTCACTCAGCTCAAATAGAGGACCAAAACAGTCCTTACTCATGACTTCCTCATGATGGTTGAGACAGATCTTCACAAAGTGTTGCCAGAAGCAGTTCTTGATCCTGTTAAGAATAGAGCTTCAATTATTCAAAATATTGAGTAGTCTGGCTTACTAGAGGCCGCTTCCATACCTATCTCTGTTCATTGTGTTGAATTCGTGATGGCTTGTATCAATCATTACAATTCTACTATTCGTGAGATAGTGTCAGTTGACGGACAAGTCATTTGCAGTCTCAAGCCTCTAGACATTGAAAGGAGTTTTGGCATTCCTCAACACCTGAACAGTCTGGTTATTTCCATGGAGCAGTGTGAGTAGGCATTTGATGCTGATGTGGACAAGTGTCAGAAGAAGATGGCAGAAAGATGGTTAAAACAAGTGAAGAACAGATTGCCAAATAATGTGGGTCGTGGTGAATACAAGGATGAGTACGCGATTCTAATCACACTCCTGAATCGTGTCTCAGGTCAAGCACATGCGAATGTTTTCCAGCCTTGGATGTATTACATTATTGGTTGCATCATTTCTGGGCAGGAGCATTATGACTGGGCATCCTTCATTAGTGATATTCTCCACAGGCAGATCACTGGTTTCTTAATTGCCCATGAGTTTCACATGTGTTCGTATCTCATGTACTTGATCGCTTATCAGGGTCAGTTCTGAGGACTAAACACCGTGGGCATTCTCAGTGTTTAGAAAGTCTACCAGTATTATGATCAGCTTGAGTTCACTAAAGCTGAACGTCATTTCAAGCATGTTCATGAGGCTTTTCTGACTTATACAATGAGAAATTTGGACTGGGAGTTGCACGTTCGTATCTCGACAGTTGCTAGGGCAATGATGGATGGATGGGCAGATTGGTTTATTCAATTCCCAACATACACCTACATCCGAGTATACGGATTTACAAGAAATCCAGCTATGCTTCCACGTTATCCTTCAGATAAGACAATCTTTCAGGAGTTCCTGAGACAGGTGCATGATGTTCATCGTCTTTTACGTTGTAGGCATAGACCATCTATCAATTTTCCTTTTCAGTTTGGAATGTATTGGTACAAGACGACAATTCATGCCAAAGTTGCAGGACAAGAGCTCGAGAAATATCATCTTAAGTATCTTGTTGAAGCACGTGCCTATGATCTTTCAGATCATTACATAACTCGCCTTGCTGGAAGCACATATCATGAGCCTTCTATGGAGGATTACTGGGCAAATTGCATAGATGACTTCGAGGTTCGCAGACGTAGTTACGGCCGCTTCTCTCTCTCACAGATTTTTGTTTTCTTGTCAGAAGATGTGGGAGGTTTATCAGATGATGAGGGAGAAGTTCTTCCTTAGTTTTTCAGAGAGCAGGTTGATACACAACCATTGCCAGCAGTTGATTGGTATGCCAAGGAATACGCAATGGTCAAGGAGAGGTCAAGTAGAGTTATTTAGAACAGTATACTTTACCTCGACAGCAAGAAGACAAGGAGGGTAAGTGTGCCCAGAGCAGAGCCGCCAGTAGTGGTGAATCCTTCACTACCTTCTTCGTCAAAATCCAAACAAAAAAAGAGGAGTAATCCTCATAAGAAAGGTCAAGCGCCAAACAATTCAAAGGGCAAGGTGCTTGCCACTGTTACACACACGGAGCCTGACAGACAGCCGGTCACAAAGCCAGTTTAGAGTCTGCCAGTACCTGAGGTTCAGCCTCAAGTTTCTACATCAGTTCCAGAGCTGTCACCAGCCCCAATTCTTATTCAATTGGATTTAGACTCTCCACCTCGTAGTGGGTCCTCTACACATTCACTCTCGTCAGTACCTCCTGTTGCTAGTACAGACCCTTCTAGTAGCATTAGCCGAGACCAATCTTGGATCAAAGCTCAGCTAGGAAGGAAGAGGAGGCAGCCATCCTATGTTCTTAATCATTCTAATTTTGATGAGATTTACCAGGATGCACAAGACAAGAGGGTCAAGAACATGGTCCACGTAGAGAGGAACACTGACATGGAGATTGTCATCGAGACTGTTGTACCTCCACAGGGGAAGAACTTGGCTAAGTTGGAATCTCAGGATTTTGAGGTTATCACAGTCAACCTTGGTCATAGCACACGCCAAACCCAGGTTGATCTCCTAAAAGTTGATACAAATAGTGCCAGGGATAGAATATTGAAGGACGGAGAAGATAAGGCAGCCCTCAAGGCTGAAATCACACAGCTTCGTCAGTACATTTCTAGCCTTGTACATAGACCGGATGCCATTAACACACTCCCGCTAATGCTTGAGCCTCCAGCAGAGCAAAGTCAACTTAATCACTTAGTTGCATATGGCAAGCGTTTGGATGAATGGGAGGAGTTTGTTGCTAGAGGTCGTGCTATGCTCACAGAGTTATATCAGTTGCGGTACAATGCATGAGAACTTTGTATTCTTCTCCAGGATGAGGAGCGAGATATGGGGATTAACAAACCCCAAGATGAGATTATGATTGCTCACCTGAGTGTGGCATATGATGCAATCACATATGCAGAGGATAGAGAAGCTATCTATTCTTGGAAAACACAGTTGGTTTTCAAGGCAAAGATAGAAGAGACTTTAGCGTCAGAGTTGGCTGAGAGTAGAGAGCACGTCACTAGTGCACTCCGGTTTGTGAGGACTCTAGTATCTCGCTTACTGTGCTGATATCATATCGAGGGTGGTTCCTACGTTGAGCTTACCAATGTTCACTTAGAGCTTCAGGCACTCATTCATACCATTTTCAATGGGGAGAATATTGGCTGTAAGGTTACTCAACTTACAGTCATGTCAGCATTGTTCGATGAGGCAACAAGGAGCAGAGGTGAACTTTAGTCTCAGATCACCTGGTGAGGATATGTTGCACCGACGTAGCATTTTTCGACAGAGTCTCATAGCTCCAGATAGTGATGTAGTTAACAATCTCGTTGAGGGATTAGTTGCTCGAGATCATGGACAGTAAACTTCAGTTCTGACCTCTCAGGATAGACATTACACAGGAGTTAAACTTGGCGTTACTTTCTCAAGTTAACTCGCTGTCTTGTCTCATGCATATCTATCCTGAGATTAGCTTTACACACTTGGAGTTTCATTTAGGGTTTACATTAACTGATGGTAGTGTTCCAATTAACTTTGCTTTCAATAAGGACGTGCATGCTTGCACAATTGTCCATTTTTAGATTAGATGTTTCGGTTAACTGATGGTAGTTTTCCAGTTAACTATATAGTTTTCTTTATTAGGGCTTAGTAATAAATCTTGCATGCATTGCAAGACTGTAGTTGACTCAAGGTGATTTTAGGGTTCCCTACACCTTATGATGTCTATAAATAAGATCTTTTGCTCATTTGTACATAACTTTTGCACGAGAGAGAAATATATGTTGTGCCTACCTTGCCCTCAATATTACTCTTTTTGTATCTGTTCATGTGTCTTTACTATTATGATGAATTGTTATGCCACATAGGGTTTCATGCAATTGTAATGGTGAATTCTTTCCTTAGTTTAGATAAATCTGTTTTGTGTTCAATAAACTTGTTCAGATTGAGATGATAGTTGTGCCACCTTGCCTTCAAGTAGAGAATCTGCACTTGGTTATCGTGTGTTGTTGTGAACAATAAACTTATTCGGATTGAGCTGATAGTTGTGCCACCTTTCCTTCAAGTAGAGAATCCATATTCAGCTTATCGTGTGATGTTGTTACCAATAAACTTGTTTAGATTGAGCTGATAGATGTGCCACCTTTCCTTCAAGTTGAGAATCTATACTCGTTTATCGTTTGATAGTCAAACCTTGCTCCATTTCCTCATGCTCTGTTTTCTTGAGGAGACTGGATAGAATTTAAGTAATTAAGTTTAGTTGTAGTTAGTAAGACTGCGAAACCAGAAAATACTCAGATGCAACATATATAGTTTTCGAGAAAGCCTTGTACCTCTACAGCTGAAACAAAAAGACAGGATTTAGTTTAGTTTACTTTCCTTTTCAAAGCACTTTTGTTAAGCACAACGAGGGAGCTTCCCCTCCTAATTTGAAGAGCACTCATTGCGTAGTGTGCATAGCTGTCCGTACCAACTCTTACTCCAGAGGTGCTAGTTGTTACACCAACATTGTAATACTTCACGAAAGATGGTGAACCTTTGGTGCAAGTATAGGGATGTCGTGTGTGGGTTATTAATTATGTTTTCCATGTGAGTTTTGTTAGATAGGAAGCATTGCATGACTTATTAATGTTCATTGAAGCTCTAATCTTGTCAAGAATTGCAAAAAATAGTTAGCTTATCGGATGGTACATAGAGTTGTTTAACCATAATGATTTGCTAGAAAATTCATAGCTATAATTATTTGTATGCATTAAAGCCCATGATAGCAATCTGAAACTACATATCATTTAGAATGTTAAGGAATGCATGTTTGATATAAGAGGCATTCCCCACTCCATAATATTCATCATAGCTCAACTCTCGTAAGAGATTACATAAAGTAGCTAATTTATCGCATGTTATGTTCAATTGATTAACTGTTTGCTGCATAGCCTGAATCTCGAACTCTTGCACAAGGCATACATCTAGGCTTGTTTCTCTTGCTTGTTGAATGACCTCATGGATACTTGCTAAAACATTGTTTGCAAAAATTTCAATGTTCATTTCATGAGTCCCATCCCAACTGATAGATGTGGTTGATCGAGTTGGTGGTGAGGGTGTGTTTATTGTAACCACTAGGGTTGTGGTTACTTCAAAATCAGTGCTCGATGTGTTAATAATTTCTTGAGGTGGTGGAAGGTTGGCCATAACCTGACAAAAGGTATAAGTCAAAACACCAAATAATGGTATATTGCAAAATATTTATATTGTAGATGTTATATCAAGAAAAATAAAGAACTGTAGGATGTAGGTAAGAAAACAAAACTCTGTTAAATGAGATGAATACATAGAGAATGAAGAATGTGCACTTTAAAAAAACATGTATCTTGCAGTAGCTACCAAGAATGCAGATTGTAGACTGTTATTCTTGTGAGAGGAGCTCATTCGTAACAATCAGTCAAAGTTAAAAATAAATCATTCAAACTTTAAAATAATTGAAAAGAAAATCTATAGAGTGAGATCTGTAGAAAATTTAGAAGAAAAGCTAAAATTTTATTTTATTTTTCTCATCATCCTTAAAACCCCAAAATAGGAACAAAGTTTACAAATTTCCACAACATCCATCTTAGCCTTTTTAGTATCTGAAGATATTCTAAAGTGTTGTTTTGGATAGTCAAATAAAAATCAGGTTAAGAAAAGTTTTACCTCTACTACTCTTAATTTTCTAGAGTGTAAAATACAATTTGAAATCTAAGGGAAAAAATAAGAACAAAATTCCAACATGACAGTAGCCTTTTTAGTATCGAAAGATATTCTAAAGTGTTGTTTTGGATAATCGAATAAAAATCAAGTTATTCTAAAGTGTTGTTTTGGATAGTTAAATAAAAATTAGGTTAAGAAAAGTTTTACCTCTACTACATCTCTTAATTTTCTAGAGTGTAAAATACAATTTGAAATCAAGGGAAAAAACATGAACAAAACTTGAAAATGACACTATCTTCTAAATGAACAAGCACAGAAAGAGAGAGGATTAGTTGTCGAAGGATTGGTAAAAACTAACATTGTAGTTACCAAATAAACCATACACGTTAGTTTTTCACAAGAAGAAAATTCTTGGAGGCACATGATACAATGTATTCATGACAAATACAAATTAAAACACAGGCTTTGGTGCCTTTGTTAAAGGTTCCCCTAATTCACCAAATGAACATCAACAAACGAATTCTAAACACAAAATTTGTATAAAGTCACATGCTAGGTTTATCTTTGTAAAATTTGGAATCCATATGCAATTCCAAGTTTCATTCTGCTAACTCATACAAGAATTTACCATCATCCATTCTCATTTAGCATAATCAAGAACTCTCTATTGCTAATTTTAGCTTGAGCCTACTTATATTTAAAGAGGATTGATGAGCTTTCAAGAATGACTTCAAAATCATGCCCTATGGAAGCACAAGGGCTCCATTGCCCCTAGTGAATGGTACCCTAATTCACCAAATGGGCTAGTCAATTCCAAACATAAAATATTGATCTCATTAAATGTTATGATTTATCTTGCCTTGTCTATAACCTGCTACTATTATGAGTTTTATTTGGTTCTCCATACAAGAGTTTACACATCAACCTTTCTCAATCAACAAAATTCAGATATATCCTATGATGATCACAACACAGATGTATGTTATGCAAAGAGAGGACTAATAGGCCTCTAGGAGAATCCAGATCATGCCTTATGGTAGAACAACGGTTCTACTTCCTTTGTTAAATGGTTTCCTAATTCACCAAATGAACAAAACTAATTCCAAATAAAAATTCTCTATACTGTTACATGGTACGTCAATCTCTCTATTATAGTAGATTCAGCTTTCTGCAATTGCAGGTGGAATCAAGCTTTATTTTGTTATGGTATGGTCAATCTCTCTGTTATAGCTTATAAGTTGATGCAAAGTGGAATCAAGCTTATGTTTGTTATAATTAAATTACTTAATTTTTAATGAAAAGGAAGGTTGTGTTAAAAAATTAGAAAAAGAATACAATCTCATTTTAAAACAAAAACCCAAAATTGTGAACGCTATGGGCATGAACAGAGACCCTATCAGTGGAGCTCCTACAATTGCAAGTGGAACAATATATAAATTACAAAGAATGGCTGCAAAGGCTAAACGTTTTGTCTTTATCCCAGGAAGATACTAATTACAACATCTCGTCTCTCAAAAAATTGTAACTATTTAAGCTTATACAACATTGTTTTCAAGTGCATCGCCACTGATTCAATCTATTTATAACAAGTGTGTAGATATGAAAATATTGGATTTGATCGCCTACTGGAAATCACCTATAGGAAATCTGATTTGATTCGAAGATGAGATAAGGATAAGACCGAATCAATAAAAACGGCTATCAAGATTGATGGATCATATTGGAAGGGTAAAAAAGAGGTTTCAAAAACTAAGAGGGGATCAAAATGATGAAAATGATCATAATTTTCATTTTCTATATCTTTCATAAAGAAAAACTATGGCAAAATCACTTGAACCATTCTAAGGAATGACAAAATGAAAATGTTTTTACATTTCCACCATTATACTTTTACAAAAACTCTCATACAAAAATGTGTTTTAATAATTAAAAATTTCATGTTACATCTTGTTATAGATGTCACGACCTATCATATGAAATCTGATTAAGAGATTCTACAACATCTCTAAAAATTAAACGAGGCATATGCCTTTCAACACCTTAAATATTACAGCTTACATTTTTTTGATGTTCAACATGCAAGTTGCAAAAATGGAGAGGCGGTCATTTAGTAGGTGACTAAAAATTATTTGAATATCAAATAAATTAAAAATAGTAATAAAAATTGACTTCATCATGGACATAGTCATTGGATTGAATAATTTATGAAGATAACTATGAGTAGGAAGCACATATCCATATTTTTCCATGATCTTCTGTATTTTCAAGAACAAAAATTCCTAAAAAACTAGATATCTCAACATAAGAATAATGAATCCATACAGTCACATCAGATAATGCCAAAGCATTCCTAGGGACCAAAAACTTTGAATTTTCTCTAAAAAATGACATTTTCCTATATACTTCCTCAAATTATTATCTTCAAGGAAATGATTTGGTAGAGTCAAATAAAAAAATGATCTAATTAATTAAGGGGTTGGGCTTGAAACATAAAAGGGAATAGAATAAAAATATTTAAACAACATTATGGGTTGATAAAATCACCTCAAAGCAAATCTTAGGAACATCCCATTATGCTTTAGTATACGGAAAAGGCATTGTGATGACCATCTCAATGGAAATTCATGGTATTCAATTAATAAAGCGACTCCAAATCATCGAGAATGGTCCAATAGAAGTTCAACTTGTAAAACTAATGAAACTTCAAGAAAAGAGAGAGTTAGCGTCAAATTCCATGACCAATAATCAACAAACCCTAAAAAACCAGATATGCAAGGGAAGAATTATCATTGATTTAGAAAAGAAAAGAAGATTTGAAACCCTATTGAAGAGTCTAGGACTAAGGGTAGAACCAAGAATGAAAGCACTTGTGTGCATGTCTCGATTACAACAGATATAAAGCACCCAATAGAATCAAGGAAATATGCCTTGAAATCTCAAGCTATCATGAAATTGAAATTGGAAAGATCTTGTCATGAAAAACCACCCAAAACCCAATACCAAATCAATTTGTATCTCTACAAATTTAATTGAATGGGGAAAGACTCTTGAATTTTGGGCAATCTTAAGGCAGAGGAAAATAGCTAATAGACACAAGAGAGGATGATGTCCAACTTGCTCGAAGCAACTGATTAGGGTTTAGTCCTGTTGAATTATCAAGAACAACTATTTGCATTTGTTGCTTCACTTTCACCATCATACCACAAAAAAACGAATCTACATAAGTAAATAGCAAAATAGTAAAACAACTATAAACATATTAACCATAAAACAATGGATAGGCAATATAACAACAAATATACCAGTAAATATTTATAGGAAACTGAGCAGCAAACGGTTTAGAAGTGGCGTTACCTTCGGAGCATATTTATAGGGAATATTAGCAGTGATCAAAGCAATTGCGTAGTAGGTGGAGTAGAGTAAATCCAATAATCTGAGCCGCCAATGAGGTGGGTAAACGTATCATTGCCAATAGGGGTAAAAATTAGGGTTAAAATGATATTATGCATTTTTTTGCAAAAGAGAGACGCATTGCGTTTACAAGAGGGAAAATCCAGGTTACCTAAAAACAACTAGTTGTTTGAGAGGAGGTTCCCATGTTCAGGCGTGAGACAAAATTCTGGGTGAAAGCTGACACCAAATATAGCTTATCGACTAAAATATAATTTTATTTCCATTGTCTAACCAAAACTCAATATTTATTTTAATAAATATTTTATATTCACATGCTATTGTAAAAACAAGTTAATTATTTTTTTAAATAAATATTTAAAAGCTCACTTCACCTATCATAATGAATTTCATGCATTTCAAA